>PDGT01000015.1:970562-1092048 GCA_003671415.1 Megathymus violae | reverse complement strand
TGCCAACACAAAATAACACTAAAGGGCAACAATTAAGTCGCGGTCGATCGGTTTCGACGGCACAGTAATACAGTCGAAAAAATGGAAATGACTTACTCGAGAGTATGTCGGAGGTGTACGTCTGCTACAAGAGCAGTAACGGAAGTCTTCTTGGGTTCTTTGTGATTTGTTATTTATTTATAACTATGCCACCCCACAAGGAGTGTAAGTGGGAAAGTATAACTGTATGAGTGTTTATTCATGTAGACCTAATAACAGACTATAGTAAAACAAAAACAAGTAAATATTTTAAGTATAAAAAACCAACTTCAATTTGATGAACTTGAATTTCTTGATTCCATCTCATATTTTTAACACTCAGAGGCGGTATTTTTTCTTCAAATGTGAATGGGACCAAACGGGAAGTATCTCTATCCCTCTCAAACAAATAAGGCATTTTTAAACTAATTAATAAATGACGGAGTTCTGAGATAATAAACATAATAAAACACAAACGAATTGAGAACCTCCTCGTTTATTAAAGTTGATTAAAAACACTGGTTTGAAGACCCATACTTGATTACATGTACTCTTGGTTTCTCAGAACTATCTGCTAACAAAGTGTTCTGTAGAAATGTGGTTCACAAATTATTTTACGATACTAAAACAACATAGCGTATCGTTGTATATAAACCCTTGAAGGTCGCTAAAATCTGGAAATAATTATGACACAGATAATGGGCACATTAACATTGGAGGTCGGCGCTTGCATCATGTAACGTAATCATATTTGTAATCTTTTTAGGATGTTAAGTTCTCTATATAACGAAATACAAACGTTCAACTCAAAGGTTGGAAAGTTGTGGGAAGGTCTTCTCTAATCGTCTGATCCTGAGCCCACTGAATCCAATGAACAGCTAATGCCCTCTCTAGTATCGAGGATATCTATCTTCTTTAACATTTCTGTTACATTATATGTATATTGAAATATATGGCTTACTGGCTAATTCTGCTTTCTACATCGGTGATAATTTGACCTTCTTATAAGGCTAATGGTAAATCACGGCTCAGAACATATGACAACAAATACTCCTCGAATAAGTTTGACTTCGGGCACTGAGGAGTAGTAGGTATTATTGGAACTGGTACGGCGCTCTGCCATCAGGCAAGTGTAGACCAACACTTGTCTCACAAAAAACTGAAATTTGTTAAACTACTGACGCATATTTAAGCGGTCAATTGAGGTATGGTACTGTAATCTTTTGAAACGTGGCCTATTCGACAGGCTAAATTTGTTAAGCATGCGTTTTATGTTGTAATTGTCAAATACTATTAGCCTATCATGTCTGAAAACCCTTACAGAAACGAATTATTCGCAGAAGTTTAATATCTTCGTCAAAAAATTATTTTATTGATCCAAAACCAATTGTTCAGCACCAGCCTGTATATTTTAGTAAGAACGAATCATCGAAATTCCTAATACATTATTAGATACAGCACACGACGTTGCAGCCTCTCTCCAGAATAATATCTCGAGTGTTTCCAATCTCAAGTGTTCTTTGAACCGATGCGTTTGAAGTGCAACCGCATACTTACATCATCTGCTCGTTATAAATATACTAATTTGAACTTAGTCTTATCACAATAGAGATAGAAATGGACCGTACAAGTCTTGTTCAATTGTCTTGGAGAATTTGGGAAGCGTTCTGCGTAATATCGCATCAACCACAGTTTCTATTAAAGTATCCGAGTTCCCTGCGAAAGATATTTGGCCCTTATATTGTTAATTACGATAATGTAGGGTTAAATTGATTTGACTATTTTATTTTATATATTGAATAAAAACGTTATAATGATGACATTTATTATGACGTCAGCTTAATCCTAACAGTACTCGTACATGGTGATATAGTTCTTTACCCAGCCACAACTCTACTTCTATAATCAATGTTAAAATATTTTTAGTTGCTTTGTTACAAAGTTGACCACTTGATCCACTGCCAATCTGTGGTTATGTTAATGTTACTACCTGTCTACATCGGTGCACTTTTCTCGTCCGCCTAAGCTATTTTTGTGCCTGAAAAAATAAAATGTACGTCGGCACAGATAATGTCAAAGCCACGGCTCTCAGAAGTACGTGTGATATACGTAAGTATATGTTGAGTATTAGGTGCACATATCAAGAGTCTCCTTTCATACTTGTATCCCAGCCACTGTCAACTGCCCGTGGAAGACCCTGCTCTCGATACACATGTAACTTGGCAAGGTTGCCTGCCCCATAAGCGACAAACTACTGCCCACCTTTTACAAATTAGCCATAATTTGTAAGAGGCGATAGAAGCCAGAGTGCTTGGTGGTAGGGTTTCGCATAAGGATTATATTATCAATATTATTGTCTACTCATTAATATTATTATCGGTATTATTATCTTTCCGTGAAACTGGCCTGGCTACCTACCACCCTCCTGCTTGAGCCATTCGCCAAACGACTCGTCGTGTTCCGGCTGGGGGCTTGAGAACCAGTACTTTCTGTTATTCTTCTTCTGTCTCATCCGACAAAGCATTAGTAACACCTTTGGTGTTACTCATGTCCATGGACGACGGTGACCACTTACCATCGGGTAACACTTAAAAAAATGTTTTACTGTGTTTCGTTTACAGCGTTGGAAAGCCAGTTAAACTATAAACTAGTTGATTTCTTCTTTCTTCATCAAAAACTCTTTTGAAACGCCACCGGTGTCACACTTGTAGGTGGTGACTGCTATGATACAGCCCGAGCAGACGGTTCATGGTGACTGCTTAACATCACGCGACCAGTCTGCTCGTGTTCCCATTCCCATAAAAACTCCATCTGCGTAACATGTCGCATGCTTTCTGTAATATGAAAAGAAATCCTATCATCAGCAGATTGAATAGTGCGGTTAGACTCCGACGGCGACTGGCATTATCCATTACGCTACACAATTAGACTTGATTTATGGTCTCATCATAAAAAAAGGCTCCCTTGCCTGCTTCTATCTCGAGATGGACACTTGACTGCATCGACTGCATGCGTGACTGCTTGCGGTTTGTGTATCTCGTTACGTTTCAGATACTCGGTCTTGGAGCATCAGTCATTGTGATATAAGCTTTCATTTGTATATGGAATGTGGATAATCTAGGTGGGAGCGTGTTTTTTGTTACTCTAAGATAAGAGTTACTTCAGGTCGAATGCATGCATATTCGCTAATTTCATATCAATAAAATGTAAATAAATGTACACATATTTATTACATAGCGTAATCAATCTTAAACATTTAACGAAATAAAACTGCATTCTCTCCCTTGTAATATATATTTTTAAAACGCTTCCTTTTCTTGATGAGAACTTGGAGTTGCCCAGCCCAGGTGACCTTTTCATAAACAAGAACTAAAAACTTATAGTGAGCCGCGAATACTTTGTTTTTTATGGAAACCAAATTATTTTTATTCCAAAGTTTTATTTCAAATTTGCATTGCATTTGCAGCTTTACACTGCTTTCACCAATTCGGACATTCACCAAACTTTTCAAAGATGCCCTTGAAACCCCTACACTGTTAAAAACCCCCTTTGAAATATCTGCATTACTTATTTACTGAAGATAACATTCCAGATAAAAGAAAAAAGAACAGCAAGCTAACCGCAGCTCGTGCGCTATTTTCTGAAGCTTTTAGAAAATACGTAGCTAATGCGAGTCGCACTCGTGTTTGGAAGGGTTCCGTGAAACGTCATATTGTATCCAAAACATGTACAGAACATTATTAGTATAAACAAGCTTTTTACCTTGATAGATTCCCAAAGTTTGAACAGTGCCATATATGTAGATTATTGATTTGATGAATATTATTTGGCGATGATTGACTCATTCAACTCGGGTTTGCACTTTTCAATATGTTTTGTCTTAGCTAATAACACCGATTTTCACATTCGAATATTTTAACATTTTATGTAAGAACAAAATAAAAGAAGCATTAGATTCGTGTATGAAAACCAACGCCATAATAAGATATTATGAAAAATTTTCAAACGCAATAAATAAAAACAGCATTAATTTCTCTTACAACTTAAAAGAACTTGCATTTGAAAAGTAGCATGAAAAGTACAAACGGTAAACGTAGATTAAGTTTTAGGGTTTTTCGTGAACGGAACCTTAAAACTATCGCCGTTAATTCTACATTTCAATTTTAATTTGCGTTAATTTCTGAGTCGACTCGGCAAACTCGGCGTGCCATGAAAGCGTGCCCTCTACACGTTCTTCACAATTTACTCTGGACTTAACCATTAATTTACGAAATTTTCATTCGCAATATATTCTCGATAGAATCGCTAATTGCGAGTTGGCCCAGAACATGTGAATGGCTTCAGAATTTGGTAAATGATTAAAGCTTTACGAGTACTTCAATTCAATTCAAGTATAAATTTCTATCGAGGGGATCTATTCATTAAACATAAACTTAGGGTATAATGAAAGAACATCTACTAACTCAATTTTTTTTATATATTCCCCATTTGTTACTAATATGTTGTACCAATATGACACGAAAATCAATGAACCTATTTTAACGCGGTTCTTTCTCTTAGAAAACAGGTTGATGATCCTCTGAAGAAACCACCTATATTTGAATATTTATTATTAACAAAATAGATATCTACTAAATTTTTGCAAAGTCCGTGGTATGATCTAGTACATTATTATATTATTATCAAGGTGTATAATGCAATGTCATGATAAATGTATTTCGATAAATATTTCAACCATATAATAACCTTCCATACGTTATGGGCCTATCGTTAAAAGGTATTCTATGACAAATGTGGGCCTATAATGGCGACGGATATAGTCTGACATACCATTTAACATTGTCGTGCTAACAGTATCAACGGATAAGCTTGAAGAAAATTTATCTCAATGCTCGGAGAGACTTGGTCCATGAAACGACCGTTGGAGAAAATCTCCATAATTCATTGCATTAATAATAATAATTCACTCGAACCTGAATCATAGTTTGTATTGATTACGAATCTTAATATGACAGATTTGAACTTGCCAAAGAAGCGGTCTTTACTGAACTATATGATAGAGAGGGTCATACTAAAAACTGGTTTTAATTGCTGCATGCAAATCTTGAAAAATACTATGACATTTCGTTCGTTGGAATGTTTAATTATTTAATAGTTGTAACAACAAAGTGAACATTAAAACATTTTAGTGATGTAGATAAAATAACAGTATAAATGTTACATCAATCATAAGTGTAAACAACATTTCAAAATGACAAAAATACATTAGCCAAATCAAGTTGTACAAATCACATATTAAGGTTTCACTATAATAAATAATAGTATATTATATTACAAGTATGCCTTACAAGGAACAGATATATTTATCTCAAGTTTAGTCATAAATAAAGTAACATCGTTCTTTAAACGTCTTTTTTTAAAAGCTGGGCGAGATCGGGTTGGTGGATGAGATGGGTGCGACCATTGTACAGCTCCGGGCCAGAAACAAAACTCCGGGATCGAATAAAATCTCAGGCCGCGCCCGGATCACCTGGGTGGTGGTAAAATCTGCTGCTTTACATCTTGTCTTCTCTTTTTTTTTTCTTGTTTTCGCCGTTCCTTTCTTCATCAAAATTTAATAGGGACGGAAATTATTTAACTTAAACTCTAAAAATTACAAGTTCATAAATATCATATAAGATAATGTAATTTCTCTGAATTATTGTAATTTTATAGGCGGCAGTTTAAAGGAACAGTAAATTGCAATTTTGAGTAAGAGGATGGTATTCAGCCGCAGGCGAAGGTCTGTCACTCAGCCATCCCTTTGACGCTCGAAATTCCATCAGTCGCCTCATTTATTTCAACATCTGTTAAGGATCGTGACTTCCCTTGTAGGTATTAAGGTTGAAAAATTGCGGTTTCAACGAGTTAATAGACAGCCTAATGACTCGTGGTTCGAACGTCGGTTCCTCGCACGCAGAACCTTGGTTCTAGGTTTAGTATTGCATTAAGAGGAAAATTTGTATCTCTTAAACTTAAAGTTTCACGGGTCCAAGATGTAAGGGTGGTAACTAGCCACTCACTGAATGGACTCCCTTTAATTGGCACATGTCTGAGGGCAACATTGGCGTCAGCAGGTAACGGTGTAGAGAGGTGCAACACGGATTTTACCATTAAGGAGAGAATGAATTCCCATGGTCGAGTTTTCTCGTTATTACGCCACTAGATGAGGATTATTGGGTTCCTTAAGTGCATTCGGGTCCATGGTATCACTTCTTAGCTTGCCACAACCTGTCTATCTATACTTATAATAAAATTCTAACTGATTAATTTCTGTACATGAACGATATATGAGAAAAAATATTATTAGGGGCCTTTATTAACGCAACAGAACCCAAAACAATAGTTGTTAGAATATTTGTCTGTCTGTCTGTGCGTTTGTTCCCGCTAATCTCAGAAACGGCTTAACCGATTTTGTTCTAGTTTTCACCAATGTATTGCAGTAAGCATCACTTAAAACTTTTGTTTCGTTGCAATTGGTCCATAAATAAAAAAGTTATGAATTAATACATATATTTCTAATTCACAGAACGACAAAAACCCAGAAAAATGCAGATGCTAGCTTTAAGTGTAACGTAGTTTTTCCGAAGCGAAGCGAGTGCATTTGCTAGTAGATAATATAAAAACACGATGACATAATAGTAAAATGTGTACAGTACATATACAGTTTCTCACTTTAGCCGGGTAATGTAAATGAGGGCACAGGTGGTGTCTTGCTAAGGTCTCAGCGAGCTCTAAAATTTATATCGCACCTGCGATTACTTTGTTGTGGCTTAATGGTTGAGTAGGGTACTGCCGGACATAATACAGCTAATCTGTTTGCGGGCTATGTTAAGAACACGTAGTAACTTAAGTTGAAAAGGGACGGTTTTGGTGATTTAAATTTGAATACATTGCAAAGGTGACTGAAGATGAGATTAAACTTCTTTCAACCCTACTTTTTATAACATTTATAGATTTAAAAAGTGTGGTAATATCTTTCGGAGACGTCTTAGACGGTCTGTAAGATCGAGCTAACGATCGTAACGATAGTTTTAAGAGTTCTAAGTTGTGGCATTTGAAGGAATTAAAGACGTGTATTTCAAATTCAGCGCAGCTTTTGGCAAGCTATAGGATCTGTCTAAGTACGCTAATTATACATAGTCGTGAGTTTATGCAGGTACATGCTGTATTGGGGCAGCCTAGAATACTCCCCCAATCCCATCCTGGCAGAATAGGGTGTCGTAAGAGGCGACAGAAGCCGGCCTGCTTGCTGGTAGGGTTTCGCATAAGGATTATATGGTCAATATTATTATTAAGCCATTAATATTATTACTGGTATCATTATCTTTCCGTGAAGCCTGCCTGGCTAGCTACCACCCTCCTGCTTGAGCCAGCCGCCAAACGACTCGTCGTGTTCCGGCTGGGAGCTTGAGAGCCAGTACCTTCTTTCTAACTTTCTTCTCATTTCCTGGCCGACAACGCATCGGTGATACCTTTGGTCTTGCTGATGTCCATGGGCGACGGTGACCACATACCATCAGGTGGCTCGTATGCTCGTTTGTCGGCTATTAACATAAAAAAACAATACAAGTGCATCATCTCACTCAACCAAGCAACTGCAGTATATATTTATATAACAGATCTAATTTTCAGATTTCAGCAAACCCTTTGAATCGTTGAAAGTTTTCTAATAATTTGAAATTCTTTCGTTTGTTTCATGCTCATTACTAAACTGCTCGAAAGAATTTTAATAAACTTAAAAACAGGCAAATAGGCAGTCCGTCAATTTCATTAAAAAGGACAAAACTTACAACTGTACTCTCAAAACAAATACACAAATACAAAAGAAGTAGCTGGCATTTCTATTGCATAGATATAAGACATAATTTTTTTATATGCGGGTTGTAATTCTTTACAATATACTTCATGTAAAACATTAAAACTTTAGCATTTAAATCTAGTTTCTCCCCATAGGCAAACTTTGTACTGTGCCATAAATATGCACACGGACTCTAATAATTTATTGTTGCAATTTTCAAACAAATTATTAGTTTCTTTGAGTTTATATATTGAAATAACCTTGATAGTACAGAGTCCAGCGACCTCCCACAGAAGAAATACTGACGTCAGTGTAGTACATTATGAACGGAGGATACTGACTTAGACTGAAATTTGGATAGAATCTAAGGACTGGATCACTTCGAATTTATTTATTGTTTCAATAACATCATCTTATATGTATTTTTATCTTTGTTCCAGATAATCGTGCATCTAAAGATCTAGTGAAGTTTTTTTTTTAAAGTGTACAGTGATTTGTCCCCTAATCTACAATTTGTTTCTAATATGACGTGAAAATTTCTGTTAAAAATATAGTGTATTGAAGTGAAATTTTTTATTAAAAATTCAATATAACGGTGAGAAGTAATAAATATTAATTCAGAATGGAAGCTTTGGAAAGAAGAGGCAAGCTGCTGCCGCTCACTGCCATCCTGTTCATCGTGTTTTGGTCTCATTGTGAGTATTCCTCTTTTATATGTTTATAAATTTCAAGCGCTCATAGCCATGTGGAGTTTAAGCGGGAGGTGGACTTTGAAATTTGATCGAAGGTCCTTTGGAATCGCTCGAACGTAAATATGTGCTGGTCCAAAAGTTTCCTCAACATGTACCTACGAAGAACTTATAAAAGAAGAAGAATATATTACTCCATATCTTTGCTTATCGTTTCACAGTAAGCTATCTCAGAGTCCTTCCATTGCCCTTAAAACTTCCGAACACTAATCGACTCTTTACCTCAGCATCTAACAGTGGCTACAGGTGCATTTATTGTTATTGTGTATCTAATTTTGCATTGAATTTCAATAAGTAGGCCGTATTCAACCTTGACCAGGACTAGTATTAATTATATATTTTTATCGTTGACATATTACATAAGGATGTATGTGCCACGTAAATAGTACGCGATGAGATTGATAATCATTGAACTTTATCAACGTTAAAGATCCTTTTTCCTTTATTATTAATTTATTAGATTTGTTTTCTCTTAACTCTTATTTATCGTATGCTTTATAATTGACAGTTAACAGATCCTTTAAATAGCATGTTATTTTCAACTACATATATGTAGTAACATTGCAATGTCACGCACGTATACTCTTTATATCATGGAAACACGCTATATGCCTTTCATAAAATCCAATAACGAATACTCCACAAATTTCTTATCTACAAGTTTCTTATCTAATTACATTGGTGTACATTTTTTAATTTTTTTATTAATATGGTAGTTATCTTACGAGTCTACAGAAACATGGTAAAGTCAAGAATATTTTCTACGTGTGGTTAGCCATTTGTCTTTATTCAGCGCCTACCGTTGCTTAAGGTGAATACTCTTTTAAAAAGATGGTTCCCAGTTTCATATTAATTAATTATGATTATACCCTGTTTTGCACAAATGTCCAATAACTATACTACACACGATTTCGCTATTCCGACGTTTACCCTCCACCTACACGCCAGCATACAAAAAACAGGACCGCAGCTGAAACAAATAAATTAATATATTATGGGGTTTATAGACAATTTGTGACAAATTGCCATCAAACATATAGTTGCAATTATTTTTATTTATTTACAACAGGCTATGTGTTAATGTTTAAGAGAATCAGCAATAACTTAAGTGGTGAAAACAAATCTTTAGAAGCCGTGTAGTTATTGGCGCTTTATTCTCCTTCCCTTGAGGCGCTCCATTCTCCATTCGTTTTTGTCAATTTCTCCCCAGGTAAAGAAGTAAAGGGACACAGGAATACAACAAAAATGTCATACGTGTGCCCGCCGGACTTCATTCGCCTGGGCCACAGCTGCTACTTCTTCAGTGATACCAAAGCCACGTGGCAGAACGCACTTTTCGCTTGCAAGGTAAATTGTTGTTTATTGTTTGTATGTTTTATGGTACTATCAAGCATGTTACGATTCTCGTTAAACTTTATAATCTCTCTAATCCATACATAGATCACTGCGCAGTATAAAAATATATCACCAGATAGGATGGGGCACGCGCGTTGCTTTATATGCACGAGTTTCAACGTATAGCGCAGTTCGAAGGAACCATAAAATTTTGCGTGCATTGTACTTATTGTCATTTGGAGTTAACTAGTTACTGCGGACTATGGATATTTATAAACAGAGTTGTATTTTGAGGTCTGTGAGTTCTCAGGGATGAGATAGAACACCTAATTTCTGTGGCGGTTATTCATAACTTATTTTCTTTTAACTTAAAACAAATTGCTTTAAGTCAAAATCACGGTAATTACGAATTTTCATCCAACCATAGAACTGATATTTCGGATGTACTTGGTTTTTGTTAGTCTTAAGATTTGACAAACAATCAAATGGGCCAACACATATATATATACGATATACAATTTTCTGGAATAACTTAACCAGGAAGTTACGAAGTCTGGCAGAACCCATGTTGCAAGTCGAAATGTAGCGGAACGCTACGAATCCATCGTTGTATATTGAAGCATCTTCATCTTCAGAAAACGGAGTGATGACGTTGACAATAAATATCCGCTTCGAAACAAACGTGAGCTGAAAAACGTGCAAATGTTTACTTAATGTACAAAAATGTGAATGTCTATAGTACGATCTCACCTGATGATACCTATTTGATGATGTAGTAACATATATTTCATATATTAAACGCCAAAAACCAATTAGCATCTTGTCGTAGAACAAATAAAACAGGCATTATTCTAACATTGACCAAACTGTAATTGTTTACTAATTATTGTTTAATTGTTAGATGGCACGACCTTCCTCACTCGCGTGGGGCAGCGGCATCAGCTTGATTCAAATTTATGGCGGCTCTAAACTTAAGTGGGACGTCCTTAACACCGTGATCTGTGAGCTTATTCGGTACACTGACGCACTCTCTTTAATACTTGCAGTCGCTTCATATTCTTGTTTCCTTAGCCCGGTGTCGACTCAGTAAATCATATCTGATTGGCTCGTCGGACTTTCAATAAATACTTTTTAATATATCTTAATTTACGCTACGTTAAATTTAATAACTCTCGTGTTAAAAGTAAAAGAAATATAAATAGTAATAATAATGTCGATCAGCTTATAGCTAAGCCCATTACTTCTCCGGCGTGTAGCGCGCGGAGGCTTCGAAGACAGGAACATGTGTTAGAGCGCACGAGACGTATAGGTCTCCGGTGTTCAACACATCAAGACTTCGTTAACTAAACCGTACGTTACGGCGCACGAGACGTATGAAGTCTACGGCGATCAGTGCGCGGAGTCCTCGGAGTCGATAGTGAGAAACCTCCCTCGTTACGACACTTCCGGAGAGTGTTAACTGTATCAGAATCTTCAAGAGACTGCCGCTTCTGGTCAAACTGTTCGCCTTTTAGTTTGATCAATTTTCCAGAATCATTCGTTTTCGTGTTCTTTTTCAGTGACTTTTGAATTTTTCGTGGGCCTAAAACAATCTTGTTACAAAGGAGGGCAAAAACATACATATGAAAAATAAATGACAACCCCATAGCCCAGTTGGTACTAACCCCGCCTGCCGAGCGAAGGGTCCCGGGTTCGATTCCCAGCCGAGGCAAACATTTATGTTACAGATACATTTTTGTTCTCGGGTAATGGGTGTTTGTAATGTCATATTTGTGTATGTTCATGCCACCCGCAACACAGGGAATTCTAGTGCGGGAGTGTGAGTGTGTAAACGTTTATATATTTATTTTAAATGTTTATTAACGTTTAAATGTAACTATGACCACATAATTTAAAACATTTGCCAAATACTTGAAAACAGTAACAAACCATTCATCATAATAAAATAATTTAATTAAAAAAATAAGTGCATAAAAGGTACAGGAAATTATAAAAGAAGTTTAACAAGGCAATATTATAAAACTTAAAAAGCATGCGAATACCTAAATATTGCATATAACAGCATGTAAGTACCTTAATACTATTCAACTTTCCTACAATATTATTTACAATGAAAAACATAATACTTATAATGATCATTCGTTATCATGATGTTCGTCAGAAACATCCTTTTTCCGCCAAAATTACCGATTATAGAAAAAGTGATAATTATAGTAAGGTTAATCCTAATATACCGTAAAAATTGATTTTATTTATGTAGGCCAATTTTATTGTAGGGGAATATATACATTAAAACATATCAAATTTCGTAAGACAAAATTTGGAAAACAAAAGTATTGTGTATGTTTAAATGATTTATGATAGACAGCCCTATTCACATCAGTCCGAATCTTTGATAATTTTAAAGTCATTTTTTTGTTATACATGGCCATAAGCTTAATTGAAATGAAATACTGAATTTGATTGAAAATTTTAGTGAAATTAATTTATCCGCTTGTGTAGTCACACATGGCTTAAGTAACACTTAAAATAATTAACATCGACTACAGACTGTCGTCCCAGATATGTGGGTGATAGCACTATATCTATTTTAGCAGTCTAAACTCTGTGAGAACTAGGGTAACAATAATAAATTGAAGGCCACGTAATGGTCAAATTGTATTTGCACGAAAGATCATTGTTTTGAAGGCTTGCTATTTTAATTAAATATCCATAATTTTAGCAGCCTAGACTCTGTGAGAACTAAGGCAATAATAATAAATTGAAGGCCACGTAATGGTCAAATTGTATTTGCACGAAAGAAACATTGTTTTGAAGGCTTGGTATCTTAATTAGATGTTCTTGTATTTGCTTAGTTTTATGACACTTGGCTATTTAGACAGTCAAGGCCAGGGCTGCCACACATATAATTTTGTTTAAAAACTATATTTAGATTGAATTTGCCATGCCTAATAGAGTAGTGGCAAAAGTAAATTGGTAACTACTACAATAAACATTAAAATTCTTGAAATTAATACATATTAAATATAGTTTTAATTAAGTGTTATATTTAAAGTGAAATTTTGACAACTTAACAATGATCATTATAACATGACAATAATAAAATTATATAACGCCATAATTGTATATAAGAACAAACATAAGTCAGTCTAGTCTTGACAGCACAGTACAGTACTAGTTTGTACTGCGACGGATATATTCCGATTCCCACAAGACATGTCACCTTTCTATTTATAGATTGAAAATAACTGGCTACGTCTTATTTTTAGGCTACAGCAAAACTTGTAACCCGAACTGACGAAAGCTTATCTACACTTCACGTTGCTCCAATGCAAAGCGATGATTCGTTGCACACCATCCGAAAAAGTTTAAGCCATCCATACTCCGCTGATGTTCGTACTACAGTCACGATCTATTACGCCGAACTATCATGCTTTCGTTAGTTCAGATTCGTTCATTGTCACCGAATTCACCTTCGATCGTGCTTAAGCTGTTATGACCCTTTTTATATTCCCTACAGCAAGGCACGCACGATCACTTAAAACTTAATTATAACCTTAATTTCTCCGTCTAAAAATATTGTTTTAAAAATTATTGAATGAATGAAAATAATTTAAAAATTGTGTTGAAAAACGTGTTTTACAATCAAATACAGCGATAATGACTTTAAAACGATGTATTTTGCCTTCGAAATCCTTGAAATAAATTACCGCCGGCGGTCAATGACTTCCAAGAACTACCTGGCCTTGCTTATCATTTATAATTCGTACTTACTCTGTAAATCATAAACTTAATATACTAGCGTAGTATGTTACGTTTATGCCGTAAACGCGTATAGTTACTTGTGTTCAATGTTAGATACTGTTAATGTACTTCTGCCAAATGTCAATAGTGACCCTGCCAGGTGGACACGAAGCTCTAGGTTCGAGCCCCGGTTTGGGCAAAAAATATGATACAGATAACATTATTTTCTTGTCGTAACTGTTCCCCAATTTCTTATGGTGTATATACATTCATGTTCCAGTAGACAAGTGTGTAAGCGCCATAATTGAGTGTTTCTGTACCACCCGTAGCATAAAGAAATCTAGAACAAGGGTGTGAATGTGTGGGAGTTATTGTTATCATTTATTTACACCACGTAACAATACATATCTCAGTTAAGATCATGGCTCGTTTGTTATCTCTGAAATACCCGATTAATATCTTATTAATACAGATTCAATCAGAGTGACTGGAAGTTTGGGCATTATCATTGTACACAATTACAATGTAAATAAATTAAGGAACAATTTTGCAGATGATTCACGCTTCGAATGACAGAAACCGTTACTTAGTCTACATTTTGTAACACAATATAACTGCTACACTATATGAGGTTCACACAAGATAATACAGAAAGGAATATTTTCGAAATGTTTTTTCAGATGGCTGCTAATAAAGTGAAAATTAATTGTGACTATTTAATGTATATTTCATTTATTAAAATCCATCAAGAATTGAGAACTCATTAGAGGAGATAGAGAGAGAGGTTTTTGTGAAACTTCTAAATTTATATAGGATGTAGATATAATGCATAAGAAGTTATATAGCTATTGCTGCTTGATTACAAACTATACTAGTATCATCACTACCCCGTACTATCGCTGTTCATCCAATTGCCTCTAATACATATTTTAAATTAAATATTTGCTAAATTATATTTTATAAACTTGATCGTTCTGATGTTCCTACAAAATGAACATCAGTTCTACCAAATGGATTGTTACTAGGAATTTTATTACAAGCATTATAAACTATTATTTATTCAAATCGATAAACATATGTTCTGGATGTCATTGAATTCCCAGCACGAAGCCGCGACTCTTCAATAGGTTCACTCACACAAAGTAATGTTGATGTGCACAGTGTCACCGTCATTTGCATATGAATACTCACAAATAGTGGCAAAATGACGCGAGCCCAACACGCAGTATAATGCAAATCCGAGCCATTTCACGCTTCTCAGAACCGACACAAACTTTGTATGACGTGTACCGGAGCAACTTCACAAAAGACAGTTACTTTCAAATATTAATGGCACAGTTCGCATGTACAATCGTTTCAGACTCGACTGTAGTTGTGATCACTAAAAAAGTGATCTTTGGGCAAATTTAGTGATGATCTCATTTTACATTATAATTGAATAATCGAGTAAAATAACAATGAAATTGATTAATGGTGATACCTTTTTGATGACCCTTATTGCGTATCATATTATGCTCATAGCTTTGTATTTGAGGCCATGGCAGCATGGTTATAAATCCAGACCTTGTAATTGTCGGCAGATTCCTCTAAGGATTGCTGACATACAATGAACAACAATATTATATTTTTCAATACAACAAAGAATAAATAATATACAAATTTATATAAAACAGTAATATACTTAATAGTTTCCTGTATTTCCAAGTTATTAAAACTTTGAGAACAACACAACAAAACCATCATTTTTGCATATCGCTTTGCTTCCCAACGAGCTGATTTAGTGACATTTCGGCCTCCCAGAAAACGTTAAATTATTTCGAATGATTTTATTTATCCGTGTGCGACCCCAGGATAGGTTTAATGGGTTTTAGTTTGGATAGCAGGCAAAAGTTTTGTTGCCTAAAATATTAGTAAACATAATTTCCAATGGTGAATTCGGTCTCTGAATTAATTAAAAATTCTGTATTCTCTTGAAGGCTTGGCAAACGCCAAACCCAACTGAACAATGATGAACGGTCCGTTTTTTGGAGACGTCGCTGGATTCTTTCCCACCCAGTTTAATCCTTACGGTACTTGCATCGTGGTATGGTGTTTTAACCCGCCTAACTAGGCTACGACCCTTGTTGTAACACAATTGTGAAATGTTTCAGTCGCACTGCCGGAGAGCCAGTAATAACGCGGTTGCCCGCTATGTTTTCGATCGGCAACGCGTATGATGATCCTTTTGACGATATGACTCGTGTGCTCTTTTGTCAACCGGTTACATAAAGAATTGAAGTGGTACATAAAAGTTATCTATTACATATTTTCATCGATTTTTATTGATCGATTGTGCATAAAATCATCGATAGTATAAACTGTCAGATGTCACGTCAGTCAAGTTGTCACCGATAACACAGTTGTCAACACATTGTCAGTTGTGATTTGTGTATAGAATTTTCCGCTCACAGTATTGACAGTGTCATGTAATTATTCACAGTCTCACATTTCAAGAAATGACCAATCGTTTTTTTACAATATCTCCGGTACGCTATCATTTGGTTATATCATGAAATGCAACTAATTGTTGTGCGATACTAATTTAAAATTTACGTAATACAGTGGAGGAAATTGAATAAAATCATTATTCTCTCTCTATTATTACCTCGGCTCGTGCTTGTTAAAATCTACGCTCTGACCTAAACGCACCACGACAGTGAGTGGTGCGCTATCTTGGATCTGGATGTAAATTTTTGAATAATGTATATAAGACTGGCATAATCCCAACTTTCTCCTGTACTCTTTCAGCCAATCCAGACACATTGACATTGACAGACAAGGACATTACGGTCTCTGCACCTTTAGCATAATAATGCATCTATATAAACGCTATCAAGGTACATTTGACAATATCATAAATTATCAAACGATATTGTCAAACGACAAGTGGTTATTTCAAGAAAGTTGATCATATCAGGTAACAGCGGACACATTCACGATACTATCAATGTTACAATCGGAACACGACATAAAAATATAATTTCCATAGAAACAAATATCGCACCTTCAGAATTAAAGTGACTTAACTCAAAATTCCTGAAATTCCAGATTTTACTACAAATTTACTTAAAAAAGCCTTCTGTAAAACCCCATGGTGAAAAAGAGCCCGAAGTATGAGTGAGAAAGGGCAAAAGGGAAAACCTCATACATCAGTCTCTTTAAATTCACTCAAGACCATACATTTTTGAAAACTTTTTTCGTCATATCCCATAAATTGCAATTTTTGAAGTAAGTCACTTTAATTCTGAAGGTGCGATATCTCAAACGTTATTTAGCGATAACAATGACATGTGACAAAAAGATCAATCAATACTAATCTGTGCTACTGACACGTTACTGTCGCTTGGTCGTATGTAGAAAATCGAAATACAAATATTTATTTAGAACCACTAAACAAAGCTGTATTAAAAGAAAAATAGTTTTTGTTCTGTAGTGTACATAGACCTAGCCAAAAGTTTATTTTCAAAGATCATTTAACGAATCCTCTGCTCACCATCCGTAGGACGTATGTACACTAAATCTATGGTTTGAGTAATGTTATGTGTTTTAAATGAATATGTTATACATTATTAGATTCATATCTTTCTAACATACACTAAATCTCCACACTAGGAAACAACCAACTCGGTATAAAGGAAAGATCACGTGCCGATCAAAAAAGATACTTGAGCTAAAGTAACGTTTCAACGTTTTTATGCATATTAAAAATAAATAGACCACCGAAATCGTACGTGGGCGTATGGAGACTATCCGAATCGCTTGAATGTTTGCTTTATCTGTTACTACGTTATTATAGATGATACGTATATTACATTGGTGAAACTCATCCGTGAATTAAATAATATTCCTTCCAGGTGTTGCGCTTTGTTATGCAATTGTAAATCAATCCTGACCTGCGTTGTTGGGTATATAACAGTCAGTACCATAATATCGGTAAATCGAATACAGATAGAGGGCTACAAACAAATATATTGTTGTGTGGGGTTTGTAGTATATAAATTATTTATTTATGTGTTCACGGGATCACATGATACCCATTTACTCGAGGACCGAACAGACTAACACTTCAAACGGAAAATGGAAATTAGTACAATCATTTTTATGTTTTCGTTGACAGTTTTTTAAAAGATGGGATGATTGATGGGCAAATCAAGTATGTAACCATACAAATGAACACCGGAAATGTCTAATATGTAACTGCCCAATAAACAACCAACTCCTCAGATATTTGAAGGTGAGGTAAAGTTACATATATTGGTAAATGTACATAAAAATAAAAGTAATGCAAGACCATAAAGTAAAATCCTGTATTGAATTTTCTCAAAATACAATAAAAATATATTTTTTAAATAATAATATATTAATTTCCGATTCGGTTACGGATGTCAATGTCACTCACCTTAATAATGTTATCTTCATCCGTGATTTATGTTAAGACGTGTATACATCGTCTTATTGTTGCAATAATATGATTGAGTTTGTGTGGGTCGACAGCTGGAATTAGTTTTCGTGCTACGATAAAGTATACTGAATCTGTTTGTTATTGTTCCGAATGAATCATGAAGTTCCGTAATGTTTTTATTTCAATAAAATTAATATCCTCAGAATGAAACAAACATTTTGATAAGGTTTTGAAGTAAACTTTCGTTATATCGACGAGAGGAAATTTTTCAAAATATCCAGCCACTTTAGGGACAGCTTAGAGCTGTCTAAGATTGCAAAAATGTAAGTGATTAAAAACTCGCATTTAGTACATTTCCAACCTTGAAATCCTTAGCACCTGAATACTAGACCGCACGATTTACCATTGTGAAAACGCACAACTATTGATTTGATGAAAGTTTAATATAGCGGAGTAAATAATAACTGATTATACAGTAGTATTCGATAAAATTAGATGACTGTATGAATTCTTTAATAGCGTATTGTCTGAACCACTTCAGATATGAAAGTGGGTGTGAAATCTATGAGCAGCCCCGAGAGATACTATCTGCATCCAAACCGGACTACTGTGGGTGGCCTGGACCACTATTTGAACAACTTCCGAAAATTATTAACAAAAATCCCAATTACATTCAATATTATGTTTAAATCTGAAAGGTTTTATAACTTTTTTATATTTAAAAGTAGAGCTTAATAAATTTAATATTCGTTAGGTGTTAACTAAATTGCAAGAGTTTCCGATATCGAAGACGAACTAACCGAATTAGTTCACTTAGGCTTGTAAAAATTCAAAATTGGAAGACAATAAGTAATGTGAACAACAAGGAACAGATAATAAATCAATTTCATTAGTTTTATTGCAGTGTTCGTGCGAATATGCTAGAAAATTTGCAAGTTGCACCTCTTGATGAAATTTCTAAAAATCCTTTTCCTAAAAGTTTTTCCTTAATTCTAAAATTTTTGTTATAAGACTTGAAAAAATATATACATACCTACTCAAACTTGACACTTACAATTACGAAAGGCTTTATATTCAAACGTGAGCCTCTTCTCTGAAACATACTTGTACATCTAACATTTAATTAGCGAATAACAAGACAATTCAATATCATTTTCTTCACTACTAGCCAACAGATTCTCTTTGTTCATTTCGTAACTGAAAACAAGATCTAAAATTATCAGTAGTTTTTAGAAACAGCCATACATACTTAATAATTAATGCCGAATTTCGGCTAAAAGGCAAACAGCAGTCTTAATTCAAATTCAAATTCAAAATCATTTAATTTAGGTATTATGTAAATTCACTTGTGTACTTCAGTTTTTGGTCCTATTACCGTTTCGAAGAGGTGCTTTAACATTAAAGAGAACAAGTGGCGAAAGAAAGAACTAAACAAACAAACATAATTTTCAGACATATATTTATACTGGATAATCTACAAATTATTAGTTCTTTAGGACAGTGACCTATATTATAATAAAATATGGAGCAAGAAATAAATATGTTAGAATGTTCGTAGATGTATGGTGTGAATAACCTTCAGTTTTTCGTCTTACATTTCAACCCACGCCACCGCGTCAGTTCCACTAGGATGATTTTGTAAAGGGCGACATTTTGTAATTTCAACAAAAATAACATGTATAAATGTTGATTAATTATAACGAAAAGACGTCAACGCGAGGTTAGTGTATATGAAAGACAGATAATGTTATCGGGACTTGAGTTCATTTTAATGAAAAATCTACAAATAAAATACAAGGTTAAATTAGTTATTAAAATTCACGTTAATATTATTACTGCAATATAATAAATATTGTAATTTTTTTTGTTACAAAAATTTGTACTTGTTTTATTGCAGTTGCCCATAGGAATAGGAAAACATTTTGTTGAAAATTTATAATCTGTTTTAAAAACGTGGCAACTGGAATAATGTAAAGAGTTACACAAAAACGAACCATTACAAGGTTACCATTACACACTGTAAATTACATAATAACACCGTTCATTCATAAGTATTTTATCTGTTGTATAAATATTTACTAAGAATGAGATTTTCGGACTGATGCTGGTTTTCATTATTGTTACGTGTTGAAACTTGTTTAGTAAATATGATGAATGTTCCACGAACATTTTGTTACATACAATAATCAAACTATTCACGTAGACATTGGACAATGTTTTTAGTGTAAAACAGATCACAAGCCCTTTTCTAATAGGGTAGTAGTTTCATATAGATAAGTTTCATATAGATAAGTTTCATATAGATAAGTTTCATATAGATAAGTTTCATATAGATAAGTTTCATATAGGTTGTATTCGCTGCAATTTGAATGACTGAATGCAACTGCATGTGAAGATCTTGTGTACCTAGTCAATAAAATTCAAAACATTCTGAAATAATGTCAACCGTAAATTATGTATTTAAAAAAAAGTTTTCGATCTTTACATCTTTATGTAAAATGTTAGAAAATCAATCTTAAATGAATTTCAGTTATAAATTAATATTTTCCAATAACTATAATTATTCCGTTAGCAAACAAATTATGATTAGTTTTTTCAACACTATTTCAGTGTAATTTATATAATTACTTATTTCAAAGTAAATGAAACTTAATAAATTTAACTATAGAGGCATCATTATATAATAACGACTGCTTTCCAAAAGCATCTTCTTTAAGACAGAAGCTCCAGTTGTCAGATTTTTACACACTACACATATTCACTACCAACTAGAGAACATTGTATTGAGGTTCTAAGCCGCATTACACACATAGAGAATTTGAAACTTAATAGCTTAATTTAAATAAGCTACTTCCGACCTTTCTTTTGAAATGCGAACCCCTTTCTCTTCGGTGGATTTTATCTTCTGTTTAACATAATAAATTAATAATCAAAAATTTGAATAATTCTACCACTTCCAGGAATAATTGGCATTATTTTATCATGTTCTAAAATAATAAATATGGCCGTGCGAACAAAAATTTTTCACTGTTCAGCTACCAAATAATAATCTATTAGAATACTTATAAACTATCGCGGACCATAAACGAACTACGTTATACTTTTGCCAATAAGTTGTATGTAATGTGGCTAAATTAAAAGTTTGCGAATTGACTTGTAGACTTGGCCGGTCTATTAGCAACTGTAAATAGAACAATTGTATAAGTTATGTATGAACAATTATAAGTAATGCGTTAATGTATCCTAAAATATAAATAATATCGGTTCAGAAGTCACCGTAATTACCAACTTGTGATCTGGTTTACCGAACGACACGCAACAGGAAGCATCGTAAACTTTTATCGACATTACGATTACGCGCGCTCCGCGACCGCGCCGAATCCCGTACCGATTCCAGGTACTAACTACGGGCCGGTTAATTTTACGCCACGTGCGTCATTTTACGAGTATAAGTGACTGTGGGAGTGCTTGATGCAGAATGATGAATTGTAATATCGTGTATTTCTGTTAAATGTATCTCTTTCAAAAGCTTTGTAAGTTTGCAACGTGTTATGAAATTCATTGGTTAAGTCAAGTCTAAAGATTATCAGCTAGTTCAAGCGTCAATCTTTCAGTCTTTATAATCTTTAAAGACATTTTATTTACTATTTGGCTAAATTTTAAGATGGGCATTATTAGATATATATAAATAAATATTAATAAACACTCACGCCCCCCTTAAAATTCGTTCGCTGTTGAGGGCGTGTGGGGTGGGGCCGGTTGCATGCAATACTGAGACATAACAAACTCCAACGATTGAATAACAAAAATCTATTTATCATAGATAAGTCGGCCATACCGGGATTTTGTTGACCCCTCTAGAAACTCAGCCAACAAGGTCGCTACGCACTAGGCTAGGCTAGAGTTAAAAATGTAAAACAAATCCAACAACTAAGTCTAAATATTTTTACCTTATTTGATATTGGGAGTATTTACGACTCTTTCAAACTTTATATCTATTTAACTGGAAACTTTGGTAGTTTATGTTATTAAATTTTCACATATATTTTATATTGTGATGTAGTTTCTTCCATCGAAGTAGCAATAGTTTGTATTAACAAATACTAATATTCTATGGTATAACGCGTAAACCAATCAACAGAATTGCCTATTTTTTGGCAGATTTGAAACTTATATAATGGGTCAAAATCTAAAATACTTCTCAACTCCGGTTCTGTTCTGTTCCAAAGCGAGGGAGGGTTAATAATGAAAAATAAAATAACTGAAAACCGAGTTATTCCATCCAGCTTAAGGATACTTCAATCACATCGAGAATAATAAAATAAGAAGCGAATTCCTACGAAGATATTTTAATAGCTGGAATACTATCGGTCGAGGTATAATATGACTTCACATTATATAACTGGTTCGCCTCGGCCTAACCTTGGAATCCATTTACGAATTTATGCAATTTACATAATAAGCAAGTGGATAAACGGAATTTAACACATTAATTATGATCACATTGCAAAACGTTTAAAGATAATACAGATATTATCTAATTGTCTGGGAAAATTATTTGTTAAAGAGATAATTATATTGTTAAAAACGGTGGTACTGGTACCAGTAAATTTTAGATAACATTTCTGGATAAAGTAATTTTACTTAAGCCAAAGTAATTTTTTAAGTCGGTGACGATGTCATTACTTAAACCATAATTATAATAATTCCGTAGTACAATTAAATATCGATTATATTAGTATGTTATTAAAATATGAGTAGATTAATAATCATCGAGTTAAGTTGCAAAAGAGTATAAGAATAAATAAAAGGTAATTTTTTTTTTATAAAACAACGATATATGTACTATAAAAGCAGAATTCCTCTGCTACGATAAAAGACCATGATTCACTCAACGGCTTATAAAAAGTATAATTAAGTTGAATCCGACACCGTCTCGACCCGCCCATCAGCCGAATAGAATTTCTTTGAAGTCAAAACGGAACCTTTCCTTTGGAATCGTTGACTAAATTCCAATTGCAGAACTGAGCCCTTTGCAAGTCAATATCGCGTTTGAGAATATAGTGAACGCATAAGGGATTCTGGTAAACTGTAGGCGAAAGTACCTAAATGTTGAAGTGAGACTTAAATAATTGGCATCTCTCTATGTGGTTAGAGATGAGTTTAGCATAATACGTATTTGTTATTACGTATTAGTATTACGTAAATAACACTTTCGAACAAGTTTGGGATGTAAGGGAGTACAATCCGTGCGTAAGTCCAAGCCTGCCTCCCTTGCCGTGGTGCATCTTACTAACCAACGATGGAGCCAAGTTGGAGATCACTGGGCTGTGTACCGCCCGATACACGACGCTACTTGTGCATGGTGGTTAACTGGTTGTTTAACTGCTACTACTAACCTTGTTTTGTAAAATTGTTTCAATGTCAGTTAATGTGGACTTCTTTCTTGGCGGGCAACAGAATCGCCTTTAATGATATTGAGGTCCATGCGGGACGGTGAACACTTGCCGTCTACTCACATTTTTATGATTAGGTTAAAAAACTATAAAACGTGTGACAGTATATATAGGTTACAACGGGCGTACATAATCACACGAAATAATCTCTTTCCTGGTCAATTTGCTCTGAAATAAGAAATACCTTCGAACATACGATTAAATCTTGGGTTATGTTATGATTGCACCTTAATTAAAGCGGCCCTTTCACAACTCAACACTACACTAAAATAATGCTGTCTGAGACAAAGTGTTAGAAAGTGAAATACGGTGACAAGTGACAAACCGCGGTGCCCGTTCTCTCACCGCGACTCCAAACAAGCGATCAACATGTCATCTTATGTAGATTTGGTTCAACTGTTCTTCGTGCATGACGTTGCTTGTTATTATTAAGTAAAAATACTCATTAATATTTTTATTTACATATAACTTTCTATTTAGTATAAGTAATACTTAACCCTTACAAATTCTCAATGCAGTATTGTAGTGGAATAAGTAATGGATTGAAGCATTATTTATAATGTACCACAAAAAATATTGGTTCATACTGAGTAAAAATGTCTTAATTTAAAATTTACTAAATAACAGTAACAAAAAATACTAAAAATTTGTACACATTTTGCTTTAGCCTTAAAATATTTTACATTTCATAACATATAGCGAATAAAAAATCTAGTAGTATAATTTAATCAATACTATTTATCAATATAAAATTTATATTTCTAAATAAGACTAAACTTTTGAAACTTGCAAGTTGACTATTTTATCGAGACAGTTCCAAAAATATAACAGGGGAATATAAACCAATCTCTAAAAGATTCAACAAAGAAAAAAATGTAAAATTTTCTTTGGAAACTACAACCAAATTAACAAAAAGAAATTCGTATGTTCTATAAACTCTATTATTTTAAATTGTTGTTGTACCTTACACATAATAAAGGCAACAAATATAAACTATTCTATTTTACTCCAATCATAAAGTCGGTACCAATCATAGGTGTTCTTTAAATAGTAATTACACTTTACTTATTACTTAATAACTTAGACCATTACACAAAATAATACAGATTACTAAGCAATTAAAGATTGACACAGATTAAATAATATTAGCCACAACGTACATAAGAAAACTAAAGTTAGTCAACATGCCAGGAGACATTTTATCCTTACCATTTTCTTATGAAACACCAATTAGCAACCCGTATAACAAACGTCAAACTATGAAACACTCGGCGCTACAATACTTAATAACAAAACTGTTCCTTTAATCCTCTGAAAAGTGATATTTCTACAAAAATATTAGTCAAGATTAGTCACGAAGCTTCAAGAAATTCGATAATGAACATTCTTGTGGAAGGTATTTGTGAGTGGCTTCGCTCCTCTACTAATTTGAACAAAGATTATTTTGTGACTTCCATGTAGGTGAAACGTAGGACGTCATGAGTAATTGCAGACTGTGTTCCCTTAAAGATTCAGTTTTAAGTTACTTCCGTGCTTTTAATGTCAGCCAAATGAAACATTATTTTATCTTTCATAGTTATTTGGTTTTAAACATTTACAAACCACCACACCTGAACCATCCGCATCAATCTCACTGGGTTGCAGCCTCCCTCAGAGTAAAACATATTAAGACCATTAGACCACGACGCTGGTCAGGTGTAGTGACATATCTGGAGAACACTCTGCAGTAAAGGCTTTCTTACGATGTTTTCTTTGCTGAGGATAGGGATTTTACAATTTTATTCTTGGGTTATTTCAATTATTAAAAACAAATCTTTGATTAAAATAAAAAATTGTATGCAATATAACGAATAATATTTTACACGTATACAATGTTTATATATTTAACTGTCCTGCAAAATGTAGGTAATTTGTACGCTACCCGTGGACATAACTACGGATTTTCCAAGTTGCAAAATTATCGTCTTCTGTCACCAGCGAGCTCTCTTTGAATGCAAATTACATTAACGACCACACACGAAGAATATATCTCATTTCGCTTCCACAATACTTATAAATCGAAGTTGCTATCTCCAGTAGGTATGTAACTTAGGTTTTCCTGATTTTAACGGAGAAATATAAGCGTAACAATATTTTAAACTTTTCTATTTATTTCACAGATTGATGATAGATACTATCGCCCATTCAGTAGTAACCCTACCTGCCGAAGTATCGTGTTCGATTCCCAGCTGAAAAAGACATTTATATATTATACACAAAAACGATTTATGTAACAGATAAATTCTCGACTCCAAGTTACCTGTGACACGGTGTCAGAATCCTGACATGGAGGTGTGTGTATGACCGATAACATTATTTACACAATTATTTGTTTATTTCTTATATTATAAAATAATAATACACAATTGTGACATATAACATCGTGTTGCAGTTGTAACACGAATTCTAAATTACTAGTTAAAAAGAAAATAACTATTTACGTGTACGGAGCAACATCAAAGATGGAGCCAGAGTTTCTTTCGTTTTATGCCATCTGTAAAACAACGCAGTTTTGCGGCTATACTTAGTTAATTCTAATTCCAAACATGTTACTCACTAGACATCACTGACACTCGCGCACATAAATTGGTGACTAAAACGTTAGAAAATTACAGAAAATTCGTAAGTTTAAGAAACATGTTCTTACAATAAATATTGAACGACAACAATCATTAAATTTATTTATTAGTTAACATGCACAATGACGATGTACAGACAACAAATCATCAATATATTAACAGAAAGCGTCGTCAGGACATCACATAGAATGACAGCTATTGAGCGATTAAGACCATTACAGAATTAATTCACAATCTATAGCGCATATGTCAAACTGACATATGCGCTATAGATTTTTAATCCCGTACTCATAGCTAATTCGCCCAATGCGGTAATTATAATAATAATAATATTCATAATATAATGGTAAAATTTATCCTAGTAATTACCATCGATTTTTTAATTCATTTATTGTGATTCAATTCGCCATAATGATCTCCGTTGAATGATATTTTATTAGCGAGACTACAGGATTATCGAAATTCATATTTGTTTTCCCGAAATGGACCAGACATGGCATTTACACAAATTTTCGGCCGTACCTGCTATGACTATTTGAAAGTGTCATATCAAAGTTATGAAGTTAGATCAAATGAAAGGAACTTTAACATCAAACTCGGGAGAAAGGGTAGTTAATACCACTCTGTTGCTATACAGACGTGGTATTAAGTCGATCTTTGTGCTGCTATTTCAGTGTTCGTTACTCACGCACGGCTGACCTTGGGAGTAATTTCAATAAATAAAAGTAACTTATTGCTCTGCAATTGTTCGGAATAGCGTCCGCCATTAGAAATGCTTCGCGCCATCGAATTTATTTCTAGATCACAAACACAACACATCGACGTTTTTATTTAAAGACTTCGCTACATTTCTTTAATAAAGATAGAATGATCAATAGCGAAGATATATTAATAGCATAATTATTATGATGGTTATATACATAAAACCAATTGAGAAGTCGGGATGAAATACATTTTCTTGCTTTCCGTTAGTTGCACACTAAAATGCACTATCAGAAAAACTTTTTAACAACTTGCAGATCTACAAAAATAATTAGCATGCAGGATACGTAATATTCAGTAGCCATTGCAACCAATCAACTTTTGTAACCAATTGAGTTCGACTGCAAAATCGCATCATTTTTAAGTGTCCCTGGCTTCAACCAAAACCTTTCAAGGAAAAATTACCAGGTATGGCAGTGATACTTCGCCACGTTAACTACACAAATATACTACCTCTCACACTTTTCTATTAGCTTCTTGTATATAAACATTCAAATACATTACAAAGACGTGTGATAAACTAAAACTAGTATTTTCGGTGATGCGGGTAACATACAGATACGTACACATTGACACACATCACAAAAAACACATAAATGAACAAAATATGTCAGTTACACGTCTCTGTAGATCGTGCTTTAGACCAGAGATCGATCGATCAGCAAAGAGGATGGCTAAGCGAGTTACATTACGATGATTTCATTAATGGCGCTCAACAATTTTCTTTTAATTCGCGTTCTTCGTTCTGTCGCTTTGTTAATGCTAAGCGAAATACAAAGATGACAGGAGATACAAATGAAATGGACGAACGGAACTAGATTGTCGAAGAAAAAAAAACTACAATGTGTTGACTGTGAGTCATCGCTTCCGTTACACACATCTTAAACGCCGACAAAGGCAATTGTTCCCATACGAAATTACATAGTGACGATAGTTAAGCTTAATCGGTCAAGGACTCGATATGTGGGTCGAGATAGTTGCGACGCATTTTAGATCACATGATATATGAATAACATCGGAACTTGTCGCTTTTCATTTCGTTACTAAAACTATTTCAAAGATTAAAAGGTTAAGGTAAGATATCAAATTACCAACACATCATACTTTTACTATATAAATCTTTTAAGAGTTTTGTGCATGTCTCGAATTTACTCAAAAACGGCTCGACCGAAATTAATGAAAATTGGTGTAAAGTGAGAACACGTGATTGTGCAGATGATAGGCTATATAAAATGTCAGTTAACCTAATGTCATCTTATCAAGGCATATATGTATAATTAATAGTCCAATGCGACGACGAGTTTCTAGTCTAACTAGTTAATTCCCAGACATTGAATTCTTGTTTTAAAATTCAAAATTAAAGTTAGACTAAAAGGTACAATTTTCAATTAGTCTCGGCAGTCGTATTGGCGAAATAGTAAACGGTTCTGAGAACATCCTCTCTATTATAAAGTATTTGGTTGAAACTACCAAACAAATGGCGCTATTGGCCTAGATTTTGAACCGACGACAAATTAAAGAAACATATTCTTGACACATTTGTTTTCAAAAATTAATTGTAATGTAATGTAGTAGTAATGAAACATTGACTACGGAGCAATAGATTAGGTTAGGTCACCTGAGATAGTAAACTTCAGTGGGGTGCCCATATATCGGTTCTCGTAGGTGAACCGAGTAGATCTGTTAATGCTATTAATAAGATAAGTCAGTTAACGGACGTAGAGACAGCTAGACTTGTTTATATTTCCTATTTTCAAAGTCTTATGTGTTATCCTAATGTGTGGTAAAGCAGTGATTACCCGATTAAGTGATTAACCTATTGGAACATTGAGGCAACGATTACGTATTGGAACATTGAAGCAACGATTACGTATTGGAACATTGAAGCAACGATTACGTATTGGAACATTGAAGCAACGATTACGTATTGGAACATTGAAGCACAGCTTGTAAATAAAGGATCTTATAGTATAGATGAGTATATGTATATGACAAGGATGCCTGGAAACTAACGATCCCCCAACCGATTCCAAGCAGATTAAAACTGACTTTATAATTGCCCTATATTGTTTTAAACGATGTCCTGAGAAGTTTACTTTGACGTTTCTTCTTCGCATTGTTTAAGCACCTTTTCGAGTCGCGTGAATCATTAAGAGAAAAATTTAAAGAAATAGGTGTACTTGCCATAAGCAGTCAGTATATATATAGTAATTTAGTATTTATTAAAAAACACACACACAATCTTGAAACAAGAAATAGGCATAATTTGGATACATCTTCATATCGTCTTCAAAAGGTTCAGCGCTCCTTTATGAGGCTTGGACTTCGTTTTTACAATAACATTCCTAAGTTGATACGCGAGTTGCCCATTGGAACTTTTAAGCGACGCATTAAAACCCAACTTTTAGCAAAGGATATTGTAGTATACATGAATACATTAATAACAAGGATGCTTGGAAATAATAGTGTCAAAACCAGTTCGGCACAGGTTTAAACTTATCTTATTTACTAATTATCATGTGTTGTTTAAAAAATGTGCTGAGGAGTTTCTTTCGCTGTTTCTTCTCCTCATTGTTAAACGAAACGGTGGTTGAAGCAAAAATGGCGGTCATAAGTGTATTTACAGAATACCTATATGATTATATGATTTTGAATTTGAATTTGAATTCGAAACGTTTTAAACTGCATAATTACGAACGCGATGCAGTATTTGAGTCGTTTTACAGAATTATCTAATAGCACAGTGGAAAACTTACTATATTCCATCTTTTTTATCTTGGAAGATAAGCCGACACTGTCAAGAAACAGGGTTGTCACGTGATACAAATAACATAATAACAAAATATGTATTGCCGGAGTGATTTGAATACTATTCTACATTGCACTCACCCTCAATACTCTTCCCCTAACGTTGTTGGAGATAAGCGTCTCATCCATTTGCACCGAGGCTCCATGTACAGAGGACCAGCGTTCAAACCACTAAACATTGTTATGTGTAATTCTGATTATTACAGTCTTACATTGGGGTCAATTCATTCACTGGCACTGAAGTCGCTAAGTCGTATTTTCCCAACGATATTGCAAACAGTACTTTGCTACGTTACTAGAACAGTGATGTCATACTTCCGATACTAAGTGACGCTACACGTCGACCGCTGTACAGTCATTTAAATATATGCCCATGTCAAATATTGACTTAGTTAAACGTGACGTCATCAAATCCTGGAAATAACTCCTAACAAACATGTTAAGGATTAACAGGAAATCATTTCACATAAATATTATTCTGCTTCTATGATAAGTAGTCTTTGGCCGTATTGGGCGGCCTAGAATACTCCCCCAATCCCATGCTGGCCGAGCAGGGTGTCGTAAGAGGCAACACAAGCCAGTATGCTTGGTGGTGGGGCTTCGCGTAAGGATTATATTAACAGTATTATTATTAAGTCACTAATATTATTACGGGTTTTATTATCTTTCTGTGAAGCCAGCTCGTCTGCTCGTTTATCGGCTATTAACATAAAAAAGGAAACAAAAAGTAAGAGTAAAAAATATTTATTCCGACACACACATACATACACATACACACACACAGTGTGGATACACAGGATACAATATTTTATTGCCACAAATTTTTATATTTCATACCGAAATTTTGACTCAAACAAATGGATCATAGTAACGATAAGATTGCGTTAGCATGGAGCATACATGCCACTGGACAGATAAGCCTAACACAATATTGATGTCATGACTCACGACATTAATGATACTACTCGTACCGCTCGACTTCACGGTTGAGGTTGAATTGACTTTATCTCATATCAATGAAGATACATTTTTTAATTTTCCTTAGAATGCCTCGCTTACTAAATATGGAATATCCTCCTAATGTACAGCCGAGTATATTGGCAGCAATGGCTATTCTACTCAATACAACAATTATCACCAAGTTCAATTACATGTTCTGCTACGCCGGTTTGTTCGAATATAAATGGGTTTAAACAATATAGGTACAGATTATGTAATTGTTTTTCGAGCAAAAAAATAACTTATATATTGTTTTCTAGTGAATATCCGACCAAAGATATTCTCACTTTCCTTTTTTCAGCGCTGATCTGTATTTCCTAACCTGTATTTTAATCGCCCTAAATACTAAACTGTAATATATTCCAGTGGCTAACAAGCTTACTTCAGCATTCTACAATTAATTCAATCATCCGGACTCAGTTCTGATATCATCAGTCTGGCGCATATACCTAGACAAATAAATACAACATTATTTTCTCAAATGATGTCATTCTTGTAGTAGAAGAAAACTATAACATTACTCGCAACACCGCGCCGGTTGACTTGACTCACCGTGGAGCTTCGGTCAAACAAATAATACTGACTACATATCGTATTATGTTTGATTTATTGAGAAACAACATATGTGAATGAATTGAGAGGTTTATCGAGACCAATTTTTATTTGTTACCTGAGAGAAAATTTTAATAAGATTCCTGAAATCTCCGACGGAAGTTTCAGTTTATGTAAAAAATATAAACCCCCCTTGGCAAAAATCTCACATATATGGAGAGGCTCCATAATCTGATACGCTGTACCGTTGCCAATTACCGCCACCCCTAATTGTATTACCTACTGCTAACCTAGGCGTAACCCAAACTGAAAATTTATTTTTCTTAGTAACGTGATTAATTAGTATTAGAAACAGCGATATCGTAAAAATGAAAGAGTGAAAGATATGTGTATATATAATAGTCTTCATATTATAAATAATGCCATGTACGAGTACAAGCCCACCGCAATATCTCTCTTTGTTGTCACCTGGCGTCTCTTAAGAAAATTCCAATTTAGCTAGGGTTTCTACACAGGGAACCCCCTCGCTAACCACATGGAGCAACCAAGAGTCATTGTGTACTTCTCCTGATTAATTGTACTCGCCCCGGAAAACTACGGAAATTAATGACATTTCCTTTCTCATGAGACGTAAAGTCTACCTTGAGTAACTGACAGAAAGTGTTCCTTAACGGCAAATGAATTTCCTAATGTTGATGTCTCCAGTCTTTCAAAAGAAATGCGACAGCAGAAGTAGATGTAGACAGACACAGCGAAATCATTGCTCTTATCAAACTAAAAACGTCCGTAAGACCTAATACCATAAACATACAATTTGAACGTACATCAAACCCGCGGTCTTCCCATTACCATGGTAATAAGTCCATGTTTATACGCACGCTCCCTGAATAAATTATTGTTAAACCGCTTAATTATGCAGGCGAGTGAGCGATGCGCTCATGTCAGCCGATAGAGACCGCAGTGCATAGCATTTGAATACCGGTGCAGTGGCATATTTAAAATTGCGATATATACATTTTTCGTCCTTCAACTGTCTTAGCGTCAGTGACAAATCCTAGATGAATCACTATAGTAATGCAAATACTCGTAATTCTAAAGCCCGTCACAAGTAGCAAACGTGTCTTAAGCCTTATGTCATAGTAATAGTAATGCATAATAGTCGTGGATTCGTCTTATGAAGCCTGCAATTTTTTTTTATCATATAGTCATTATTATCGCTAGGTATCTAAGTAATTATTCACTTCGGAAAACGACGAAAACTTCGAAATGTTTCATAAGTTTTATCCGAAAGAGCAAAATGATGGATTTTCATTTCAATACCGAATGTACTGTACTGTTGTTTACTATAACATTTTAAGCTTTTAGTCTCTTAATAAATCAGTCAATAAGCCAAAGATATTATCTAGCAAAGATATATTAGCCAAAGAGATTATCGATATATCATATTTTTTCATTACAGAACTAAGTTTAACTAAGTTTGCCTATTTATAAACTATTTTCGTCAATGACATGTCAATATTAATGCCAATTTCAAGTATACGGAACGAAACAAATTCATACAAAAACATGACTAATATTAATGTCAACTAACAATTCGTTGAAGTGTATAATCGCCCCCATAACGATGTGAGTTTAAGGCCATTTCCACACGAAGCTGTAATAACACCACATCAGCGGCTATAAATAATTAGCAAACGATAACTATAAATAAATCTCACCGCTGTATAGATAACAGTGCAATTAAACTACGATTAAAGTTAATTCGCCATGGATTGTACATATTTTACAATACGATAGGTGAAAGCATGACACTTAAGTGAAGATCGCGGTCGCGGATGTCAAACTAGAACTGACGCTCGTATAGATTAAATGAGTTACAGACGGAGCTTAAAGCGTCAACTGTCGTTCTTGACCTGATATTATATAGTCGTTCTCATACGAAAATAATGAGTACATGATCGTATATGTCGTACTAAAAATAATTATTTGTGTTAAGACGCTCAGTTTGCTTTAGTGAGAGAATATAAAAATATATTTTTTATTTTAATACTCTAAAACCGGGTTGCCGAATCGGGAAGGGTGGTTATCCCTGTTAGTAGCTATTCTACGGGGGTTATATGAGTAACGATGGTAAGGATAAATAGTAAAAATTAATATTATTAAATACATAAAGAGAATGTATGGGTAGATGTATGTTCACCTAAAACTCGAGAACCATTTGCACAAATCATATGAAACTTTGCGTACATATAAAGGGCGACATGGTCACTCTGACGAACATAGTCACGTCAGTGCCGGGTAGGTGGCGCTGGTGGCAGTGATTTTTATGTTATTAACATAGGTCGAATTGATGTGACTTTTTGTGTATACGTATGTATACATGTGACAGCATTGGAATGTTTTTGTTTACGTATTAAAAATGGTACATTATTTTAGGTGAAGCGAAACGCACCGTATTATCATATATCACCTAGTTATTAAATTAAATAACAGATCATCCGTACGTGGGACTAAAATTAGTGTCCTAACATGAGTAACAGTATTGAAAAGGAACGAGAATACAAACTATTCTAAATTCTCAAGGAGATCTACATATTTCACAGTGAAGCAGTGCAAAATAGAACAAAACTAATTACACTACAGCTCTACTTACAATATTGTTACTGAATTATCAGTTTCACGCCTTCCAGTAGCCTTGTATATAAATATTCTACAATTTAATGTCCACATGTCGTAGCCATATCACGAAACCGGACACATGTTGCATCGGTCGTACCACGAAACTTGCACTCAGGTGTTACATATCACGAGATAGGGCAGATCAATCAGCATAATAAAACTGTATGGGATTGTTTATAGTTCTTTATCATACGCGTACTTCATGGGTAGGGTAGATCTTTAAAAATATATAATTAAATAATACCCCAACAGAATTGACATATTGTGAAACATGTCAAAAATATGTTCTTATGACGACAAATCCCTATGAACTGGATTATTATTAGAAATAATTTGGTGTTTAATCATAAGTAAGTGATAACTAAGCGTTCTCTGTAACTGTGAATAGAAAATATTGTTCTTTGGAGTTTCAGGCTGATTCTTCTTCTATAAAACTTACGACTGAACCTTGTGGTACTGGGGAAGAAATGACATATTTTTACGTAGGAAAGGTTATTGTAAAGCCAACATAGAATAATAATTTTCAAATCCAAATTAGTTTGCATCTTTAATTTAAAGAAAAAATGTGTATATAAAATAAAATAAAGACTATGCAAATCTGTCTCATTCAATTAGAGTAGATAAGTTTTCGCTAGTTGACGACCCCGTGGCCCAGTTGGTACTTGGTAGTGACATTGTCTGCCGATCGAGGGGTCCCGAGTTCGATTACCAGTCGAGGCAAACATTTCATTCACAGATGTGAATGTTAGTTCTCGGGTCCTGGGTGTTCGTGATATCATATTTGTACACCGAAAAAAACCGAAAACCAGGAAATCCTAGTGCGGGTATCTGAGTGTATGAACGTTTATTATATCTGATGGTCCATGGTGTAACACTATTGATAAAACACCGACTTTGTCGTATACTGAAATTTGACTCCATTGACTTATTTGACAATTTGACTACGTGTCCGTTCAATGCTGCGCCAAAATGCGCAATCTCTAAGGAACAAAATTTCTATCTGGACATTTCATTTATTGTTTCAGTACCAAATCCAATGTTAATTCTATAGAGATTTTACTGCTTAAAATTAAGGCGACGACAGCAAAATGACGCAAATTAATTAAACACAAAATTTATTGATTAATCACGGATACCAAAAACTACAGATCAAATCAAATTAAGTCTTCTACATCTTGTGTTCAATATTAACTTAACACTATTACTCGCTTTAATTAATTATTTGACTAATATAATAATTATACTTTAATATACTGTGCAATGAAAAAGATCTTTGAAAGTACTGACAACGCTAGTAGCTGTAGTACATTCATAATGGTACTGCTAATAATAAATGAGGAACACAATTATTTTTTATTAATTTTTCCTGTACAGTAACACTGAGGTGAGATCATTACCATTATAATTAAACCATTTGTCATGTCGAGCAGTGATAGCGCAGTGGTTTCGACGTCGGTCTCTCGCACTCTAGGTAGAAGCCTGGACTTCCAAATTTGTCGAATTATATACGTATTACAAATTATCAGTCGCTTCGATGAAGAAAATCCTGCATACCTAAGAATTCTCCGTAACGTTTTCAAAGTTGTGTGACATATCCCAAACCGCAGCTAGTGACCGTGGCTGACAGTGGCATTAACCGTCTGCGCGACACAGATCTGCCCCATGCAGCTGGGGCCACTCGAAGCACCAACAACTACGAGTGGCTGTTTGCGCTGCAGCGGGCAAGGTGAAGGAAAACACTAATTAAACCAACTAGTAAATAAGCCTATTATATAAGCAAAAGTGTAAAGCGGAACTCAGTTGTTTATAAGTAATTAGTTATAAGATCATAGTTTTGTCTATAGATAGTTATAATGTATAATAGTACGGAAAGAGGCTGAAAAAACAAAATCAGCCGCACACGTAGGCCCGCACGTGTGGTGGTTGGTAGTAGGGTGGCTGGAACTCGCATCAGCCAAACCACACCAATAACCATACCTGCGTGGACAAAAAAATAAATAAAAAGAAAAATAAAAAAAAAACCGTCTGTGCGAGGAGCAGACCAATCACGGATAATAATTATAACTAATTTCATAATTCAGTCAGATTCGCGTGACCACTATTGGTCCTAGCGGAAGTGTTTCTTTAAGAGCCGACCGTAGCAACCGGACGAAAATCTGAACAAATTTCGACATGCGTAAACTGCGTATATTAAATGTATAAATCTATACTAATAAATAAAATTGGAGTGTCTGTTTGTAATATTAAAATAACCGCTTTTTACTACATGCATATGAATGTATATACGGTACATATACCAAAATAACATTTTTTATAATTTATGTCTGTCTGGTCTGTCTGTCTGTTTGTTCCGGCTAATCTCTGAAACGGCTGGACCGATTTTGACGGGGCTTTCACTCGCAGGTAGCTGATGTAATAAGGAGTTACTTAGGCCACTTTTATTTCTACTAAATAACTTTTTTGTTAAATTCCACGCGGCCGACGTCGCGGGCACAGCTACATAATATGTAATTACAGCGTAAAAGCCGTAAATTTACTTAGTCAACAAATTAATATAATTAGTTAACATAATTATTGTTTTCAATAAACCTTTGGATAAATTACAGAGTAATATGTTGCTTTCTATCCCTCTTCATAAATATCCAGACATATTCTGTTAAAGCGAGCTCTACATTCCGCCGTCAACATTATATAAGGTCGGTCAGGTGACTCGCTTGCACAGATGTGCGGTCGGTAAACATAACCCACTTTAGCACATCGACGCACGACATTCGGAAAAGATGCACAGACTATAAATTGTGCCGATTCGTTATAATCCTAATATCCGTGTGCCTAATATCCGCATCAGTGTTGTTTACACTGTCTCTTTTGTATTTTTACTACGAATTAATTGGATATTCATAAGGCATAGATAAATAATAATAGTAGGAAAAAACTCCGAGTGTATTTTACTATGTATTTTACTGGTCTTAAACAATGTTTCTGTACGTATAAGAATCCTTACACGAAGTCCATCAAAACATACATTCATTTTAAAATGAATGTCAAGCGTATTGAGCTAGGAAAACAAAATAGATCATTAAGTTCATTTCAAACGGCCTATTAGCAGATCAAAATGGATTACATTGAACTAAAACATCATGAAAATACTATATATATATATATATATATCACAGTTCCCCGACTTATCTTTTATTTCTGTTGATGATCGAATATTGTTGCCAGGAGCTGGTTTGACTAATAATTGTTGATTATTTTCGTATATGAGGTCAAGTGCCCCCAATAATTCCGTGTAGACTTCAGATTGATTGGATGTTATTAGATCGTCTTTCTGCCGTTGATATTTCAAACACATCAGTCTGCTGGTGTTGCGAAGTAACATCGCAACACGAAAGACCTCATAAGTTTGATTTTACACCTCTGATCCTGTTTCTCCTTTGATTCCCATAAAAATATTTCCTATATGTCCATATGACATATGGAACTAAATTATCACTCTATGGTTTATGACGTAAATTAAAAAAAAAACACTATAATGGACATTATTGGAGTATCTTATTTCAAGCACATTAAAATGGGACGGATGGACATGCTTTGTCTGTTTATAAGTATCATCATAAATTGCACTGATGTTATGGAGCTCCGTAATCGTATCCGAAACAATCGAATAATCCGAAATAATTTCATATACATATGTAAAAGTAACCGAAACCGGTGCAATATTGTTTAATATTCGTATTCGTAAATTTAATTTCCACAACATCCCTAATAAATTGTGCTCGCAGATTGTTGCAAAAGCAATTAATATTAATTTTAAAAACAATAGATTTCCGCAACGAAACTCCTGATATTATTAACAATATGTAAATTACCTAATTCCTTAACAATTTCCAAAAAATATTGCAACGTTCACATGATTTCGTTAACGTTCTAACTTTAGATGGATTACACATTTGTAACACAAAGGTTAGTTTGTGCAAATAAACACGAACAATGTTGCCGCGACGCGTGTTTCCGACCCAGTTGCTAGGGCATCGGAAAAGGTACGTGACTTGTTTTTCTTTAAACCAATTGATTTCTACCAAGTGGATCGCGAATCCGAGTAACAGCGATGACATAAGCGTTTGAAAACTGTACACATATTGATTTAAAAAACTGTTGTTTTTTTATACTTATTATTGGTCAATGCTTTACTACAATCCCACCTGGTGGTGAGTGATTTAGCTTAGATGGAAAATCGTAAAGATGAGCGTATTAAGTTAACAAAAATCAATTAGATTTTGAATACTGTTACTAAGCGCCTACACAGTATCGGCTCTAATGTACAACTATGTAGATATTAAAAAAAAAACTAATCACTAGAAAAAAGACAGAGGTAGCACCTACATAAGAGTGACGTCACGACTACCTGTCAATTTTACGTGACCTCCACAGGATCCCTTAGGATCAGTATACATTTGCGGCATTAAACGTTATACACGATGCCTACAATAAATTTATAAAAGCTGTAAATCCTTTTTTTATTACTGTTTATAATTTTCATCAATCTTTTATAACATTTTTTGTATATTAAAATCTAAGACATTTTTCGGGTCATTATCGTTATCACTATCACCGTTCAACCCAAACGGAATAAAATATACAGAATTAACATTAATGACGACATTGTTTAATGTAATTTATGATAGCTTCTTCTAATGATGATAATTAGCATATAAAAAAATATTTTTATTAAATTCTTACTAAATCATTACAGAATCCTGGGTGATTTAATAAAAATTTATTGATCTGTGAAATTAGATACTTACTCGTACCATGAAAGACCATCAAAATGTTACTTAAAAAACTAGTCAAATCGTTACATCATTAATAACATCTTATGAGAGGCACTTTAAATGTTGAATAAATTTTGCATTAATAAGTCAAAATGTATATTTACGAGTAGTTACATTGTAAAAATCTTTTCCCTAGAACAACATGTGAAGAATTTTGATTATTCTGTCCAATAATACATTCCAAATATTGAAAGCATTTCATTTACTATGGGCATAGATTTACGTGTCGGTTTTTAGTCCTATCACAAACCGTGAATGTCTTGTCGAGACATGTAAATGAGCGACGGGGAATGGCTTCAAGTCGATAATTAGGATTTTAAAGGCTAAAGACGATTCGTGCGCTGAATCACCTTTAACGTGTTTATCAACTGTCATTATAATATATTTGACCTGATTTTTGGTATTGTTATATTTTTGTTGTCTGTAAAAGAAAACACAGCTGTTAGCTGCAAATTTGTAACTGCTTCTATTATTTTATCATGACCCTTTGTATCACGTGTGTTGGTTTTTTTTTAGAAATTTTAATCCTAAACGTCCAATACCGTCTGTCCAATACCAATGTTATATTGGTACGTGGCCACCATGATGAACTCCAACCCTCATATAGACAACATGCTAGAAATTAATTTGAGAATAATTATTTTATGTCTTATCACATATTCACATATCACATATTCTTGTGTCTATTACAGTTGAAATTAATTTGTAACTTCATGGTTCATAAATACTTCAATAAAAATAAATTATATAATAAATATTTGACATCTCATTAAGTAGTTATTTAATATTAGTGACAACATTGTTGTTATGTTACACCAGTTTTATGTTCAAATTTTTTTATATTTTATTTACATCGATGTTGATACCGATTTTAGAATCGAATTAATCGATGTTCGCAATTTTAATAATTATGTAATTTAGGCACTAGCCTAATAATAAGTATAAACATTTAAACTTATGAGTCATAAAAAATACACCAATTTTTTTTCTCTTAATGTTCCTGTGAATATTGGAGTCCGCTTCTGTAAGCGGTTAAGAATATTTGTAGATCGATTGTATCGGTATTACTTCTGCTTTAAGTATTAACAATTTTTTTTTATTTCTATTTAAATGCTGTTACAATAAGTCTATTATTCTCATAGAGGAGAATTGCTGGAGGCTAAAAATAAATTTCCTATTTCCAATATATCGCTAACACCTCGATCAAATATCTTGTTTCTTTTTGAACGCCGACAAAGGCGTCTCATATATCACAGCTCCTCGTTTTGCGACCGCTTCAAAGACTATTTCGGAGAAAGGTAGACGAATGCAGGATCGAATTAGCGAGCTCCAATCGGATGATGCATTGGGCTTGTAATAGTGTCGGTACTTATTAATTAAAAAGTTACTTTACATTAGAAAACATCTATAGTACCTGTACATAAGGTTCTTTAGATTTAAATTTGAAATATTTTGGATGAGAATTATTGAAATGTTGAAGGGGCAAAATTTGTTATTGAAGTTGGAAAATTATGTAGATAGTGAATTTCTTCCACTATACAATCATTAGGGTTCACTACATATCAATACCAAGTACCGATTACACTGCGGATAGTTTAGAGTGAAGTAATTATGTTAGTTAAACAATAAAAATTCTTACCTCCACAAAAATATATTCTTATGTTACCTTGATCCATTTAATAAAAAACAAGGGAAATCGGGCTTTTATGCATTGCCTAATGATTCAAAAATCACATAACAGTTCAAATTAATATTATTCCATATCATTGTATTATGAACAACCGACATGCAGAATAACTAGTGGGTGGAATTGTTATAAGCCACTGACTCTAGCGATTTAAAAAAAATTGTTGTCGATGTGACAAATAACGTAAAGATTATAATGAGGTCACTTCTTAAGAATTTTAAATATCAATCAGTATTCTATTTTAAGTGTCTATTAGTAATACTGAATTGATTAGTCTTTACATTACAACTGTTTGATTGAATAGCAATGCTAATTTGAGCCATTATAATATTTAATTCATGTTAATCGGAAGAATAACAGGTTATCTGTCAATGAATTGCGGAATTCGAGGCATATTATTTCAGTACAATTCGTACAATAAAAGCCATTATTGTTAAGGTGCAATGGATTCTATCCTTTGCACCAAAGAATTCCAAGAAATATCGTTTTGCTTGCCAGAGTTGCCGAAAGCTCGGCGCGATTGTGGGCACTGACGCATCCGAATTCTAGCTTATACGATTAATAGTATACAATTATCAAATGATTTATGACCCATTTGGCACCCAAAGTATTACAAGCTTATTTTACGTTAGAGTGCGTAAGATTTTATGTAAGTCTCAACCTACTGCAGAAAAGTCATCAAATGTCAAATTTGATATAATATGTACTCAATAAAACCAATCTATTTAAAGTCTTAGAAAGTAGTGAAAGATTTATGTACTTTTTTTATGTCAAATCTGAAATACTTGAATAAGCTACTAAGATTTTCTGTATGTGCTTGTTGATCACGAAAAAAAAATAAGGTTCTTACAAACTTAAACTACGTTAAATACTAATAAATAAAAATAATACTAATAAAATATACTAAATATTTCAGACAATTGTTAATCATAATAGGTTATTCTATAAACTTCGATGTCGAAAATGCACAATCATTAATATATTCATAATCATCAGTATCTACAGATACATAAGATTTTCTGACTTTCGTATAAATATATAATGATTGATGATAACTTTATGTAATTTATGACCTCAGTCTTCAGTAGGTCTGTTTAAATATATTCCTTGAGAATTAAACCTTTCTACATTTTAACCTTTTATTTACAGGATTTAAAACTTAAAAGTTACGTATAGATATGATAATTACTATGAGAAAAACAAATTGCTTTTGTGCATTTCTCCTCGTCTTCGGTATTTGGCAACATTACTCTAAATTTAATAAACGTTTGCGTTCGAATAGCATAATTCTCATAATAATCACTTGATTAGTTTTCGTCGAAAACCTTATAGCGAAACAGTGAAAGACGACGACTTGGAGACGAATGTTCCTAGTGGAACAAAATGAAAATAAAACACACATTAAGCGATCAGATTTAGACAGCAATTAATTTAATAGAGCTATAATAATGGGGCTCCCGTATCGGACATTGTGACGATGATTTATGAGTTTCGAGTTAAAATTATTTTCATTATAATTTATCTCAAGTATGGGCAATGCATTAAATAGGCGCCTTAAAACCTATAGGATGTACAATTATATAATAACGGATCAGCAAATTATTAATTTTAACTCCCACCATAGTGGTAATATCTAAGCAAAAAGATAAAACTTTATCTTTTTATCTATTAACTTTTGAAATGTTCCAATTGTTTACCTTTCCTTGTTTAAATTTTATGTACATTCAATAACTTGTAAAAAACTGTATGTATAGGTAGTGTCTGCAATATTCACTATTTATACGTTTTTAGCTACTAATTTTATATTTGAGACAACTTCCTAACGTTGAATTTTAAGTTTACACTTAAAAACGTAACCCGTTATTAACAAATATTAAGTATTTAAAATAATTATTAAACAATTTTAAATTTAACAACTCTGTAGTATATTGGTTGAGAATTTAGTTAAAATTCAAGCATCACTAAATATAAATAAGTCATTAAAAATATTTAAATGATAAATTGATATGATATGAATATAAAATTGATTTAATAATTAAAATTATAATAATTCTTTGCAAAACGAGTTGATCGGAACTCGAAAATTGATTATCTGCTTTCATTTGTCCTTGTCTGTTCTTGGCAAGGCCTTGGTCGACTCATGCATTATAAAATTTGACGACGGAAAAAAATAATCAATAAAGTGAAATGAAAATGCAGATTGATAACATTTTTTCTCTTGGTGTTTATTAATTAATTAATTAACTTTACTTTAATTATGAATTAACCTTACTGGTCGTTTAATACCTCAGTAATTTCTTAATAAACAATAACAAAACCTGAGGAAACTTATACATATGCTTACTTGAAATTATTTCCTAATATTTATGTCATGTCTCCATTGGTGGATTAATTTTAAAAAGACCAAGTAATGACTTGATAACAAGTTTTGTTTCGTAGTGCTTGATTAAATACTAGAATTAAAATATATTCTGTCAAAATAGTCTTTTGTAAAAATTATAGGCCACCTGTCCCTGATCGTTTATTTATCTATTTTGCACAAAAATGGTAGGTATGATCGATTTATCACGTGAAGGAAATGGCAAATATTATATTTTTGTTAACTGGAAGTAACAATTAGATTGCAGATGAATAATGACCCCTGATAACTGTGAAACTTATTAATATAGAACAATATAGCTAGTCGCTTAAAATTGATACACAATACTTGAAGCAACTCATTTCGTGAGTTTGGGGGTATTTTCGAGAGGATTCAAGCCAATCGGTTATGGTTTACTGCCCATCGATATAAACGGCCAATACGAAAAATTGTTATTTTTCCTAACTCCGACAATTCAAAATATACTCGAGGGCAACTTTTGTATTCCAAATCATTTTAAATCACTGAACAATTTCCGATATTCAAAAAATATTACTCGTCTGTTTTTGCTTAACTGCTATGAGTATTCAAATACCATAACAATGTTTTTTACCTTATATGGGCCAGTCGTATAAAATTACGAGAAACGTGTACGTCACTTTATGAAAACATATAAATCTCTATCGTCTATCGATAAATAAAAAGATTGTCACATTCTCCCATGGCTCGCACCACACTCCAAGCAATTGCGTTCGCCGCAGCCGTGATCTTGATCTCGTTACTCGATTACATTGTCAATGACGATCGCGTGCGTCGAATCGATTGCCCGCGACGATTCGCAATCGATTTCGTTACATAATCCGTGCGTGATGATCGTTATGATGTCATTAAACCGTTAGAAATCTCGCCAGTGTCCGTGTTGATGGCCGATGGAGAGATGGGCCGCGGATAACACTGTTTTTGCTACACACTTGCGGCTGGATTTCGATTTAATGAGTTATTTTAATGACTAGATTAATTTGAATTGCTTTTTTATTCTTTGCACTGTCTTATAACTGGTTAATTTATTTGTGTAAATCCCTTACAAGTATGTACATGAATAATTCGAATGTTACTTACCGGGTCTGGGGTGTTTGTGTTTAAGTGGCGATTCTTGCCATTAGATATTTCGTGGTCTAGCCATAAACCAACTATAAAATAATAAATATTGTGAAAGGAACGAACGTCAGATGAAATTATCTCTAACACCACTATTGTTTTTTATACAATGTAAATGAAAAACAATTTTGTAATTTTTTATTAAATATTGGTTGTAAATATGTTTGTAAAATATTAAATATTTTGACGTCTGGAAAGAATGAAAATTAAGATTTCATGTAACGTGTAAACAAAACAAAGCTTATTAACAGGTTTAAACCTATCAATTTAATTGTTATTTATTAATTTAAAAGATGTGCTGAAGAGTTTCTTACACCACTTCTTTTCACTCAGGAAATGTTTCTTGAAACCGAAACCCAGTAAAAAATACACAAGTTTCTTAATAATATGATATATATTTTATTGTTTGTTTTGTTTACTAAAGTTGTAATGGCTACAGTTCACCCCACGATTATAAAACCATAACTAAAGATTTGTTAAGGCCATCTCGTCACATTGCATCCAACCAAGCAAATTACGTAAGCTTGCAATACCTGAGGATTGTGGAATTTACTGTCATGTTCGCCATACAATCTGTTGTGAAAATATATATAAATAGAGAATGAAAGTATTTGCCTATAATTAGGCGGAATAACATGTCTAAAGTTATATTTTTCAGTTTTAAAAATTAAATAATTTATGTAGAAGGTAATTTTGATCTTTGTATATAGAAATGAAATTATATCGCAGCGCGCCTAATGGGCGTATGTTAGATTCGTAAAATCTACCCAGTATTTATTTATCATTGCTTAGACGGTTGGCATTAAACAAAAAGATGTCGATCAATATAAAATTATACAAGTTTCATTTCTAAGAACATACGATAGGTTTATCAATAGAAGACGTTAGTGTTTATCCAGAAACAACCGTTATGTTGTAGAATCTATAAGATGAAGTAACTGCACGTGGATAAATGATAGCATATAAAACAGTTTATCTTAGGTTCATCATCGTCATAATCGAAGGCACGGTAGAAGCTAACACACAGACAGAGAGACAAGATTAATTAAGCCTGACAGCTGCACCACGTCAATCATGAAGGAACAAACAGAACACTCAGCGCACGTAGGCAATGTATTATTCCTTTACGTTAGGGGATCATCCAATACATTTTAAAAATATTTCACGGTTGATATATGTAGAATGGTAATGATCAGTCTGTTAAAGAAACCTACCATTGTGCACGAGTGCGAGGATTAATATGGGTGGTAGAAAGATCGTAGACCTATAAGAAGCACACGGCAAATTGTCTCAAATGTTTATCAGCATGCTGCACTACGAGCAATGGAAATTAACATAGACTGAAGGGTGGATGGAGCCTAAGGTAATACAGAAAAACGTCTGTTGCATACCGAGCTTATAAATATCAAATTTGTAAAATTACCATATATTATATGCTTATACATATATAACCTATGTAAGAAAAAAGTAAAACTTTATTTATCAGAACTTTAAAATCCAAAGAATATTATTATAAAACCTATTTACAACAAAGATTTATAAGAAGAACTTTTTAATATGTGGTAGTTAATATCTCGTTAATATACATTTAAAAAAGTATGTAGATCACAATCAAACTCCAAATGAATTAGTTCAATTACTCGGCGCATGACTTGTCGACGCTACAGAAACACAGAGAGTAGATTTACAGAGGCATGCATACCTTGAACCGTAAATTATCCAAATATTTTTTGGTTTCAACACAAAACCGTTGATCTATCTATACGTGAACAGTTCCTTAATTTTGACATTATGTTCTGACTACCGTCATTATCGATTAATCAATTTGTTTGCTAAAATAATATCATACAAAATGGGTTTCCTACATAGTCTTAATGCTACACCTATGTAGAATGCTGCAAAAATAAAAATATGTCAAATGTTTAATATTACATGTTTTGATTTTTTTTTACGTTAACACACTCACCCCCGCATTAGGATTCCCTGTGTCGCGTGTGGCGTGGACATACACATATATGACATCACAAACATCCATGACCCGAGAACAAATATTTATCTGTCACATAAATGTCTGCCCCGGCCGGGAAACGAACCCGGGACCCCTCGCTCGGCAGGCAGGTTCACTACCAACTGGGCTATGGGGGCTCTGAAATGTTATGTATTTTGATACATTAAAAACTAATAATAATTGGTAAAATATCAATTAATGCATATAATTTAAATGTGTCATCTTTTATAGATTATGGTAACTTATATTTATTTATGTAACACTAACAAACTGGATGGTTTGCCCACTCGAGAGCATGCCACGTATAATTGTCCGTGTGAAAACATGGTATATATGTAATGTCAAAATGGTCAAATAATGATAAATTTATTTGAAAATAACACTGAAATAGTAAAATGATAATTGTAAACGTCACTATTACGATTGATTCACAAACAATAATAATAATGGCCGAAAATTGTAGGTAGTGAGAAAAGAGATCTCATCCCTACCCCGTGCTATTTACTGGGTCAAAAGTGCCACCGGTAGACGCCTGGCGGGAATAACTGATCAAGTTCCCGACCTGGGTTGAAAATTATTGAATTACTAATATCGCTATTAAAAATAGGGGTTGATTTTAGAAGGGTGAAAATTTAGGGTTGTATATATTTTTTAATGCCACATCATAAAAAAATAAAAATAAAAAATTTTGTCCAAAAAATGAAAGATAAAAATTTGGCATGGACTACCCTTATCACTTAGGGGTATAAAAAATAAATAACAACCTATTCTCAGACCTACTGAATATACATATAAAATTTAATCAAAATCGGCCAAGCCGTTTCGGAGGAGTATGGTAACTAAAACTGTGACACGAAAATTTTGTATATTAGAATATAATTATAACGCCTATCGAGTAAGAGTTATGACGTCATAATATTATCACTGACTGACTGTCACGACTTTGATTGGATATATCTATCTAAGGATGGTATATGGTCTACATATGGTGAATCCATATACCGAATGAATAATCCTGTATTCGACTCCCGACCGATGCACCATTTTATATAACAAATTAATAATTAATTTATTCATGTCGAATGTTGATTGTTTGTGTTATATCGATTACATATGTCCATAAAACAAAGAACACAAATAATCCTTGTGTAATATATGAGCGTGTATGTGTTTATGTATCTAACATTAATTATACTTTCATCACATATGTGTATTATCACAAGCGTTGCCTCTGTCCACTGTACAAATCATATTTACACTGTACGGTAATTTTTCATTTTGTCAATCGTTCCACAGTAATTACCACATTGAACCCGCTCACCGAAGCATGTCAGTAGTCATCGCCGATTAGCATTTTTGTTGTTGTTAATTTGAAAACACCATACTCTGTCTACCAGATGTTCTTTTAGATAATGGAAGTCACGTACTAGGATTAGGTTATTACCAGTGTGTAGATACAGAGCCATGGCCTATCCCACTGCCTATTACTGTGCAGAAGACTAGTTAAGACTAGGGCGGACGAATGGTGCCGAAGTATTAACTATTGCGTAATAGTAGTAATAGGGTACTAAGTAATACAGTGGAATAGTAGCAGAATATTAATATTACTCATAAATATATTATTGGTTAAACTGTCATAATTATCACAGTAGTAATAGCACTGTCCGTTAAACCTCGCTTAGTAAACTATATACTTCGGAGTCAAAGAAAAGTTCTCGTGTATATATATCTCGTGTATAGTTACAAGCAAAGCTATTAAAGTAAGATACACGTACTGAAAATTTCAATACAGTAACAACTTTATTAATTTCATAATAGTGTAAATGAACTTTGTGCAAAGAAGGTTGCAATCATGTGCCCAAAACCATAGAGGTATAATCTCACGTACAGAGCAGACGTCACAAAGTCGAAATGTGGTCTACTTAATCTTAACTTTTAGAGCTCTTCGAGTAACGGTTACTAATGAAAAAAAAAATTATGTTTTTGGTACTTTCAAAACTAGCAACAATTTATGTTCAAATTCGTTAAGCGGCGTGTTAAGAAAACAAGTTAAATGTCAACCGCAGGCCAAATGTCAACGCGGCTTAACTTGCTCAGTTTTGGTATTACTCGTAATCCATTACAAGGTTCTTAAATGTATGAATTTTCAATGGCAAATGCCCTGCATTCCAGTTTGTTGATTTATTTGTTAATATTTTTATATATAAATTTGTCTAAGACGTAATAAAAATATTGTTATATTTATTTAACTTTATTACGCACCATTGCGGTTCTCCTCGTGTGAGGTGTATTGTTAAATAAAGCCGGCGATCATAGCAGACAAACTTACGGTTAAATTATAAATTATGACTTAATCTCCCAGCCTGCCACACCTGAGCGTATTAAAGGGCCTTCTCGCTCACTCGGTGACATCATGCAGCTATACGCTTGAACATAACCATTGATGTTAGTAATTCAATATGCCATATCTCACATGTAAGTTTAATGCACGGGAAATCATTATTTAAATTTACTTAGACGACTTCGAGACGCTCATCGCTTGTTACCGTGACTGAATATTTGGAACGTCGGGTACCAGTAAAATGAAACAACTTGCGGGTGCTGTCGTAGCCATCAGAAAGGAGCCAGGGCTACCTGCTCGCTATGTCCCTTACTCACGCAGCACCAGGACGGTCTCCGACGCTTTTCACGCAGAGAAGTAAGCGGCAAACCTTCAGTCTATTAGCTTACGAAAATTTCAACCGAAATACGTAAAAATATTTTAAGGATCACTATAAATCTTTTTGTTCATTGGCTGGTCTGTCAATTGAAAAAGTTACTAAGAAGTAGACGATCCTGTCTGTTCGGCGAAGGATTCCAAGTTCGACCTTTAACCAGAGCTCGCCAATTCTATGATAGAAAAAATATAGGTTGTTCGTTAATACATATCCGTATTAACGCGTTGAGATGTCATATCTTGTTGAAAAAATAAATTAGTAACTGTTTAAGCGTTATTTCTTCTTCATTTCCATGAGTATTTCCGCGATCCTATTTTCTACTTCCACTAATATTTTGTCTGTAGGTACATTATCTTTGGTTTTTTTTCTCTGCAAACATATAAAAATTGCCATATGAATTAAGGTTAATTGAAGATTATCTTCACAGTTTTCCTTCTGCGAAATATTACGTATTTGACATATGACATGGAACAAAAATGCCTTATTCATATTTTAAAAAGTACACGTACCTACACAGCCCGTCAACAAGAAGTAGTCAGCGCGTGTTAGATATGCAATGACCTCGTATTAACAGATGCAATATATCTCTAATTTCATACGTCTGAAACTACCTAAATAACTACAGGTTTTTATGAATGTGAAACTGTGTATACACTGGTTACTAGTGAAGCTGTTGACTGATAAAGGGTCAGTTTTTCATTCACTAGGTAAACAGTAAATAATGTTAGCTTATACTATATTCGGTACTATATCTTTAGTTTTTTACTAAATTTTATATTTGGTATAATATCATTGGATTATAAAATTCAATTGAATAAAAATCATTTATCGTGTAATGTGATCGTTTCATTGTTTAACTAAATCGTTTGGAATAGCATAATCAATTAATTAATTACTTTTAATAATTGCTTATTTTCATTGTATAATAATGTGTAACTTTGGCAATTTGTATTCATGTAGGTAATATTTTACGATATAATATGCAACTTAAATTTATAACAATATTTTAATTTTTAATTTCAATTAAGTTATTTGATTATTATGTCATCGTGTATTTTTAATTCAATGTTCAAGCTACAATGTTCAAAGATTTACTAAATTGACAGAAATCGTAGCATAAATAACTAATAGTTTGACAAACGATTAAAAATTGGTACCGATTTAGTGCGGATAATTTTTATAAGTTCGTAAAAAACTTTAATACCATGTTACGTGGAACCAGAGTACAATCTCCAGTAACGCGTAATCACAGAAATCTTTCAATGAACGCCCAGGTCGCCCAGTGAACGCAATGTCAGGCGCCAATGGTACAAGTTGATAACATAACTGGAGTTGCAATTTTTGTATATATAATACTAGCAAATGCCGTCGGTTCGATTCAGTAAATCTTCCGTACGGTTATGAATAGCATCTGCATTGTTTTAAGACTGGATTTTTCTCGTTCTGTGAATTAGAAATACACATATTAATTCATAACTTTTTTATTTATGGACGGATTGAAATAAACCGAACTGGAAATATTAAATGACGCTTACTGCAATACATTGGTGAAAACCGTAACGAAATCGGATAAGCCGTTTCTGAGATTAGCGCGAACAAACGTACAGACAAACAGACAAAAATTCTAACGACTATTGTTTTGGGTTCTATTGCGTTAGTCACGGCCCCTAATATTAGTTTTTCTCATATATCTTTCATGTACAGAAAATGATCAGTAAGAATTTTATTACATGTCTAGATAGATAGATTATATATATATATATATATACAAGATGCGTCCAGCCCCGTGTGAAGTATGAGATGTGATATAGTTTACAGTTTATAGTCAACATTACGTATCGCTATATACTGAACGAATGTAAATCAAACGTTATATAATAATTCCAATTCTTTGGTTTTAATAATGTAAAATGATTAGTTATTGAAAGTTTTACAAATATGCGCGATTCTTTTATAACTTCAACCAAACATAATTCAAAGTACTGAGGGCGACGCCCAGGCGCCATGGTTGACGCCATCGTCGGTAACCTAAAATAATATGCATAGGACTGATTGTGATACTGACAAATGGGTCATGTCCGACAGCGAGACGTTAATTGTCTGTGGTAAGAGGTCTAGGCCGTTGATGTCATGATATAAAACTACAAGTACACGACCGGCCAATTAAGACCTCCGTAAGAATTTTATTTAATAATGATTTATTGCCTATTTTTCATATATGGGCTAACTTTGACAATTTGTATATTTGTCCGTTAAGTGGAAGGCCTTGTGGAATTTCATGATATTAATAGAATACCAATTAATACGATTAACTACCAACTATATTGTTCACGCGATATACTTGGCTACGATTCCTGAGCACTGTATCCCCAAAATATTTAAATAATATTTTGCTTCTTTTTTGTTTTCAACGCAAACAAGCGGCGACAGGCGACCTTAAAAGCAATGCACATCTATTCATATTCATAAGTGTACTTCTCAAACTGTACTTTTTACTTTTAAAGTATTGGCACTTATTGACAAACCCGATGGCTTTCTATTTTCAAACGTACAACGCTTCAAACAATACTTATTTTCGTAGCGAAATATACCGTGTAAATAAATGTCGGGTGATTTACCCCACATTAGGATACCACAAGACATGAGATTATGAAAATTAGCAAAATAAACATTTCTAGTTTTCTCTGCGTCCGTAAACGGGCCGTAAACGTCCGTAATCTTTCTAACAGCATAAACAGACCTACTTAAGGTTACCTGGGAGAACCTATATAAGGGCGCCAAATTGAAGTTTAATATCTAAGGTGATACCTCAAAAACAGACGTTGAAGTAAAATGTCGTGGGTACCCTCTAATAATTTATACTGTGCAGTGATTTTTTTTATGTGCTATCCAAGAAGTATTGAGTGATAAAGAATTATAAAATATGTAATATATAATTATTATGTGGTTGTTCTACATGCAAGTAATAGTTAAGACTGTTAACACCTAGTGACCCCCCGTCACTGCGCTTTTAAAACTGAAGTCTTATGTTTACAAGTAGCTCCCGCATTCAAAACTTTATTATTTATTTTTTTATCGGTCGTTTAATAGATGTCATGTTTGTCTCATTTGTTTTTTGGGATCAGCTTTGTGAAATATTCCTCGTTTTTTAAAATCGTCGGAAATGTATGAAACAATAATTAGTTATATAATGTCAGCTGCAGCATCTGAACGCAGTCCAGTTGGGAGTTGGCAGTTGGCATGCAGCGGCCACCCGAACGCGACATTATTTATATTGTTCTCATTGCAAAACACCGATCTCATTTCTAGTATTTCATACTCTTTCACTGAAATATTAAGAGGTTTATGGCTGTTTCTAATAATCAATCTGAATATTGAGATTAAGAACAAACCGACGAGATTAATTGACATGTTTACATATATGTAAAATGCATTTCACTAACATCGATTAGAGTTAGGAGTATATCACTGCGATAAATAAGATACCCTCCGAACGTTTCGAAATTGCACTTATGTTATAAATGTTTAATCCGTATTATTTTTATTATAATACATATTGTTATTCAAAAACACGATGAAAGTAAATTTTGGAAAAAATTTTCTGTAATAAAAATTATCTAATAAGAGTTTACTAGTATTTATTACTAGTACATAAAAATTCAATAGAATGCATTCCTTTTTCAGTATTGGGCATGTATAATTTTTAAAAAGTTGTTAAAAAAATAAATACGAATCGGTAATCAATTTCGAATCCAGATACTCGTTACAAAGGAAGAAAGTTCATTAATTTAGGTAAAACGTATAAACTTATATTGCTTATAATTTAATATCGATAGCATTAATTAATATTGAGCATTTTTTTCTACAGTTTTCCTAAAATCTTAACAAATATTAGACTGTTATATATTTATTACAATTTTATAAATCTTTATTTTGTATCAATATTTTGCATATTTCTGATGATATCCTTTTCATTTGAGTATAAAATGTAAAGTCGTGATACATTTGACAAACTTAATTTATCATTGAATACAATGGGAACTGTCAAGCAGAGCAAATATAAAGAATTGCATTAGTTAAATATGACACCGAAGTTTTTGTGTGTGACTAGATTCGAATCAGGCCAATTTTTAAACTAATAGGCTGTCTAGTTGAATAATTTATACAGTGACATACAATCCCCAGAGCAGTGCGATACACTTGGCTCAGTAGCAAAAACGAGATTAATGTTTAGCGTTACTTGCACTGGGAATTTTAATCGTCTTGGGGGCGAATTATTTGTGTTGATATTATCTCTCTATACTCAATTATGACGACCGAACTGTCTTTTGTATGTAGTCATACTGTTTTTAAACGTCGAAATGGGCGAGTATACGTGGACGCAGTCGCTAGTTGGATGGGTGACCGCCAATGGCAAAACTTCATGAACGCTTCCATGCTATGCGTGAATTTATGCTATCGGGCACCGTTGTTACTGTTAGATAGAAATATAAATTCATGAAGAACTTCGGGCGACAAAAAACCCTCTAAAATCCTAAATTAAGCCCAGATCTCTATATTGGGAATAGACTCAGTCGTATGGCATTAGTTTAGTTTTTTTAAGTTTTCGAAATTATATCTTATTGCCTGTTTTCCACACCCTTACAAAATTATTTTTCTTTGAATATGTATTTTGTGACTTAATATGATTGGTAAGAGGTTAACATGGACTTCACTGGGCTCGATGGCTTGACTTAAGAAAGCCCCATTTTTAGCATGAAAGAGGCAGATGACGGTAGCGAAGTTCTTTTAACAAGTAAACATATTTTCATGTTTCTGTTACACTACGAGTATATGTTAATTGCAGTTTTGTATTGTCCATAAAATCTAGAGAATTTATTAGTCAATTTGGGGCAATATTTTTTATTACATTTGTCGCCAAATTATAATTTTTATTTTTTGTTTTATAATAGGTTAATATCCCTTCCGTAGAAGTCGTTTAAACCGCAAAATTCAGGTACACGATTAACCGCAAATAAATCACAAATAAAAATAAATACGTCCGTGAAAGATGTTTATCGTAATAAAATCATTAAAGTAATTTGCTAGAGTGGCTAGCGAGAAATGTATTTTGATAAAAATTATTTTCAACCAGTTCCACAATAACTTATGGTGGTCCGACCATATGGCGTTAATGGCGCTTTATATCTTGTCTATGGCTTAAAAGACGGAACACGATTTTATAAACACATAAATTGTTTTCCACTTCGTAAATTAAGTGTTCACGTCGCTGTTCCTCATCAAAAATCTATATAAAATTTAAACGTTATAACATTTACAATGTACATTGTTGCTGTGAATTAATGATATCATTTTGAGATTTATTACAGTTTGCTAATGTATTCACAAACACAAACCTTATTAATCAATCGCGAATGACGTGAGGCTCAAATTTGTATCTTGTGCCGTAGACCATTTGACGTGTTTATATTGTGTGTTTTACAGCTTTTAAATCAAAAATAATTTATTTATATAGCTAATCAAATCATAATCTATGAACGTCATTTTTGTTTGTACTATCGTTTTAAGAAAATCCTTTATTATGGAAGACAGGAATCGGCGCAGGTATTAAAAAAACGCAATTTTACGAGATTTTGGTTAAATTTTCAAACTCAGTCATTTGACCAATTCCATCACTTGTCAACCTTACGACAGTGATTGTGGAAAAATTCTAACCTAGTATGGTCTTATTTAGTTCTAAGCGTTTTTATATTAATGTATACCGTTACATTTATCTACAAGCTCTGCTATGCACATTGTTTGATCATTCCTTTATTATACGTATCAACTTTGAGACTTTAGGAGCCATCTATTTATTACGTCACAAAAATTTCAAGATTTTGTTTCATGACATTTGTGAGACCTAATGCGAGATAGAAATTATTAAATTAAAAGAGCAATTTTAAAATTATTTTCGTTTCCATTTAAAATATTGGTGCGATACGTTACGAAACTTGTGACTCCTCTCACACCTTGTCACACAATGTCACACAATGTTGACCCCTCGCCTCCCCTTAACGTGCGACGTAACTAATAGGGCCCCTTATTATAATTATCATAATTTCAATATACTCACGCAATCTAAAACTAGTATTATATTACGTCGATATTATTTACAAGCTTAACAATTTATGTAAATCATTAGTTTCACTCGGCATTGGAAAGGAAAACTGGTGAAGAAACTTTAACACTTTCGATTTTACGCGTGTATCAAAATATTAATACCCACTCGCTCCCACTTCAACTATCAGCATCCACAAATCTATGTCTTGTTTAATATCCGCAATAAAATACAAAAAACAAATCTTCTACCTAGTAGCCGGACAAAATTAATAATAAGAAATAGGTTAGAGGAAATTATCGTGTATAATTTGAGGTCTCGTAAACCCCGAACTTGGCCGAAAAAATATTTTCATGAAGGTAATTGCAACAAAGGCCAATTCCAAGGCAAATATTATCAGTAACATGCAGCCTTAAAACTTAAAACTCATTCGCGCTTATAATAAAAAATGGATACAAAGTGTATTTTTGACAGGCACGTGCGTATCATCCGCAATGTACATAATTGCAAAATTACACAATTGTATTACGATTGCATTGACCATAATATATTGATAAATAAATAATCAGCTTGACTTTCAATATTATGTACTAAACACGCGGAAACATCCTACACCATATATTCTGTTTAAACAGTGCAAAAAATATTCTGGAATGTTATTAATTATATACACATGTTGCTGAATATCTGAATTCTTCCGATTATTTTCTGCTCAAGACCAAGATCTCGACGCGAGCTGGCATACTTTTAGATACTCTATTTATTTTCAAACGTAAATTATCTTCATCTTACTGAAAACATACTAAATATACACAAGACTAAAATAAAAAATTGGGATACTTCTTTCACGTTCAAGGTTTTGCATGGTATTCGAAATATGTGTAGAATATTGTATTTCTTAGGAAATTAGTAAAATATATTGACATACGGAGTTTATAAATATTTCAAAATTAAATTTAAAATATTTTTAAAAAGTTTCTGGTATAATCATTAAATGTATTTTCTAAGTTTAAAGATGACATTTTATGTGTCTTCATAGACTTCATTAGATTTTGCTAGCGGAATCGTCGTGTAAGTAATCGCTATAAAGCCATCTTATTTATTCAGGGAATACAATGCCACGATACATCGGGGAAGAGCCACTGCCTTTTTGGCTAGTTTGGCTTCGGTGATGCCTTGAGTAATAAGACGAGTTGCGATGACCACTTACCAACAGATGGTCCATTAACTCGTTGGTCGGTTCACTTCCATAAAAATAGCAATTTGAAGTTGATTTATAGACTTTCAATAGTCATGTCAATCAGTTTCTTACAGTTAGTCTCCATCAAAATCAAGAATCCGATAAAGAGAGAATTAAAAAAACATATTCGAATGGGAGTCATGACACGCCAATTATTTTTCATAACAGATATTTGTATAGCGATAGCCTAGTTAACTACATTGTATATCATAAAAGATAAAATTGGGTATTTGTTTTGAGAAAAACTATATTCCCACCCATGTTTTGAAGCCTCTAATATGTTAAGAATTTCTCTATTAGATGTTTCCTGAGAACGTCATCGTAGCGATGTTTACGCGACCGCAAAGTGCGTTTTCGTGTATCTTTAGAAATAATCGCTGTTTTGTGATTTCTAACAGGTGGCGAACGTGCACTTCATTTTGCCACTGTTGTAATGGACAATGTAGCGATAAGTATATATTAAGATCAGGCAACAGCTCGTAGCTTGTGCCAATCGTAAGCGACCATGAAATGTATGAGTGACTGTAATGGCAAATTTTACCATACTATGCTATATCAGCTTTAATGAATTCAATAAATGTCTTCGTGTTTCGAAGAGCATATTCGGCGACAGACGTATTAAGCACAGCGTATTGAAATGGAATAGCCTCGATGTGGTCATCATCACTTTAACTACAAAAATTATTTCAAATATTAAGGGTTAACACAGAAAGAACAACGCCAAAATGCAACAGGCCAGTGCATAAACGAAATATAAAAAAAAATACTCCTGATGATTACCTAAATATAAAATGAAAATCAAACGAAATATCCATAATCTTTAGTTTCTGTTCTCTCCTACTGAATTTTTCCAACATAACAATATAAACTTATCCGTTCTTTGCTTGTTTATTATCTATGGTTGGTTGCTAAGTGGAATGTAGACTAGGCCGAGGAATTTGTAATTCCGGCTAGCAACACTCCGTCAGTGCTATTTTATTTTACTAACCTTGGCTTTGAAGCTAGATTCTTTGCTTTAGAGAATCGATTGTATGTAACATACCATTCAAGAACCCTGAGATAATATTTGCTGATGAAATCTACGAGGCCAACTAGTGTTCGGTAATCTTTGTTTACTTAAAACCCATCAAACTGTACTATCCAACCAAATAATTTTACAAGCAGATTATTCCAGTACAACATTAGATCAACACAGAATATCATCTAATCGATAAATACTGACTATTGTAAAGCACATTATGATATTGCAAGGCATCAAAACAACCAAGCGAAAATTGGCTGTCATAAAATTTGAATATATTGATAGCAAGGAAAATCAATAAAAGCATTTGACAGATTGTGATAGGTATAGTTTTATTAACATGTAATGTCACTCACAAAACTCGTTATGTGAATAATCTCGTTCGTGACATACCGAGTATGATGCATCACAATAAAAGTAGGTTTATAGCTCACTTGTATCATGTTTTATGGCTGATAAAGCTATGTTAGTCGAATGATATCATCAGGTAACACGCAACAGATATATCATGACGGTAAAATCTTAGGAATTCGAAAGCAACGTGAAATGAACTATCAGTCGCATCTTCATCAGCGATATTTTTGCTCAGAACGCTTAGAAATTACTTTTTTCACGTGCTCTTTAAAACTATTAATAAATTAGGTACTGCCACTGAAGATGGTATTGCCTAAACTGTTTAATATTTATGTAGACACGTAGGTTTGCACGTATGTAGGTTTTCTAATATTTAATTTAATTATGCCTAATCAGAGCATGAAAATTTTAGTCTCTTATATTTGTTTATGTAGTCGATTTCCAAGATTATGACGAGCCCTTGAACTTTTGCACTTACAACATGTGAACGTCTTAGCTTACTGTAAAATTATGTCTGAATCGCAAAACCGCAATAGAAGTTTTTTAAAGATATATTTTTAGAATTGTCTATTTGTATCACAGATAGTTAAGCTTGATGAAGTAGGTATTGATGAGATTTTATCGAAGCAGACACAGATTATTACTAAAGGATTGCAGTTAACGGCTTTAGCAATACAGAGCACAGTCAACTCATGTTAGATGGATGGATTTATCGGATTATGTTATTGTTATTATTTACCACTAATACCTACCACGGTACCTACTAAAGTACCTATTGATTCTGTAATAATCCCACATTAAAAAAAGGATTGTGAACTATTATAAATATAAGAAAATTTATTTACTAAAAGATATATAAAGTAAAATAAAAACCTCAGCAGTGATTGATCCAGTCCCAGATAGCGACGATCTACGAGCTAGATATTATTCTGATCGCAGTGAAATCGTTGCATGTCACCGACCTACATACATCACACCGACCGAAATAATTCCTCGGAATCATAACATGTCCACAAAATAATATGATCTAATACTTTGACGAACAAATCTTAAGCAATTATGGAGAAAACACATTCCAACGCTGCTATCCGTTGTGTCACTTGCTTTTGATGTATTGATGTACTTCAACACCTTATCAATTAATGAATAAGGTTCAAAATTGCTTAACAAATGTTGACGAGAGTAGCAATAGTTGTTGTTTTAAATGAGGAGACAATGAGGAGACTCTTTAGAAGTGGCAAGTCCGAGTGTTGAAATAAATTGGGGCAACTAGTAATGACAGTTCTGATGACATCATCATTAAATCGACATCAATGAGCATTTGAACTGTAATGATATTTGACTATCATTGAAGTAGTGTTGTAAGATTTCGCAATTATTGTTAATTGAAAAAATCACCACGTACTTATTCCTACCATCAAAGCGCTGTCAATGTAATCTGTCAAAGATGAATGATGATTATTTATATTTAAAAACTAGCAAATGCCCTCGCTTCCCTTCGGAAAAACTATCTTACGCTTAAAGATAACATCTGCATTTTTCTGGGTTTTTGTCGTCCTATGAATTAGAAATATATAACTTTAAGTTTTAAGTAATGCTTATTGCATTATTGAAATGCACGCACATTAGTGAAAATCAGAGCAAAATCGGTTAAGCCGTTTCTGAGATTAGCGAGAACAAACGCACAGACAAATAACAAAAATTGTAACAGTTATTGTTTTAGGTTCAATTGCGTTAATAAAAACCCGTAATAATATTTTTTCTCATATATAGTTCATGTACAGAAATCGATCAGTTAGAATTTTATTATTAGTATAGATAGACGATATTTTTTAACCTACAGTCGGTTCTGGTAAAAGATAAATAGATGGTACGTGAATTAATTAAAATATAATTTAGTTTTGAACAATATGTAGATATAAATTGTCTTTTTATGAATCTTAAGACTGGGTTTGTGAATCAGACTTTTCAACTAGGCTGTAAATAAAGACAAGTTCTATATTTATTCTATTTTGTATAAATCAAATCTATATTTCATTAATATTAGTAATTCAGCGATGCGATAGAAAAATAACTTTACGCTTATTTATATAAACTTTACCGCGATCAGTAAAATAAATGAATGTTAATTAGATAGGAATTCAATTTGATTTCCAGCATTCAGAAATACAAACATGAGCAATGAGAAATGTACAACACCTTACATTGTAAAACTGTAAATCTGCAGCTTGTCTCTCAAAAAAACTACTTAGACATGTCTCCGTAAAATTTACATGTGATGAGTCAATAAAGTTACCATTTGAACGCTCGCCATAAACGCTGAACAACAGAAATACACACATCTCTGGCCATAAACTAAACTACATTTCATTAAAGAGCCGCCAAGTGTATTTATCTTCGATTATTAATACCATTGTAACATTTTTTTTTAAATAAAAATCTTAAAACTTGACAACAATCCCGCCTGTTGGGATTCCACTACGAAGTGGAGACGTTCAACGCATTAACTTACAAAAGCCGATTATTATTAAAACTTATTTAAATATTATTACAAACTTAGCCAGAGTACAGCCGAAGAAAAACCTGCAGTTTCGCATATTTACCAGCCAATATTTAAAATTTTTATAGATTTAAAGTTGTCACTGCAAATACTGTGAGACAGAGAATATATGGAGTATGTCGGAGATGGTCATTAGTATAGACGTGAAACGAAACTCAGCACGATATCCGAGTGATGGCAGCACCGCCGCGATGACGTCGATACTCGGCGAACATCGTGCTACAACAGAGCCTAGATAGTGGAGTGACGCCGGATGATGCCACAATTTATATTCTGCGGTCGAAGAGATCGGTTCCTCCGCACTGGGAACTGTTACTTGTTTCGTTTGCCCGGTGTGAAGTGTTTGTTGACAATTAATTAAAAGTGTTAAACGATAATACGCCCACGCTATGTTCGACAATGCTGCTAAAACTACTGGCGTGCCGACATGTATATTACAATGATTTCTCTATATTTTTCTTCGATTAAAAAATACGATTGACATTGAAGGTGACTGTCCACAATAGTGTAATAATATATTGTTGCCTACACTTCGTTCAAATTGGATATAGAAACTTTGTAAACAAACCATTAAAATTCTTTTGTAGGGTTTTCACCAACTAACATGTATTTGTACATCAAATGCTTTATTATGAAACTAAACTACTTATTATATTATTTGTGAATCCTAAATTTACTTACTATTAATCGATAACAACTTTAAACCGCGTGAAAATGAGGTAAAACTAATGTCACAAAACACTTTCATCATTGAAAAACTCACGCAGCCACAACCTTATTTTCGTAAAGCGATCTGTAACATTTTCACAAAATATTATGTTTTGGGGTAAGCCTGCCTATACCTATAAAAAGAAATGACTATTAATACCTTACAGCAATAATGATTCTAATTAACTTTTCAACTTGGTCGTATTATATTCCGATACAAGGACGTTTTGTTCTACGCAATATGTATAATAATAAAATTAATAACATTAAAATTTCCAACATGATTTATATGCATAAATACTATAAAGGCTATTTAGATTCTCTTCATGACTAATTCGTATTTATGTAAATTATTTATCTGCTGTAGGACATGAAGGTTAAAATACGAAGTCAATATTTATGTAATTATGCGTTTTAATACTTTTAAAGCATTTTTCCTTAAAAATACAAATGGTTTGTTACTTTTGAAGAAAAAATAATCTACTGATAATAGAACGAAAAGTTTCGTGTACTGTTTGTTTGTGGTTGCCAGGCAACACCTTGTTTACAAAGTTTCCATATCCAATTTGAACGAAGTATAGTTTTATTATATATCATCATAACTGAGAGGTTTCTAAGATAGTTTTTTGTCTAGAGCCGACTATGTGCATCGGTGAACGACGCGTCACCGACCCGCATATAAGCAACCGTTATATACTAATTTTGCAAAACTAACAAAACGTCTCACAGTTAATTCTAAAACGGTACGGCGGGATTAAACTAGGATATACAGAGCCCTGCGACCTCCAATAGTTTGGACCGTTCGCCATAGTGTCGTCGTTCTATACAACCGTATGGTGATTAATGTCGCAATATATCAAGCATGCATAAGTCACAGTAACTTAAAATGGAAACAATGCGTTCCAGTATGCAAAAACTATATTTACCTTACCCTTGCGTCTGTGAAAACTAGGTCGTGCTGCCATTACATCGGTCACTTTGTTCAAACATTGAGACATTTCAAGGCGTTTCGCACTGGGTCTTTGCAAATTTAGGCATATTTATGACTAACTAAAGTTATTTATTGTGTTAAATTCATAAATATAATCACAGTACAGTTTTATTACGTAGAATCGTGATTTCATCTTACTTTGTTAAAGAACATTCGTAGCTTTTTACATATTCATACAGTTATATCACTCGGCACAGTAATTCTGTAATCTGTCACATTAAACTCACAACTGATTCCGAGGTGAGATGTTAAGTATTTTATTTAGTGTAACTATTTATTTGAGTCATTGAATATACATTATAGGTTTACTTATTATTATGAACATTGTTCATGATGAAATTAATTATTAAGCTTTTTAAATTAACCATAATAGTTACCATTGTAACGATCTCAAAGCAAAATCAGTTATGAATTTGATTTATGAGATTACAGATTAACCGTGCTGATTTCGTTTCATTTCCACTTTTATTACCAAATTTTTTGAAGCGAAACATACGACGATAGCTTTGGATACGAATGAAACTACAAGAGTCGCCGATGCATTTACCAACCTTAATGTTGAGGTACATTCGGTGTTCATAAAAAAGAGCTTTAACAAGAGATAAAGGATTATTAGCGCTTGCTAAAGCTCTCACACACGAGACAGAGAATACCAGTTAAAATATAGATGAATAAATAGAATATTTGAAAGATAAAATAAAATATACACTTGAAATGAATATAACACCTTTTTTTAAGAAACTTGATGTATTATTAACTGCTTTGTTTCAGGATAGGGACAGTAACCTATCAGTGCCGGCTCGCTGGGAAGACAGACATCTGCGCAAATACCTCAATACTCCTCAACTCAGTAAGCGCAATTTGCTTATTTTTAGAAAAGAAGAAAACACATTCACTGAAGTACACGCACACCGCAAGTAATAAAAGTGTTTATCAATACCTAGAAAACAAAGTATGCTTCTAAAGATAAACAAATAAATTACAATTTAGTAGGATTTCACCAAGCAGTTAGTTTTCATTTGTACTCAAACAAAGACTGTTGATCACACAATACAAAACAATTTTTCATCTAAACTACTAGCTAATTTCGTACTCGTCCGAATTAAATGATGGTAGTTGTTATTTTCTAATTATATCTATTAAGGTTTGAAATTTGAAGTCTAAACTGTTCAAATTAACAATTTACTTCATAGTTTTCAACTTACCTTTGTACAACACCTACTAATTTTATTCGCATACTTGCACAACTTATCTTACTCTTTTGTAATACTACTACGTTCGGGTTAAACAATTGAATAACAATTATTTATTTTTGTAAATATGACGTAGGTAAAATTCACACTAATCTCTAAATATCATAAAACAAAGTGAATATCATCGTGACTATCTACTTTACACACACACACTAGATGTGTGTGTATGTGTATTGGCCTATGTTCGCCCGAATTATTGTACATTTCAAACAGTAAACGATTTTTCACATAGATGCCGTGATTCCGGAGATTACTCTCTGCATACACACAAACTCACAAAACGTAACACTCTCTATAATATTAGTACAGATACCCACGAAAAATCACATCAGTCTCACCAGTAACATACTCTTGATCACTTTGAAACATTCGACTATCGTAATAATAAATCAATGAAAGTGAATCACTGGAATGTTGCCGTCTGTATTCCGCTATTCAGCAAAAACCCGAGAGGTTTCACATGTGATATTTTTATTTCACACTAGCAAACTAACCTCGCTTCGCTTCAGAAAAACGATCTTACGCTTAGAAATAGCATCTGCTTTGTTTTAGGACTGTTTTTCACGTTCTGTGAATTAGAAATATATACATGTATTTATTAATATTTTTTATTTAGGAACGGATTGAAATAAAATGAACTGTAAATATTAAATGACGCTTACCGCAATACATTAGTGAAAACTGTAATGGAATCTGATAAGCCGTTTCTGAGATTAACGCGAAAAAACGCACAGACAAAAATTCTAACAATTATTGTTTTGGGTTCTATTGCGTTAATAAAGGCCCCTAATAGTAATTTTTCTCATATATCCTTAATGTACAGAAAGCGATCAGTGAAAATTTTATTACATCCATTAATGAATAGGAACGCTAATAAGGAATTCGTTGCATGCTTAATATCGATGGCTGCTGAAGACTGCTCAATGAAATATTAAACAAATATCTAAACAGTGTATTGTAAACTTTCAGAGAGCGCCATCCGCTGGATCGGGGGTATTTATGACTCCAGCGCGCGAGCTTGGAAGTGGGGAGGCGCGCTGCAAGAGATGCGTTATCAATCCTTCTCCAAGATGAAGAAGATGACGCACGAGGAGTTGCAGTGGCACTGCATCGCAATGATGCCGGATTTAAATTACAGGTATGTTGGGAAAATCTTTTATGTGTGTATCCTTCGTGTTTACTAAGTAGAAAAAGTGTGTCAATTATACTTATAATGATGAATGTCCAGAGGAAGTCGGCATCTTTAAAAGTTCTTCAACGTTCTCAGTATTGCATACCGCATTTATCCTCTGAATGGTATACAATTTTTTAAAATCGTTCTAAGCCAAGAAGAAGAATATTTAATTACGAATTCCAAACTTTCATCGTATAATCAATACGTTAATCATAAAAAACTAGCAAAATTCCGCAGCCGGTAGGATTCGAACCTACGCTCCCAGAGGGAATCTGATTTCGAGTCAGACGCCTTAACCACTCGGCCACGACTGCTACATATTATGAACCAAATGTTTTTAATAGTTAGCGCACTACAGAGTATCATTGGTGATTATTTAATAAAAATCAATAGAAATAGCAATAACTTCCAAGTATATAAACCCGTAAAGCAATATCATTTACATATATATTTAATAATGGTTCTGTTAGTGATAATGTAATTTTTAAACGACTACAAATTAAGATCATACTCTCACAATTTGTCGAGACGAGATATAGTGTTTTAAGAATACTGTAGTATCGAGTCAATGAGTGGTTTAACATTTATAAATCGAAATAATTGATACTCACAAAATAGGTTTGCATGAGCAATAAAATGGCAAAACAATGTTGTCAACTAGTATTATAATTATGTGCATTCCTTCACCAAATATCGGTGCATTAATCGTTTGTCACAAGTTCGAAAAACCTTTCACTGTTTCAAACCGTATGGCTTGCAATAAAGGAAGCAAAAACGTGTCCTTGCAGACAACAGAACAGAAGAAGAATAATAAAATGTCAGTTGTTATATCGAATCGTTTTTATTTCGATCTGTCAGTCTGTCTTTATTTAAACTCGCTGATTCGATGTTAATTGCTAAAAGAGACAGATAGAAAATATTCTATATGTCTTCCAGTCATTTTATGTCATACCATGTATTACAAACCTTAAATATATCATTGTAACAGACCCAAACCTATGGCCTCCTTTCAACGTGAGAGATATAAAGACCGATGATCACTTTACGATCACACTGTCCAAGAGCGGATCCACCTTTGAGGTTATAGCGATCTCAATCAAGGATGCTAATTACTTGTGTAATTTTTTTTCACTTGTTTTAAACAAAGTATTAGGTTAGTTTAAAGGTTATGATTAATTTCGAACACGTCCGTCAAATACCTCAGGCATGTTTTAGAAACCGCAACCGTAACCGAATCTATCGGATATTCGAAATAAAAATATATCCGAAATCGTAACCGAATCCGATAAAAAACTATTATTATTGCATTTTTAAGTCTGTTGTTTTTTTTCTGCAATTATAATAATAAAGAACACTTCCTCAAACTGTTACCTAGCAAATACAATATATTTTTTTCCATCCTCAATCACCTAATATCCGTGACTGAAATTATCCGAAATAATTAGGTACCTGATCCGAAAAACGTCCATATACGTAACCGTAACTGAAATCGGTAAAATATTATCCATATATCCTTACACGAATGCATAAACAATATTTTACCGGATACGAAATTTCATATCCCTAACATCCCTAAAATACATATATCAAATTTAATGACTTCCACCGAACAGGGCGCCGACGTTAGTCACAAGGCATTTGTCAGTTATCGTACATAGAGTGTTCATAATATAATTTCCATAACTTACGACCCGCCATTTAGCCCTAAATAACGCTCTCTATCTGAATCTGCTTCTGTCGCCGCGGAAGCCTGACCGCACAGTTTATTGTAACTCGACCGGTTAAGGCGATGTCACAAGATAAGTTCTAAAGGAGAACAATGGCTTGTGAACAGCGCCTTAGCGGAACCTTAACCGGGATATTATGCGGAAGTGAACGGTTAACTTAACTCGAAGCACAAAGCTTTCTACCGTCATTTGTACACAACATTACAACATGCTTGACCACTAAATAAATAAAGTGCATAGTGAGTAAATTTTTGTGATCTCAGCAACATAATGTGAGCATTACAGGTAAACAGTATTTGTTCTCATGTAAGGCGTTTTCTACAATATTGTATTTTACATAGGATCTACGTATACTTTTAACTTGAAAACTTTATCTGATTATACTTCACTGTTATCAAACTAGCATAAATTTACTTTGCAACAATCCGCAAGCACAACAAAAAACTTTTATTTATCATAAATGCATGTTTTCCTTTGTAGGAGGAAAGGAGGTTCTATGCATGTATAGAAGTATATACCATCATTCATTGTGTTTGCGGACTGTTGCAAAGTAAATTAATAGTAATTTACAATGACAATTAATTTACAATTACAATGAATTTCCGCAAAGTAACGCCTGATACTATCAACTATATACTTCACTGATTTATTATACCTAGTAACATATCGAGAAAAGTAAATAATTTTAAATTTGTAATATTAGAGTTTTAAAGTAATTGTATTTACGAGGACTGATTTTCCAAGATCGACTCAATAACAGAAAAAGAAGCTGTAGAAACTAATAAAAGCTATCTAATGCCCTCTTAACAGGATGCACATACTGACTGATTTCAATCCTTATTCCGCGGGATCCACTTCCCATGAAGAAAAATATTCTACGTCATTAGATATACTATATCCTATGTCCTCCGTGGTTTCCTCCTGATACTTACACAGATATAAGTAAACCAAAAATGCATCTATATAATACCAAAACTGCGCAAAGTTAAAAAAAATTAAACATATTTAAGGTAGAGATTTGGTTCCCATACAGTTTAATGATTATTATAATTAAACACCATAAAGTATTATTATATAATAGAAAATTTGGCAATTTATGGAAATAAAAAAATTTGCCGTTAACACATGGATGAAATGTGCCTGTGTTATGTATAGTTTCTGGGCATCTATTGAGCTTACTTTCAATAAGGTGCCAAATGTCCGTTTCGTGACAAATGTAGCCGAGGGGGATTCAAGGCCTTTGGGGAGCGAACGTGGCACGCGCTGCGGACCCTAAAATCAGGAATTCGAAATAACCGCCATATGTTGTTTGTTTATTAAATTACACACTGAAGCGAATAATAATAATATTGGTCTAATCTCTGTGGTTTGCTTATTAGTAAAAGAAAAAGTTTCCTCGAGGGTAGCTGGAAAATAGACCGCAGACTAATAATCCAGCAAATTGGTCTATATTGTTATCGTTAGCAAGTTTTTGGCATTGAAGCCTATCCTATCGTTAATTTTTACTGTGTGCCTTCCTATGTTAAAAGTCTATAATTCAAGAAGTTCCTAGCGAATTGTCAAATATTGCAATAAATATTTACAGGTGTACGTCCAAAAACCATGAACACGCGAATTGAAGCAAGTACTGCTTGATGTTGTCTACATAGAGTGACAATTTAAGTTTGGTAATAAAATTTCAAGACGCTATCGCTTGTGAATTGACCAGCAATAACCATTAAAATGAGTGATGTCGGTTGGCAAAACGATTGTCGAACAAAGATCGATACTTCGAAATGCGCATAAAACTTTTATGAGGTGTGCTGAATGTCGAAACAGTTTTGTTCATTGTAATCCCCTCCTGCTCTGAACGCAGACGTAATGTGGTCGAGCTACACATTGTCTTTATCCGATAATATCACAGGGGGATCAGTTCAACTGCCATAGCTTTATAAATGAAGTTTTTTGTCAAGCAAATCATTATAATACGTATAGGTACTGGCTAAAGTCCACATGTAACATTGAAATTTCTCTACTGCCAGTCAATTTATCAATATAATATAAACATTATACTCACTGAATGTTTTGGTAACAATAATGTAAATTATGTTAAAATTTAAAATAAAATTATGATATACATTATGGTAAAACTAAGTTCAGCGATAGACAAACATAAAAATCAATTTTTTTTACAATTTTTATTTATTTATTTATTGATTTATTTATTTATTTATTTATGATGTAAGGTTACAAACAAGGTGGTTTTAGTATAATATGTTCGCTTACTCTGCCAATATTTGGCGTATAAATTAATAAAATAAAGAAAAAGAAGAAAGAAGGAACAATAAATTATTACAAATTTGTCAAATAATATTTTACAGTCATAATATTTAAATATCAAACCATTACACATCATCATATCATTTGGAGAAGTAGAATAAATCAGACTTACATTTTATCATTGAGAAATTCATTTACACTATAATAACATTTATTTATTAAATATGTTCGAAGCTTTATCTTAAATAAAAACAGCTCATTAATTATGCGTATTGATTTAGGAATTTTATTATATATTTTATAATTTTAAACAAATAAAGATCAGAGTTTATTACATATGGATGGATACTTGGACTGAACGACTTAATAATTCATGTACAAAATGACTGAATAAATGAATTAAAGTATCTATCGCAAGCAACACGATGAAATCATTCAGTCAATAGAACGTTGTCATAGCGTTCATTACTGTTAATTGGAATTCTTTTTATCGTTTCCGAACGGATGGCGAAACGGCTAAGTGTAAATTAAACGTCAAATCATTTGACCCGACCGTCAATTCGCGTTCGCACACACAGATGGTCCGGTAATTTATTTAAATTTACTGCACTCGACCTGTCAAAACGATTTATTAAGGTGACAAGGCTGCGTATGGCACTGAGACTCCTATTTTATGATGTTTCCTGGTATCTTTTGTTGTTACAATAGTTGAGTATAGTTTTGCACTAAACGGGATTCTGAAGACCTTTTAAGGAGGACCTGTTGATTCTTCGCCGTCGAGTAATAACTCAACTCGAAAACATCCAAGACCGTGAGCAAACATTTATCAGTCACATAACTGTGTGCCTCGGCTGGAAATGAAACCTAGAACCATCCATTGGACGAGGACATATCCATCGAGACTAAAGGGTCACCTATTCAATATATTCTGTTGTATTCGCACAAATATATTCTATGTTTAGCCAATAGATATCTTATCATTAAGACAATGCACAGAGCAAACCTTTATCGATATACACGCCAAAACAACCGTTGTGGAATTTTTATCTGTTTCATGATTTAAGCTTATTTATCAAAGACCATTATCTAATAAACGTTTGCCACGGAATAGGAAATAAAAGTTAGTATGGAAGTTTTGTTAACACGACAATAAATAAAGTTTGTATTATATTAATACATAATTCATAGAACTAGTAATTCATAGAATTCGTAGAGTCTACTACCCTGAGGATGTTCTGTTTCGGAGCGAAACACGGTGGTGTTGGTACATACTTTTATTTATCATAACTGCATGTTTTACTTTGTGGGAGGGAGGGAGGTTTCATGCATGTATAGAAGTATATACCATCATACACTGTGTTTGCGGATTGTTGCAAAGTAAATTAATACTACAATGAATTTCCGCAAAGTAGCGCCTGATACTATCAAATTGTTTCGGGTGCGGATGCTGTTTGTAGATGAAAAGTGTAGGTTTTCTGAAGCGAAGCAAGGGCGAGCTACTAGTTAGTCATTCGAACGTAAACATTCCAAGACAAGCAGATATGAATAGCTCGCCCGCGTCGGTGGTCCTTTATTAAAATGTACGTGTCTTCGAGTCAAGAATGAATATACTTTTACTAAATATATATATTTTACCATCCAAGACTATACCATCATACCATTAGGCGGGAATTGTAGTCGAGCATTGACTTACAAAAATAAACAGAACGTAAAGTTGAAGCGTCGTAAATTTATTTAATTTTTTTAGTTATCATTTTTTGTACATTTATATTGCGTATAGAGCATAGAGAAATAAATAAATAAATTGTACAAACGTTCTGCTTATTTAAAAATAAATAATATATACAAACATATATATATAAATATTATATTATAAACTACATTGAAAATTATATGAGTATACATTTCTATTAACTTGTCTTTTTACCCGATTGCGGCGAAGCAAATGGAAGGTTATGTGTTTGAGCGTTATGTTATTACAATAAGGTTCTAAAATGGATATGTGTGTTACCCATTGGAACTTTTAAGAGACGCGTTAAAGCATAACTTATAGGTAAAGGATATAGATGAATATATTAATAACAAGGACGCCTAGAAATAATAGTATCGAAACCCAGTTCCGAGCAGGTTTGAACTTACTTTGTAATAGCCATGTGTTGTTTCAACAGATGTGCTGAGAAGTTTCTTTCGCCGTTTCTTCTACTCAATGTTGAAGCACCTTTTCGAAACGGTAGTAGAAGCAATAAATGACGCGCATAAGTGTATTTACAGAATACCTAGGTGATTAAATGATTTTGAATTTGAATATGTGTGTGTGTGTGGGTATGATCACCTGTTCCCTTATATCTTCTGAACAACTTTTTGACAAATAATTGCACTTTGACAAAAAGCTTTGACAAACTTTGACAAAACAAAAGAGTTAGCGTCTTAGTCCGCTGGTTAGTCTATGTGACGATACATTAAAACGCATATAGCGCCCTCTGGAGGACTTAAAGTTATGAACTAATCAAAATATTCTTAAATGTGCCGTGTCAAAAATATCAAATGCAAGGGCTTAATTAGAACATTTCAAAAATATATACATTATTATTTGTTGCTCGGAGCATTACTTCCATGCAAATATTAACATATTTTCTCTCCAAACGTACCCAAACACCCTGCAAACACTTTATCATGAATTTACAATCTCAAAATAATTTTAATAACAGGTATAATCTAACCGAACAAAATAATACATTCTAACATAAGCGCAAGCGATCATAAGCTTTGGGTCAAAGTGACATATGACCATCGCAATCCCCAAAATAACACACATGAGTATGTGTTAGATCCTCTAAATAATTACGTGTGAATTGTTTATACAAGACAAATGTTGAATAGATTGTACATAACAGTTTGAAATAACAATATTTTCTTGCTTCATATTTTTTTGGACGGTGATTTTAAGCAGTCGGCTTTTAGTTTTTGCACTTACTTTTCATAAATATCGAAATTTACTTTTATTCACTGTATGTCCAGTTACACCATATAGTACCAACCATGGCATGTATGTACATTCAAAGTGGTATCCTCAATACGGATCGAACATCGCGTTCACGTAACGGAGCACCGTCATTAAGACAACACGGTCTCAATACATCACAAATTACATCGACGCCTCTTGATTAGCCCCGATGTATGTCTTACGCATTTTTGAGAGAACATTGAATTATTGAGATTTTGTGTGTAGATCAATTAACAAGTTAAAGCATAATAATAATCATTATATTTATAGTTGATTGATTTTTACAGCAACATACGGTTAACTGGTCGATGTTATGTAGTCCCTGATATGCTAAATCCAAATTTGGAGTTGAAACAGTCCGTTTTTGTTATTGAATCATTTTAACGTGCAACGGGCAAAATAAATAGATTTCGACATATCCCGCCAGACAATACGGTTTAAAACACAATTCTTATATTGCTTACAGGTGGTCCCCGCGCAACTGTTACGAGCCAAACGAATACATTTGCCAAACGAAGCTGCATAAAGTACCCAAATACAAGTTGAAGGAGATCCAACGTCGCTACCAGCGCATGGGAAAGATCAACGAGATCACGGCACCCAGTGTCAGTAGGGAGGTCAACGACCCTCGCATCAATGATGTCACCAGCAACCCCATCCTAAGTCCCAAATCCTACGATCTGCGACCCAGCCCCCTTCGAAGGCCGAAGGACTACCAGCGCAACCTGGCGCGGAACAAGGCGCATAAGCTGAGACCTAATGAGCTTAAAAAGAGATCCCGACCAAACGCGCAGAGACGGCTTAGGAGACCATTCCCAGGGTACATATTATACACATGTAACCTACCTTTATTAAGCACTTAATTTGATACATACAAATATAAACTTATTCATTACAATAATCACACATACCTCAATAAAACACACACAAACTAAAATAACACAATTTATTTAAACTTCCAGTTACCAATGGAATCGCCGTGACCCTGAAGCATCTTACCAATACAACGCGGAGCTGCTTAAATCCGGTCGTACCGGTCTCAGCCCGCAGCAGGTCAAGGCACACCTATCCCGCCTACGTCACATGCGGGACAAGCAAGTGGAGCGACGCAAGAAGCTGCTGAACCGAGACGACTGGCTGGTCAACGATCAACGTCCCGGCTTGATACAAACACATGCGAGGACCTATACCATCGACAACAACATCAGCGCGCTCCACCCTAAGACGATCGTCGAACAGTTCGACATGCTTCTTCCCCCCTCCATGCCGGTTGTCCTCCCCAGACCGGCTCGTGGCGCTGGCTAAATTCTAGTTCTACTTCTAAAACTTCTGCTTCCAAATCGATCGGTAAAAGAAGTATATCGAATAGCAGTCAGGTTTTCAAATTATTCTCAATCTAAGTAATGGATAAGTTCCTCGGTCTTCTCATCTTTTTATGTCGCTTCGAACTCCTGTGTTAATTTAGTGCTTCAGTAAGCGAACTTTTGTCTTCTAGCTTTTGCAAGGTATTTATGGCTGTCGACTTAGTGAATCAATTTATTACTACCTTTGTGGCAAAATGTTAACATGTTAATGTTGGTATTGCCAAGTTATTTAATTTAATGTAACACTTTTATATGATTTACTTGGATTTTGCATTTAATAAAACTATCAAACTCCATATATCCATTAACTTTCCAAAAAGATCGCATAGCGTAGCCATTTTCTTTTCCCTGCGAACCCTACGTTCTTCTTCTCTTTCTTAGCAGAGCAGTCAGAACGAGACGAATAGTGACATTTTAAAATGTTAAATTTAGTTTTATAATTATGGCTAAGTATTGCACGTAAAATAAACTCTTATTATATCGCAGACCCACCCACAATTTATAATAAATTAAAAATGTCCTATAGCGCGTTGCGCTATAAGACACGTTAGAACATAGTGACATAGTGAGATAATTCAAAAATACATAATTTATTTTCTTAGTGAAAATCGTGTGTGCTAAGTCGTAGGCTGTCATTACATGTACGTTTATAAAGTAGAAAATATTTTTATTTTTATTCTTTTACAATTACTTACATGATTGAAAACTTTTTAATTTTGTCGACGAAATTCTAAAATAAGATACTAAAAGGAGAGTTTAAGTCGGTAGGGTCATAGATCTTACAGGTATGTCTAATTAAAAAAATTCAATTTGTTCATCAACAATTTATTTACATTAATTATCTAGCGTTACCCAAAATTCTCTTAATCAGTATTTCATTTATTACAAACATCAATTTTCATATTTTTGTATTTTTGTCAGGGCTAATTTTTCAAAATTAGTTCGTTTGTTAAATAATATCATTATATCACGTTTATATTACGTGTAGGTATTACATAACTAATTGATTTTGTAATTCGGTACGTAAACAAATATTTTTGTTTATATATAAATTGCTAATGTTTATATATAATGTGCAGTTGATTTTTATGTAATACTAATTTTATATCTTTCAACAAAACAGGTCAAATCCGAAAAAGATTCGTGTTGGGAAGAGTTCCGTACTATAATGATTTTCGATTTCGTCTCAGGCTTCAAAGATGTTCATATAGAAATTTACATAAATGGACATTCTTCTATAAACTATGAGTAACAACCCATCAGTAGAACAACTTTATTTATAGTATTCATCCGACATTAGATCACATGTAAATTTTGACCTGTTTTGAAACAGACGTGAAGGATCGAAGAAAATCACGTGTGTAAAACGGACAGACACGCCATTTATTCATCGTATTAACGAAAAGATGATTAATATGTTATGTAGTTTTATTTTTAATAAATATGATTTGCAAATTAATTAAAACAAAATATAAGTAAGCGTACCGAATTGCTAAAAGGTTCTACAATTACGAGTATGCATAGGTATTCAATATTAATGTTTAAATATTTCGTAATCGTACATTTGTACGATTAAAATTGAAATACATAATTAATATAGTAATAGTAATGTTAATTCCTATTATTCTTTCATTGCTTTAAATGTATTTATTAAAAATTAATATTAATAAGATATGTCGTACTCCATATTGGCATTTCATGTATAACAAAAACTATTTATAACTATACGTTCCAATCTGTAAATTATTAAGTTAAATGTAATGATTTTCCAGTGCCAATATATTAGTCCTCGCATTTAAGACGAAATCATGTTAGATGTAAGTGCGTGGACGTAGAATGACATTGGAATTGCGTGTGCCATACATTGCATATTTCACTTTAACGTTGAAGCTTAAGTAAGTACTCTCAGTTAACTTTTACGCATCGTTTTGTGCTGCTAGGGTTACCACACATAAAGATTTGTTACAATTTCACGCCAAACTTAACAAAACACAATAGTCGACGTGCAAAATAAATAACACACATGTGATTCGTGGAAGCGCGCATGGACTTGTTAATATGACTTTTTGTAAACATAAATTTTGTACGTCTTTCGTTAAATTTTAATTTTTTCATCTGATAACCCAACGTACAGTAGTATAATTTGATTGTATATTTATACTATAAGTTAATGTTTCGATTATTCTGTGATGTTGCTTACGCCGCAATTTCAAGTTAATTCTTTGCACCGCAAGTATGTTTATTTATCTGATCTGAATGTGATTTCGCGAGTTTTTATTTATTGTGTTGGCATCGATTGTAATATTTGATATATTTTAATTTACTAGAGTTCGTTCGTTTATTAGCTACTTCATCGCAATTTAACTATAAAAAATATTTTTTTATTATTTACTATTGTGCTGAATAGTTCATAGAGTAAAAATTTCATTGCAGTAAGAAGCAGTCTATTTACCGATAATAATAGATATTATTTACACGTTAAATATTTAGAATTCTTCAATATCAGATATGTTAGCAGTAGTTAAAGCTGGATATCAGAGCGAATGTACCTAGTCCCCAGTTTATTAAGAAAATATCCATAAGTGTTAAAGTAATTAGTTAACAGTTTTCACTAATATAGATGAATTCACGATTTTATGATTACTCATATTAATTTAGATTACTATCTAGAATTCTGCACATGCAACGAAAATATTGGCAAAAGCCTAAAATATGCGCAATAACAAGATAAGGAAATATACACCTGAAATCAGTTAAAAAAAATACTTTCTTACTGTATTTAAGTAACTAATGTTTACTTATCGTCATAATTTTAAGGAAATTAAAAATCTGAGCATATTTGTCGACTTTTTACTATATCCCCAATTGTATTACTACAGCCATCTAGCGGCAAGTAGCAAAATTGTTAGCTAAATTATGGTAACATACCGAATTTGATATCTTTTTATTAATTTTACCGATGAGGACATATTGGTCAATTACATGTCAGTAATACATTGTTAGTAAACAAATGTAACAAATCAAGAATTAAGCAACATTTAATTTATAATGCAATTCTGTTTTTGACTTGTGTTAATACTCAAATCCTAGAGTTGCGCAGCATTCCATTCTTATCGCTACGTCTTGTCTTTGTTTGGATTAGCATGCAGAGGTGCATTGTAAAATGCTTGAAGATGATAATACAGATATTATTACTTGGATGAATCTATAATATAATTTTTTTCTTCGTGCAATTTGCGTCATAAAACGTCGGAGTGGTGAAGCGAGTATTTTGATAGATAGATAGATAAATTCTTTATTTGTAAGGTAAAGTTAGTAAACAAAAAGTATAATAATAATAATTATTACATACATACGTACATCACCTTACAAAATGGATCCTACTCAGCATTATGCTGGTGATACCAGCGCTGATCTTCCGCAGGATCCAACAACTATATACACACACCACGAACTATATACGCGCACAACTTACATTACCTTATGCTATGTAACACAAATAAAATAATAATAGAAATAATAGCTGAATAAATCACATAAAGGAGGATAAAAAAAAACAAATACAAAATAAAATAAAAGACAAAATCAATATTGCAACACCATAGAGAATTTTTCTCTCTCTCCCACTCACGGGCCTTATGGGTGGGCATAGTGATGCGCATTATTGTTGTCAATAAGCGTTATCGATAGTGTATTTAATTTTATCATTATGTGGGATTGTGATAAAAATTAAAGAAAAATCGATAAAACAACGTATTTATTAAAATAAGAATAATAATGATTTTAAATAAATTATATTAAAAATAAATATTATTTTGAAGAATTCTGCCGTTTTGGTACAAAACAAAGGAGTGGCCTTTGTGTCACTAAAGAAATTCAGAGAACGAATGCGCAAAAACACTTATTTTCTCTTCGATATATGTACTAAATTAGTATTGCATTAATTTGCAGGTATTAGGTGGAGGTAATGATGAAAAACAAATTACATAACAATTGACAAACAATTATCATAACATAACAATATCACAGCACCTTTGTACACCGCACCGCCGGCGTGGACCTGCCTTCGATGACTCATTCGTTTTTATGGATAATGGCGTGGCCCCAACATGCTCACCGCCCTAGCCGGCTTATCTTTTATGACATGAATTTATTAATAAATACAATGGGAGTATAAATAAATTTAATAAAAAAAAAACTGTAGAAACGCAATCTGATTAGTTACAACTTTAGAAAAAAATATACTTTTAAAATATTTTTATGTTAAATCGATAGTTGTGCTAAAAGTAATGAAATTGAAAATGAAAATTTAATAATTATTTTTAATTCACAACTACTACTCTGAAATCTACAAGAGTGCCGTCAGTGTAAACGTGACAAAGCCAATAAATTCGCACTACGTAAACCTTGCGCTATCATTGTTCTCTGACTGTAGGGACCTTTTTATATGCCAATTTATAATCCTCTTCTTTCAATAATATCTTTTCTTCAGCTTCTCCAGTCTAAAGGTATTACCACCTAAATAATCACAATATTGGTAAATGTTTAACATGAGAATAATTTATGCAGGTTTTGGATCTCAGAATAAACATATTCATATGATAAAATTATGCAATAATATTTATTCGAAATTGGTTTTTACAAACACTTTTCGAAAGTCAAATTACGCCATCGTTTCAACAAATCCCTGCCGTGAGTGGTCCCAGAAGAAAAAGAGGCGAGAAACTGCTACGGTGGAGATGTTTTCCCATTCACAATTACAGAAAGTACTTCTACTACTTAAGACTATGTATTAAACTCATGCCCTCACAGTCCTATTTTTAAAATAATCATCTTTGTAATACCCTTTTTCCATAAGAAAGTTTTTGACGGGATTTTTAATTTTATTTACCTAAATTCCAACGAAAATTCATTATGATTATTTACACATTGTAACTATTGAAGAATCCGTAATTTTGCTAAGTATGAAACTAAGTACAATCAGTGTTGGATAATTCCCTTCATGGCCCACCAAAAATGTTGGATAATTCCCATCAACGGCTACCGACATATGGTTATTTCTGATTGATCTTGTTCTATGTAATAGTTGAGTAGTTTTCTTGCCGTCCACGCGGAGGCTTAGTGAGGAGGCGCTCCGGGTTCCGTAAACACGTGGTAACTACGTTAGCTGGGCCACAAGCGACAACTGATCGGCGGGAACGAATGAAATTCTGATATTCTTGTTGCACTTCTTTAATTCTGGTTACAATGCTTAATTTCTTGTAAAATACTGAATATTATAAACTGATTACATTAATATAGTACTGCGTGTAGACTAGACTTGTCTGTTGAACGCTGCGTTTGAGCAAGGAAGGGTTGAGAAGGTATTGCGCATAGACTAATTAAACAGCACTGATTACCACAGATCTAGACGCGAGATATTGATCTTACATTTTTCATTATAGATTAATAAATCTTTGAACTGAATAGGAATAACATGTGAATTTGCGTGAACAATCAGTTTAGCTTTATTCCTAATATTAATATTGTGGACATCAATATACCCAATCATATTATCAATGTACTCTAAAACAATACACCTGTGATGTAAATTGTCATGGTTTATACAACTATCAAATACTCAATGCGACACCAAATATTTAATAAGAAATACAACAACAAGCAGGCAACCTCGAATCAATAATGGTCTTAATAAAATCGCTGTTTTTAAGTCATCGACTAACAAACAGATGCCAGCCCTGAAATTATGCAAACACCCACTGCAACGCGGACGTCTTCTCATCATAGAGGGCACCAGCTCCAATTCTCTGCTCCAGCGTGAATTGATATGGAGTTTATTAGCCAAGCCTAGTATAGGAAGTTGTTGAACTGGTTTAAAGCCTCCGATAATAATTATTTAACTATTACTGTTGCAAAACACATGTCATAACAGCCTAACGTACTTGCCTAAGCACGGAAATGCGCGTGAAATTATACCACTAACGGCCATCTTGTACGGAGATATGTTTATCTTACTATGTATTCTTATGGGTATTGTGGTGTGAGCATAAATATGTATTTGAACATTTAGGTAATAACGAAAACGCACAGTCACCAGATTAGTTGATTGTCCCAAGCGCATTTTTAACATGGGACCCACCCAGAGTCGAACCCGGAATCTTCTGATATCACGACCCAACTAACAACGGCCTTGATTTTGCTCGGCTATAAACGCTAAAATAGTTTAGTTAATCGCATGTTTTTATTACAGTATTAGTAATATCACGGAATACAACCGCTGAATAAGCGTGGGTGAATGTCCGAATGACCGCATCTTTGCCACGCGAAGCTCCCGAGATACTAGATATCGTTGTCAAGGAAACTGCGTACAAACAATGCTCGGGCAAACTACCAAACAGCTCCGAACTCCAATACAAATATTTTCTTTATATAAAAAGCGTCTTTATTCCGTTGCGGTAAGGGTTAATTATCGGTTACAATAATTACATGGTTATAGATGTATAATTAACATTTAGCACTGGAATGCACATCAAAAAGGTGCATCTGTTGAATGCATTGGCTTTAACTAACTGGCGGCCAGTTATAAAGCACCAATTTAGTCGCTGTGACTGAAGAGGCCTACAGCATACTCCATCACCTTGCGGCACTGCGACTTGTTGGCCGACGTTATTTTATTATTGAAAAACTACTTTCGTATAAGTATCAAGATAATAATTAGGTATTTAGAGAATAATAAATAAATAATCGCTTACACACTCACACCCCCGCACTAGGATTCCCTGAGTTGCGGGTGGCATGGACATACACAAATACACATACGTCAGAAAAGTACATTAGTAATAAAATTACACCGCCACGAAAATTAGCGCCCCTCTTCCCTGAGGGGATCGCGTCAGATGAAGGCTTAGAGGCCGTATGGCCAAAGCCAATCGGGTGGTGTTTAGTGGGAATACCCCTAAGTTTATCGGTAATCCCACATAACCAGCGCAGCCGGCTGCGCTGGTATGTATGAGCATTCACCACCTCCCTCCCGCGCATCTCTGGAGGGTAGCCCTTTCCATTTTGTCTGGTAGCAAAAAAAGCCTCGAAAATGTAATTGACGACTAATCAGTCCATACCATACTTTACTATACTATACTTTATTCAGAATAAATAAGACGAGGCGGTCCAGTAGCATAAATAACTATATTAGCGTAATTAGGATTTATCAAAAAATATATTGCTTTTAAGGAATAATACGTACACTTGAGGTAATAAAGCAACGCGACGGTGTAATTTCCGTCTGTCGTCAATTAATCTTTATTTGGGTTAATATTGGCAATTTGTTATAACGAGTCCACTGGCACCGAGGCGTGGTTTGAAATATAAAACATTTTTAAATGTATCTGACTAAAAATCTAAAAGACTTAAGACAGATTCAATAAAAAAGTGTAATAGACTAGCAACCCGCCCCCGGTTTGCATAACAAAACCTACGCTTAGAATGTAATATTTAAGCCGTATTATTACTATATCCTCACGAGCGAAAGTTAGTTAAACTTTGGCTTATATTAGTTTAGGAGAAAATTTAAAATTAAAGTAATTCAACTTGACTATTCAGCGGACGGGTGGCGGAAGCGCCTATAACGCGGCTGCCGAAAAAGAAGATTGTTGAAAAGATTGCCGAGAAGAGCCGAGCACTTCTAACGCGCGGTCGTGTCGACTCCTTTGGTAATTGACGTACTTCATACAGAATTTATTTCAGCACATTTACTACTATCAGTTTGCTCTTAGTGATTTCTTTAAGTTATACTATAGTGAAATCGCGAGGCAAAGCTAGTATACAATATAAAACTGTAATCAGATGTAAATTGCACATTAAAAATGACGTCTTCGAATTAAAATCAACTTTCGCTTAAAATCTTCTGTTAATCTCACAGTCCGATGAAAATACAAAATCTATATAATATATTTTGATGTATTTTGCACTTCTTGAAAATCTCTGCTTTAACACTCGCCACCATCACCAACAATCGGCACCTACCTAAATAAACTTATATATAACCTGTCGTGTGTTACCTAAATATCCATTAAATAGGAGAGATTAAGCAGAATCTACGCATCACGGTATTATATTCTCATAGACTACAGAGACCTCAAAGGAGATTATCACTCTCTTGAAAAGACGCTAGCTAAATCTAGTTATTATCAATATTTAATCCACATGATTACCAAGAACACTTACTTTCTTTCGTTATGTCACTTTCGTAGTAGGCGTGCTACGCGCTTAACTTAGTAGGTCAATTTTTCTTGGTCGGTCTCCAAGGTCGTGTGTTCATTAATCAACCATAAAATCAAAATAGCAATTTGTTCTTTTAACGATTAGTCATTATGGTGACGTTGGGCTCCAATCTAATTTCTACTTACGAAATGGGAGTCTTCAAGAGGAGAGGGAATAATTAGTTCGTACGTTCAACATCTTGGAATTCGTCACCACTTACCATCAGGTGGGATTGTTGTCTAGCATTAACTTATTTTATATAAAAAAAACCGTGGTTAAAAATGTACATGGACCAATATGTGTAATATTTTCATTTCAACGTTCGTTGACATCACTGACTAAGAGTCCAATTTCTACTCTCAAATCTAACGACATAAAGGACAATTGACGACCCCATAGCCCAGTTAGTAGGGACCCTGCTTGCCGAGCAAGGGGTCCCGGGTTCGATTTCCGGACGGAGCAGACATTTATGTGACAGATAATTTTTTTTTCTCGGGTCATGGGTGTTGGTGATGTCATGTCACCCGCAACACAGGGAATCCTAGTGCGGGCGTGTGAGTGTGCGAACGTTTATTTATTTTATTGTCAAATACTGATATCGAACATGAAAAGCTTTAAGCTTTTTCTTTTTTTTTATTGACATAGAAGTCGAACAGCAAGCCAATGGCTGTGGACAAATCTATTACTAAAATCCCATTTGAAGTCAGCGTTAGTCTATTATTGAAGATTAAGATCAAAGGGCAAGATTTGCGTCATGATTGCACTGCCGATCTGAAAAAGATCATCTCGATCCATAACTGATCCACTATTGGGCTCGGCCATGCCCATAAAGTGAGAGAGGTTACAGACACAACTCAACACAAGCCTAACGCGGCTTAGCAAACTTCACACACGTTTGAGAACATTTTGGGGAACTCTCAAATCTGGCGGTTTCATCATAGAAAGTAAAAAAAACAGATTCTCACTCTGAGATTATGACATGATAATGATGATAGCGAAGCAACAGTTAATTAAGTTTAGCGGGACCCTAATAAGTGCTCATAACACGCGGTAAAAAATAAACAAATACTCAGATACGTGATACAAAATCGATGCAACATTCTAGATAGATACAACGCTAAGTACGATTATATAGTAAAGCTACTGAACACCGATCATGCTAGATTGTATCGCTGCAGTATAATAACACTTCGTTTCTGCGCACATCATGATAACATTCAATGTAATGAAAAATGTATCTCTCTACGTGTGCAATTACCTTAATGTACTCGTAATATATAAATAACTTAAACGTATTTTATTCGCACTCTCTTTATAATATTAGTGCAGATAATAAAAATAACAAAAGTACTTTACGATAAGACTTTTCAAATTATATCCAGTCCTTACTTAATTATTTTATAAATTCGAGTATCTTTCTTTTATTATATTATTAGGTATCATAAAAAGATGGTCCCACGTTTGCTAGATATTTAAAATAGCACGTCAGATAAAATGTATAGTGGAGTTTATAACCTTCTTATCTATTTTACTACATATGAATTTTAGCCGTATTGGGGCGGCCTACAATACTCCCCCCAATCCCATGCTGGTAGAACAGGGTGTCGTAAAAGGCGACAGAAATCAGCCTGCTTGGATAAGGATAAGGATTGCTTGCGTAAGGATTACGTTATCTGTATAATTATTAAGTCATTAAAATTATTACTGGTATCATTATCTTTCCGTGAAGCCTGCCTGGCTAGCTACCACCCTCCTGCTTGAGTCAGCCGCCAAACGATTCGTCATGTTCCGGCCGGGGGCTTGAGAGCCAGTACATTCTTTCTCACCTTCTTCTCATTTCCTAGCCAACAACGCATCAGTGATACCTTTAGTCTTGCTGATGTCCATGGACGACGGTGATCGCTTACCATCAGATGGCTCGTCTGCTCGGTTGTCGACTATTAACATAAAAAAGGGAGGCACTACTTAGAAATTACTGTATTGCCATCGGTTTATTAAACATTACACACCTTAAGATCCACATTGGATATCAGTAAAGGAATCCAAACTAAATTCATAGATTTCATAACATGCACATTTGTAGTCAAACGTGCGGCAGAACCTATGCAATATACAAAGCATGTAAGAAAAAAAAACCTAATTCATATCTTCCTCATCAAGGCATTTTTTTAATTAGTTTGTATCGTACCACCGTTCCGAGAGATTTATATTGAAATTTAAAAATTAACCTTGAAAGTCTAACGCATTGCTTAGACAGTAATTAATTAGACATTGTATACATAACTACTACATTGTATTTTATCGGCCATTAATATTTCACCGTAAACATCCATGGCAGCTTCATGACCCAAGGTATTTGTACAGATGTGGTAACCACGGTAATTGTTCAGTGATTGCCACTTTATCACTATGGGTGGTAATGGTATGGGTGGTGCTCCACCGTAATATATTTTAGGTCACAGGTTTACATTAAACACTGTTATATCAATAGGCAGCAACCATAAGTGATCACGACAGCAACTAGGGTGCGCCTATAGACATCCATGACACCGAAGTATCCCCCTTTTATCTAGCTCTCCTATATTTTACCAACACATATCTACATTTGATTTTAGAAAGGAAGGAGGCAGAACCGAATTTGATAAAGCATTATTTGAAAGCTTAATTAAGGTAGTTGGTACCCAGCGACCTTTAACAGAAAGGATCTGACGTCATTGTCTCGACTTTTCATCAATACGGTGCACACATGCAAGTAAGGCTGAATGGACTCAAGCATAGATTATTACACACAAAAGCATAAAATGTTGTATTAAACTTTTATGTATACTATAATAGGTATAGATGGTAGAACGTTTCATATGTCCGGTGTCATCCGGTGTCAAAACTACTCCCTTGTTCCGCAATAAAGCATGATTTTTTAAGCATTTTTGTGTTATTTTTAACAATTACAATGACTACTTACTTCAATCTACAACTTATGTTTTGAAAAATACAACTTTCGTGTTCGTAGATCTCATAAATCTCATAAACATGATTGTGCAATAAATTACCAAAGCTCTTTTTACCAAGACGTTATTTAAATTACAGCTGTAAAGTGGAAGGTTTCGGCGCTAGTTCAATGACATTTGTATGTCTCACGCAACACCCTGCTTAACTATTCAATCGGTGTTTCTAAGAGTTATCGGGGCTGAGACATTGATTGTGATTCATGATAAGTGTTTATTTTGGTTAGAATAATTGTAGTTAATGTTATTTACCCCGTAGTAGTGATTTTATACAATTTAACGCTTTCATAGTATTGAACTTAACCTTTTAGCTGTATTACTGTTCATTACTTAAGCTTCTCCTCAAATTCTATAAAAATATTTACCAAAAGAATCTTATCTTCAAATGTATCTAATGTATCAAATGCTGATCTTTAAAAACATAAAGTTGCGTGCAACTATAAATCCAAAATATTCAATTAAGGTAACATAGCAAGTCATTCAAATTTTTGACGTCAGAAACTTTTTCCAGTACTGCACAGTGCAAATAATTCCTCACCTGACCATGCCTACTGGACTGTTTTTGCCTCCCAGTGTTATTTTGACGATATTCTTTAATTGTGGTATTTTTACAAGCCCAGTGACTGGTAGTGCTACCGTCCTCCATTTCAAAATTGTAAAAAAAACTTTATTTGCGCCATTCAATTGGAAAGTTGAGAATCGATTAACACAATTTTCATTGCTTCCTTCTGCGTCGGCATCGTGTAACTGATGCCTTATTAGTCGGTATTTGCCAACACGTGGTGCGTCGGCTCTTGTCCCAGTTATCATCACGTCGTTTACTTTTAAACAGACTTACATAAAATTGTATAAATTATATGTAATTTAGTGCAATACGCAATCGATGAATCATAATAAATAATCGCTTCGGGTTGACAAGCAGAGATGACATAATTCATGGCATAGGGTATGCCTTTTTAGAAACTACTTTATTATGTTATAAAATGAATATAAACACTAGTTTAAAGCTTCTCGTCAGTACCCACAGTATACACTTACTGCTGGCATTATAAATCACAAGATAAGTGTCTACGCCATACTGCGAAGATAAGTCCGTAGCACGTAGCGCCGTCACGAGCGAGTGCGCGCCCGCGACGCCACGGGCGGAAAACTGATGAACAGAAACAGAAGCTTATGAACTTTCCACGGACTAAAAAGTATGATTTTTTAAATCATGGAAAAATATATCTCATGATGAACATCTGATTTTAGAAAAAAAATACATTGTACCGTACTTACAAAAGTGTATCCCCAATTTCAAAATTCATTTCTTTAACTGCTTTATATGTGTTACATTTTTTCGAAATTGTAGATTCGGAGAAAATCAATGGTCAAACGAATAGAGTAACAAACACACAAATGACAGTATATTGTCCGAGTTCCATTTGTCTTCATAATACATACAGAACCCTGAAAATTGGGTTAATTTACTTTAAGATCTTAATTATGATAGTTAGTGTTGCACTAAACCATAATTATCATAAACCGATTTGCTTGCACATCACTGCACATAATTTGTTAACACGTGGCTATGATTAAATATTTAAACAACTCATGTAAGTTTAAATGAAAACTGTTATTAAACGCAAGGAATTTGAGGTTTAAAATAAATTGTATACTTCATGGTGTTCTAGATGTGAAACGATGGTATAAGCCTTTATGAATATTTTAATAAATCAATAAACAGAAAATACCTACTGAATATGATTGTAATTCATATCATCATGTTATAATTATGATTTAAGTACAAACATACATAATAATTTCTGATACCACAAAGAATAAACGTTCACACACTCACACCCCCGCACTAGGATTCCCTGTTCGCGGGTGGCTTGGACATACACAATTATCACATCACAAACACCCATGACCACAAAGAATACAATTATTATGTAACAAATGGTTAGTTACAAAAGTACAATTTTTTTATTTTCTTTAATACTAGAAAACTATCCTCGATTCGCTTCAGAAAAACTACGCGATAAACTTAGAAAACCTGCATTGTTTTAAGTTAATTTATAACTTTTTTATTTATGGTGGACTGCAATTAAGCTAATTTTAAATATTAAGTAATGCTTACTGCAATGCATTTGTGAAAACCATTACGAAATCGGTTAAGCCGTTTCTCAGATTAAGGCGTACATACGCACAGACAAACAGACAACAATTCTAACAACCATTGTTTTGGGTTCTATTGCGTTAATAAAGACACCTAATAATAGGTTTCTTCTAATACATCCCTCATGTACAGAATTACAATTTAATTATATTTATAAATTATATTCGATTTATACGGAGTTCCCTTGACATTTAGCAGTTGAACGCATGCGTAAATGATGCTACACGTTACAAGTGCATGGTTGATATGACACGATACAATCGAACGCTTACCTTATGTACGCGTCGATACAGCTCACAGCCCCGCTACCGTCCAGTGGAATATGATCTTGCCGAAAATATGAAATAATGTGAATTACAATCATTAAGCAATATAGACGGACCGTGCATCGCTGGCCAACTGAAGTACTGCTTGGAAAGACTATAAATTTGCCAAAGATTTAAGTTATAAAGATAGAATTAATATTTATATTACGCATATATTGAGAAATATTCTTCATGTAGCAGAGTTAACATGCGTTTATGTACGAAACCTTAAATTTATAAAACTTGGGAAATTAAGCTATAACATAACTTAAATTTATTTTATCAAGCAAAACCATTTTTATTCGTTCTACTGAATTCTAAGCAGAAAATATTTTACATATATTTCACATACTGTAAATAACAAATTGTAAATAGCAAAATAATTGATATACTTAAACCATACGGGCATTCACCAACAAACATCCCTTGCTGATGATATATTTTTATTATCAATAAATTAGTTTTTTTTTTCGATCGGTGCCATCCATGGCGATAATTTAATTTAAGGATTTGAAATTGAAGTCAGTACCAAAATTTTGCATGCCGAAAAAATGTTGTCGTTCTATATAACCATCCCTTCGAAGTCGATTCCAGTTGGCGGTATTTCCAGGGGTGGTGGTGGCGAGTGGTGAGTGGCGAGTGGAGCGGTCGCACACGTGGCCGGCGGTCAGTTGTCGCGGCGCGATCGGCCGGTCGATGCGGGCTCGGCCTGGCCAAGGAGCACAATCATGACGGACGAAATACCAGGTGTGTTACCGTATTATAGAAAAAATCACAATTTTTTTCCTAAACGGCGAGAAAAATGCGGCATCGGAAATGTATCATATTCGATTTGGTTTTGGTTGATATCTGATACCGCTGAATTCAGCTGCCCACAAAGCATCGATACTCTTCGGTTTATCAATACATTTCCAACACCAAGCAATTCTATGAAATGAAAGTTGTTTATTAATAGAAATTTGTTTCATAGTAAATCTTAGTTTTGGTGATGGCAATTATGTTCATGGTACACAAGAAAGCTATGTCGCATGTCCTGAAGTTGCTTTCTTAATTACTACTGTTGATATTACCGGCATCTAAGTACTGTGAGTAAACGATATATTGATATATTTATACATTTATTTAGCATCTACGACGTTTGCTGACTAAATAGTGCGTGCGAACCTGTGGTAGACAAATTTCATGTAAAATAAAAAAAAACGTATGAGTGAATAAAGACCCTGGTACGTAAAGTGAAACTTGAACGAAATGACAGTTGCTTACAGAGGATTTCAAGAATGTATGTAAATCTTAATTGCAGTCGTTACTGGTCAATACTACGACCAAGGCAGCCGTAGCGTGTTAGGTTCATTTCAAATAAAATAAAGAAATTCATGCTTGTTTTCCACACCTACATATGTGATTGTTATCGGCGCGTCGCATTAACTTTCTTTTGGATCGCTATTGATTTTATAATCCATTCAAGATATTTAGGTCATGTTTTCGTAAACAAAATATTTCAGAACGAAACAATCAGTACCCTGTGCCTAACTCTAAGAGTTGACACGTATATTTTTCCTTTATATTGTTAACCGTACATTCTTTACTCTTAAAAGTGATAATTTAATACGATGTATACCTTTCACAATGCTTTTCAATCAACGACTGAGAATGACATTATAACCATTTTTATAAGTTAGTTCCTCTTTTTAAATTCCTACTATTAGTTTACCATCCCCCTATATACATAGCCTGTTTAAATTTTCAATCGTTAATAAAATACTTTTTATTCATCCACTCAAGTTCAAGCAAGTTTTTTTAAACTTGAAGTGGATGATACTTAACATTTAAAGATTTTTTTTATATTAATTAATTAATTAAATTTATTTATACATTAAACGCACTGAAATTAAAATTAAAATCATAAAGTTTCTGCGCCATCTATGATACCGTTTAAATATTAAGTAGTAAACACTATCAGTATCAGAGAAAACGGGTGACAGACAGATAGACCAACAGGCAAATACGCGACTGTTCCTACAGGAATTCCGTCATTTCATTCGGAACCCATGCAGGAACATAAATGAATCCATGAATCCATGTTTCATTTTATGCCGGAGGCGAGTAGCCGTTCTAAATGGCGTTCCATGGGGGAGGCCTATGTCCAGCAGTGGACGTCTTCCGGCTGATGATGATGATAATTCGGAACCCTAAAAGTAGATGTAAAACATTCATAGAAATAAAGAAGAGTACGCCTGGATCAATTTATATTTTTCGAGATGGTTCAAAAACACATTTTTGTCATTATTACCACCAAATAATTTTTGTAACCATGCTTTTCTGTTAGTGTACTAAGACTTCTTTATCGTATTATCGTCTTACTAGAGACAATCTACGAATAATTTATGGAGTGTCACAGGGTAGCATTTTGGGCCGTACTTTGTTCTTAATATATATTAATGAGTTCTGCGATTTAAACTTGGATCACGGCAAAATAAGAATATTTGCAGATGTTGCGATTATGTTAAACATCTTATGAAACAAAATATCTTCTCACAATTATGCAGTAAATTAAACCAACCTTTTTACACACACATATAGACACATCTTATAAAAATAGGGTTTTTAAATAACTTTATTACGAAGAACTGATACAATTAAGCTTGTTTCCCTAATTCAGGCATCGGATAACTATGTTGTATCCGACACTATGAAATAAGTATTGGCTGTTTAAGAAATTATTATTATGATTATTATTATATTATAGTTCACGCTTAGTTTTTTTATTTATAATTAAAATGAAACATCGTCATCAAAAACTGACGAGTTGTTGAATTGCATGGCGTGCAAAGAGGTATTAACGCAACACATAGGAAAGTTTTATTGTAATTACGGTGTTACCTTGTACTGCACAACGTACGTCGACTGCAGCTAACAAATTAGTTGTTGCTCAGTAGAGTTCCTATTATTATAAAATGTTCCTATTGTTATTTTAAAATTCCTTTATAACCTTGAGAGTCGTATGTATTGAACTACCCGTTATTTATCTACTTCTCTAAATACAGATGAAATTTATCACTGCACTGCAGGAGAGTATTAAATTTTTTTTAAGTTTCGGACGATAATCGTATGCCATACAAAAGTAAAATTCGGATAATAAATAGCCGATTTTCATTATGAAATTTCAGTACTGGAAATTTGTGACACAAACTAATTACAATGTGATATAAATGTAGAGTTAAATTTTTCTGCATATTTTTTTACTACAGTAAAATTAAAAAAAAAAAACAAATAAATAAACAAACAGTAAAATCAATTTTTTAAATATATATAATATTAACAATAACGATATAATTACTTAAGCTAAAGTTGACGATCTCAAGGAAAAAATTCACAAATTTCGTGCCTCGCACGACTATCAAGCTCATTAGAAATGAATCTACGGAATTCGAAAAAATATTGTCGCTGAACGACGAGAAAGTCGGAATAAGGAAAAGGTTACAAAATACGCCGTAAAATGTCGTTCTGACTTTTTTCAACAAGGTTAGGCAAACCCTTAACCCGATCGTCTTTGTTTTAGGCTCAAATTGTAGGTGACTAAATTGTTCAGAGGATTTTTTCTCAAATTTTTGATATCATTCTTCGTTTCCAAAATATCGAGCGTCCAAAATGAAAAATTCGGAAAAAATAATTTTTTTTTCCACTATTTCGGCCATACCTTTTTTAGTTTTCGACTTGCTCGAATAATTCTTTTTACGTCTTACAGCTCACGTGAACACGCGTCTTTTGGGCCTTTTTTGAATATCATATCTTCACAACTCTCCGAGATACATATAAGGGGATCGCACTTTTTCGTGAAATCGGAGTCTATACTGGAGCGAACGAAAAGACATTTCCAATGTCAAAACCTTAAGCCTTTTTTATTTCCAACAACTTATTTATTTATGGATTCTCATTTAATTTGCATATATATAATTTTTATATCGTTTTTGTAAATGACCGTCAGTTACGCGACGACCGCAGTTAGGTATATCCAATACTCAAAATAATTTGGGTAAAATTAACTGTAAAAAATGTCATAACTAACCAATACATAACATAACAAAAAGTCTAAGCAACATGCATAATGTTACAAATTCTACAAATAATATTAATCGATTATTATATCTTTTCTTACCAAAGGTGGATAGATATGTAACTTTTTTGTTCCGGATAACATATTAGCTGGTTATAAAAAGACTTACATTACGTTGTATATTTTCACAAATTTATAAATGAATACCAGCCTAGTTTAATTATACACAAAACTATTAAATATATTAATTGAAGCGAATACAATTAAAATTTTCAAATTTAATAGTTTTACTTCAAATTTGTTTTCAATACTAATTTTAAATTTGTCTTGACTATAAAATTTTAACAATAATTTGAAAAGTTTTCGACAGATTTGAATTTTGAAACATTATTTACGTTATGGTATTTACATAATTTGACGACAAATGAAATGCAAAGACCTGTAGAGCTGTTGCAAACGGGAAGAAATCAATCTCAGGTATATTGACATTTTGGTGTCAACAGAAACGTTATTTGCTGTCTTCGGCAGCGTTACACTTATACAGGAGATCCCGCTGAGCAGCACCCAGACTGCGGAAGGAGTACAACCACTCGGCAAGACCGATACATACCACTGAGTGCAAGACCTCAGCCAATGTTAACGCCCGAGAGATATGTTTACGAATACAAAACTTAAGTGGTGTTGTTGTTAGCCCCAAAACAGTGCAAAATAGGCTGCATGAGTACGGCCCACGAGCACCATGCCAGATTAGGCACCCACCTGTACGTCACGGGAACTGCGCTCGTCGAAATAAATGGTGTAGGGAACACAAAATATGGACCCAGGAATAATAATAGTATCGGAATAAAATTTTATTTTGAAAACAGTCTCGATTTGGGTTTACAAGAAGGGTAAGAGTGTACCGTCGTCCCGGAAATACTGAAAGGCTAAGGTATTTCCAGTAAGTTCATCCATACAGCGGCTGCACAGTTATGGTATGGGCGGATATAATGAAGAAGAGATGACCTGAGCTCGTTTTTATAAATGAAAACATGAACGCATAAAATTACGTTGAGGATGTTCATAGGCCTTATATCCGTCCATTTGCACAAACCCTTAATACCGACTTTCCGCTGATGCATGATAATTCGCGTTCGCATACTGCCTCGTGGTCCAGTGAGTCCAGTGGATATAGAAAACCTCAACCCCAACGAGCACGCATGGAACATGTTCCAATGAAGTATTTTAGAAGATTTGGACAAAGTGAAAACAATCCAACAGATGAATGATTTACTAGCATCCATTTGGAACGAATGTCACTGAATAACCTAAACAGACTCATCGATTCCATGAATAATAGGTGCCAACAAATTTTGAACAACAGAGAAGGACATCCTTTGTATTAAATTATTCAATTCTTTTATAATAAATTTATTTTCTTTTAAAAAAGTTTAATTAATTATTTACCTGAGTTACTACATATGATACAGTACACATAATATTGTTAATTTATGTTATTAACAGAGCAACTGAAAAAATACTATTGACATCTTTTTGGCGGATATATGTGACTCCAAAATCAATATTCAACAACAGAATTATAAAGGACAAAGAAACAAACTACTGACATACGGCGCTCTAATTGCCTACGAATAATAATTTACATTTTCACGGTCAATTATAAATCTCTAAAAATAACCACACTAATTTTCGTCTTGATACGAATCTGCCGCCAGCTCAGCATCAGATTATAAGCTACAACCTTAAGCCAAGGTCAAAAAAAGTAAATAATGTCGTCGAAGTACTAATGGCCTCTTAAATTTTGTACCCTTTTGTTTCCCTGTAAATTGGGCATTGCCTTACGTTATCGCAGTTTTCACGAAAGCTATACTAAAAGCTCCTTGCTATGACGTCATGAAGGTCAGAAAGTGAATAAAATGTAAATTAATTCGTACTGTAGGCGTTGATGGATGTTATTACAGTAATTTTATTCGAAGAAATTCTTTTTAAAACATTTTCCTAATTTAGTGTAATTATTATTACTGGACAGGTAACTCTTAATTTTCATTAAAAATGATTTGTTTTTATTGTATTATGAAGAAGTTATCGAGAAAAACATAATTAATGTAAAATTCAAACCAATCTCCGGAATGGTCAGATACCTGGTCTCCATTATATTTCTTAAGTTCTTAACGTATTAGAAAATCTATTGTGAAAAAATTACTTATTGTTAAATGACACGACTTTTAAGCGGTACCACTGTTTTTCAGACACTGGTGCCGTGTTCACGTTCGGCAAGTCGCACTTCGCTGATAACGAGCCAAGCCACTTCTTTATCAAGAACGACCCAATAGTTGCCATCTCCTGCGGCGACGAGCACAGCGCGGTCATATGTCGTGAGTTCCTATCTTGATTTTAACGTATCCTCGTCAGCACTTCAGCTTTCATTATGAGGCTCTAGCGGGGATGAGACGTAGTATCCGATCTGGTTCACAATTTAATTAAATTGACTGATTTTGCTTCCTAAATTTAACACCTTACCTACAACAGTACTATCGAAATTAATCCTGGAAACATAAAGCCTTTGTTGGTATAAGGCGGAAATCTGCGAAAGATACTCGGCCTCACTGGGAAGTATCGGGTTATTAGAAATTGCACTAAATCCCCGTCGGCCACCATCCGACGAACAAGAAAAGGATCCACGATTCCATATGAACGCTTCCGAATGACATTTAGTGAAAAACTCCTGATGCCTATGTCGATGACCAGAAAGGTATTGCACCATCCATGATGATCCATGCAAATGATTTAAACTCAATATGGAAATAGCTACAATTTAAATAATGTCTTTTTTTAAATGCTGTACAAAACATCTATGGACATCTTGTAGAAAACAAGCAGATGCCTCAAAAACCATGTCTTTGATAACATTTCTTGAACGATATTCACAGAAAACGGTCGTGTGTTTGTATTCGGCGGGAATGCTTGGGGCCAACTGGGGCTGGGACACAAGGATGTAGTGACGCGTCCCAGCTGCGTCAAATGGCTCAAGCCGCACCGTGCCGTGTTCGTCGCGTGCGGACGAGCGCACACCATTTTTGTGACAGGTTTATTAACAATTATAGAAAATAAAAAACACATTGAACTGCGAAAGCCTGGAGCGTAGTACACCACTGCTTCAAAAGCAAATTACAATGTTGCGGGCAAACGGGAGTGTCAGAAATTCTTATGAAATTTTACCTTCAGCAGTCACTTGTTGAAAAACAACTTCAATTAATCAGGTGACAGAGCTATATTTATGATACTGCTGGGTTAATAGAGAAAATTTGGTGATTTCTTTAATAAGGAGAAAATAATACTTAGTCGCAATGTAATATTTTTTAATTTAGACGGGTCTATGAGTCTACAGTTGGAAGATTAACTAACTTTGTATTTTTATGTAGATATGTAGTAATTTATACACTTCAATTATTAAAAAGTTTTACATAAAGCCACACAAATTTTCATAGAGCTTGCTTCAAGATTGGAGAACTTTTAAACAAATTTTCATCCCTAATGAACTACACTCTTTCGGGATTGATTTTCCAAAAACGTTAAAGACCTATTATTTATACGTATTATTAGAGATATATTTGTAATCAAAAACCAAAATGTACGTTTTTCTAGTGTTTGCTTCAAAATTGGCATATTTTCAAGCTTTCAACATCTATGTAATCTGTTTAAAGGTGGAATATATTTTCTTAGCCTACCACATAAAAAGAACCCTTTGTCAAAATTGTATATTTCAATCTTCCGTATTTTAGTCTCTGCGGTGATGAACTGTCATTCAGAAGATGTCTTTATAAATGAAGAAACAAATCGTAGTCTGTTTGTAGATACGAACGCGATCTACTCGGTGGGCTGCAACGACGAGGGTCAGCTGGGCACGGGTGACGTGGAGTCACAAACTGTGCCGCAGTACGTGGAGTTGGGCACTGAGCTTGGTACCGTACGGCAGGTTTCAGCCGGCAGCGACCACACCGCGCTCCTCACTGGTATGATGCTGCTTAGGTGAAGTCTCTCTGGGACGACCCCATTAGACATTGTGAAAGGGAGGTACCGAACGTTTATAGAGATCCTGGAGTTTTTGAAGCATATAGGCTCCAGATGAATGCCAAGGAAGTTTCAGTAGGCAGGAATTTTTTAGGACCTCCCTTGATAAAGGCTGAAACAAAAGAACCAAAAATATCGCATATTTTGTCGCCTATCGTCGAAATGCTTTGTTTGATCAAATAAAACCTGTCATATTGAATTTCAATAAGAACGAATACCCAAAGCGTGCATTAAGGTTGGTTGCGCATAGAAGATATAATAAACAGAGAAATGTTATCTATCATATATAGATATAGATCATAGGTATCATTTGTTACTAAACATATGAATCACAGCTTATGGCTGAAGATTACATAAGGACAGTGTCACGATATTTTGCCGCTTTTACCAAGGTTAATTACCTAAGCTCACATTAATCACTTTTCTTGTATTTTATATGGGTGCTTAAAATCAAGCACGCTGTAATATCGTAATTAAAATATTTTATATCACGATTTCAATCTTCATGTCATCAGACGACGGTCGCGTGTTTGTGTGCGGATCGAATTCTGAAGGTCAGCTCGGCTTAGGCGAAGATATACGCTCCAGCGTTAAGTTTGCAGAGCTCAAGTTCATGGAGAAGATAGCCTTCGTGGAGTGTGGTTACTACCATACTGTGTTTATAACCTGTAAGTTCTTCTGTTAAACATAAAATGTTTTTTAACCTAACAAGCACATGCCTAAGCTGACGATCGCAGTAGAAAATACTCATTATGATGATAAACATGGCCAGTTTAAAGACGTATGTAAGGGCAGCCCTTAATAACAAACAGCCAAGTAGGTAGTTGTTTCCATTTTGTAAAAAAGCTGTTGGGGCTAACGACACCTTTTAAAGAAAGGTCAACATTATTTCTCAAATAAGATTACTGTAGTATATAATAGGTTTATTGCCACGAATAGTTATGTGTCAAGTCTATAGATACCGGTGATGTTTAAAAGTTTTGCAAGTTTTGTGTTTTAAAAGCAAACGGAATTGCATTCAACTTTAGCCAGTTCACAATGATATATATATCGGTTCATATATCGGTGTGTAGTCTATGTACCAGATTTATTTATAATTATCATCGGTCTTGCTTTAGAATAATTCTGCGCAAAAATAAACATTTTTCTATGTAGCCAAAGGCGCTGTCTTCGTGACTGGCGACAACGAGCACCAAAAACTGGGCATTCCCGAAACAGCCTATAAAATTTACGTCCCGCAAGTCCTGCCAGTAACCATCCCGATCAAAAGTGCTTGCTGCGGCGCCAACCACACGTTTTTGCTCTCCATGGACGAAAGCAAGATCTTGGCATTTGGTTCTAATGAAAAAGGACAACTGGGCTTGTCCAAAGATGTGCAACATATCAAGGTTCCTATTGAAATCGATATGGAACTGATGTTTGATGGATACCAGCTCAAACTTGTGGCATGTGGTGCCATGCATACCGCTTTTGTCACAGGTATGGTATAGCAAGAAAAAATTAAGATATATATATATATATATAAAGACCCCATAGCCCAGTGACGACCCCATAGCCCAGTTGGTAGTGACCCTGCTTGCCGAGCGAAGGGTCCCGGGTTCGATTCTCGGCCGGGGCAGACATTTATGAGACAGATAAATGTTTGTTCTTGGGTCATAGGTGTTTGTAATGTCATATTTGTGTGTGTCCATGCCACCCGCAACACAGGGAATCCTAGTGCGGGGGTGTGAATGTGTAAACGTTAATACATAGGAAACTTTTAAAACACCTGTAGAAGCTAAAATTATATCAAATACTGCTAAAAACAATGACCACCTTGACAACATTTTATTTATTTCGCTTAGCTTGCGTTAGGTTACATACATCGGTGGTAAAACCTTTATTCGATTCCTTTGAGGCCGTGAGCATTCCCAAGTCTGCAAATTGTCATAAAGTTAATTGCTTCAAGTAGATTCATTTAATTTAAAGGCTGTTTTGGAAGCTGTTTCTATGCAACAGACCAGTGACCAAAATCAACCAATGAAATAATAATTAAAGCTCATCAAATGTGAACAATTCACTTATAATGTTAAATATTTTAATATAATGTCATTAGCATAATAATAATTATTTACTAATATTTAGTATTAATTTGTGAATTTTATTTTATATATAAAAACTAAATAATTTCACTCGTGTCACAGATAACGGTCTTCTTTACACCTGCGGCGAATCACGGCATAATAAACTTTGTTTGGAAGAAATCGACGACGCCGAAAACTCAAACGAAGCTCTATCTAATCAATACTCACCTAAAAGGGTCACCGCTATGAATGGATTCGTAGTAGACAACGTAGCTTGTGGGGGCTGCCACACGCTACTCACTGCTACGAAAGGTTCCAATTCAGACTTTACTAACAACGACTTCAATATCGTCAACGAAGAAAACAGACAAATCTCTCTAACCGAACTTCCTCCTCTGCAAAAAATCCCAATTATGAATAAAACCGAAGAGACATATAACCTTGAAGATATTGCAAATTCAAATATAACTGAAAATAACGCAGTCAACGATAAAAATGGAAATGGGAATGAGGAAGTTACGTCGATCGATTCATTGGAGGCTAATGTGAGTGAGTCTCATATAGTAAATATTAATGATCTAGATACTGCAAGCACACACAATATTCCAGAAATAAGTAAAGATGAAAACGATCACTGTACGATAATTAACAAAACACTGAATGATATAGATGACACTATAGACAATAAAATGGATTCGGCGAAAAGCAGTGTACAAAATATCATGAATGATGTAAAAAATTCTCTGAATACAAAAACTGAAGAAACAGAAGATATGAAAGAGACAGTAAATACTACAGTAGAAGTCGTAACAGACTTTAAAGATTCACTAAATACAAAATTGGAAGTAGCGAAAGATACATTAAATACAAAAGTTGAAGTTGTCGAAGATGTCTTGAAAAAAACTATGATCAACGTTACTCCACATACGCATTGTGAAAAAAAAGTTCTAGAGATTCCTGACAAAACTACTGAGACAGCTAATTCCCCACCGCCAAAAACACCTATAATACAAGACTTACTTCACATCCCAGATATTGCTCACATTAGCCCAAGCTTGAGTAAACGTAGTGATGAAGAACAGAAAAGTATTGGTGGTCAGTCTGAAAACGAAACTATTCCATGTGAGTCGGACAAATCTAGCCCTCAAACAGGAAAACTTGCTAAAACTCAAGCTGTTATGCCAATAGTCAGAAGTGAAGACAATATAGACTCACATGAACCGGGGCAGAATGATGAGCAAGAAATAGTGGTCAACAAATTAGAAGAGAAAGGACGTTTTGCTAAAATTTTTCAGTCCATAAGAGATAAAGAAGCGTCTTGTATGGGTAAAGGCAAAGTTATTGAAGAAAACGTTAAAGGTGATGTATCAAATTCATATTATGTCACAGATAATTATCATAATATTATATAAAAATGTATTTTGTAACTGCAACTATACAGTAGATGTATAGAACACAGTATTTAGCAATTTTTTATACATTCACGATGAAATTTAAGAAAAATTCTTTTAATTAACACATTGTGCGCTTAAATATTAAGCCCTTTAAAAAAATCTATTAACTGTTTACTTTACAGAAACCGTTCATAAAGGAGTTGACAGCGCAGAAGAGGCAATACATAGGGTTGAGGAAACTGTAGAGACGGAGATCAGAAACCAAACCAACTCGCGAACGTGCACCATCTTATAAGATTTAAAATTAATTCATTTTATCATCAATATTTAATTTCAACTTTAAAATAAAAAATTTAACATGTGACAAAATTTTTATTTTAAACTCAAAATGCGTTTAAATTAAATATAAATACAACTTCTTGTTCCTAAGAAAACAAAATAAATTTAACACGAAATAAAATATTTAGATAATCTGTAATGTATGTACATAAAACATTTGGGGTCTTATTTTTTAAGGAGTTGTTTATAAGCCATGTCTACATTAAAAAACTACGCACTGTACAAACTGGTGGCACAATTATGCTCGTGAAAAGTGATTTTACTCGAAATTTGCAGATTTTCTCTCAGTTTACGACCGATCTCTTTGTTCGCTTTTTCATTGTGCTTGTCCGTTACCCAGATACCTGAAAAAATGTAATTTGCTAATTCGAACATTAAATTTTTAGAACTTCGTTGAATATTAGATACTTTATCACATTGAACCAGTGTCAATTGTTGGGGAGGTTAACGGCCAACCTTAATGTCGGCAAATCAAATGTCGCCCGACGTCCAGAGCTTAACGAGTGATACGCCCGGTCTGGCCAACCATCCAACTACTGAATGTGCGGCAACATCAATCGATCGACTCGAACTTTGTCGCTAATGATTGACACAACACATCCACAAACATTGAATAGATTATGATTATTATTTCAATCGTGTGTAACGGTTGTCGTTAATGTAAAGAAAAAAAAAATGATTGCGGTTAACACTCGTAGAGTCTACTCACCCTGATGACGCTCTGTTTCGGAGCGAAACACGTGTTGGTGACGGTATGTGTGTCGGTTTATACTTTTATTTATCATGATTGCATGTTTTACTTTGTGGGAGGGAGGGTGGTTCTATGCATGTATAGAAGTATGGTATATACTTCCATCATACATTGTGCTTGCGGATTGTTGCAAAGTAAATTAGTACTAATTTAGTAAATGATTTCATAAAATACAATTTCTTCGTTGAGCATTAATCGCAATTGAAACTTAACACGGCAGTCGATTTTATTGTACATCTTGCTTAACCAACCGTACAGTAATTAGTAAAATATAAATATTAAAGTAATGATAAATCTCACCAACTTTACTCTTGACCCTCACGTTAACAACTGCGCCACATATTGAGTCGGAGTGTTCGAAATTCTCACCGATTAGTAGAAGCACCTAAAACGAACACGACGTTATGAAAAACATTAAATTTTTTTTTTGGATGTTGATGTAACAATGCCTCCTGAAACACATATTGTTTTATTACACGGGATTCTCACTGTTTTAGAGCCCAAAAATCAAAAACTGGCATGTGTTATGTGTCAAAAACTCTCTGATAAAAACGAAGTTTATACATTATACAAGTTTTTTTTTTATTTATTTACTATTGATGCACACACAGAAACAATTTATATAAAAATTAAATAAAAGGTAACAATGTGCAAGGGTACTACTTACTTACTTACTTTTTTTGTTGTTTTTGAGACGTAAGCCGCGCACATTTTTAACTTATTACCTATATTATCTACTTACAACATACATCCAGATGCGATCCAAGTTCATCGACTTCTTGTCTATACCGATAAGCCATCTCCCACCTCTCTTGTTGGCGTGGTCCTCCCACATGGGGCGGATGCCCTTCTTAAACACCGAGTAGTCCTGGCCCAACGGCAGCTCTGACGGCAGCTTCATATGATGATACAGGCTGGAGCGTTACATATATAATCACATACCGTCAGGTGTGAAACATCATCATTAATCATCAAACAGTGAAACAAGATTATAAGGGATGGTAAATAAATTATACAGATGTACTGTAATGTCACTGCATCTGCCAAATTCTACTGTAAAATTAATTGCTTCAAGCAACCTTGTTTTGTATTTGGACCACCTATGTAGATTCAGTTATTAAAAATACCGACTTATCTTTCACTAGCCTGAAATATGACTGTTTGAGTTGAAGTTGACTGTTGTCTCGACTATTAGCGATGGACTGCATTGCATATTGTTCACTAATCAAAAAATATGTAAAATGTTAATAAATGACGGATTTCCATTAGTGGCCATACGTCTAAACATAGAATGCTGTCGACGTCGCGCGTTGCGTGTTATTTGCCGATTAAACCATAACTAATAATAAAATATGTGGCACGACCTTTGTGCGGTTTGTATGGGACGATAAAACGACCATGTATTTCTGTTATTAAGTTCTTACGTTTCGTATTGAGCAACGCCAGTTAGTGATTGATGCCATCTAGCTCTGACCCTGAAGTAACGTAACGCTTTAGTGTAAAAGGCTAAATCCCTGCTTAAGCCTCAGCTAACTTACCCTACTCATAATGCGCCCTACTGAACAACGGACTAAGGCTCAGGTATGGCAAAATCTTGTGCAAATCTCTAGACTCATTACTCCCGATGGTATTCGTGCAGTCTTCATCAAGTTGCTTACTAGTCTGACTGGGTACCACCTTCTGAAGTCAAAGGTAATATGTTATTACATGTCTTGAAGTGTTTGTGTTTGACGAGGGAATTATTAGGAATTATTCAAAGTAATTCCCCCATCGCCGTTTCTCCATCGAACAACTCGACGTACGGCGGGTATCCATCCTTATGTAGTGAACGTACCACCTATACTGACGGCACAGTTTGCGTCGTCATTCATTGTGCGCACTGCAAAGGATTGGAATAACTTGCCCGCGTCGGTGTTCCCGCCTTCTTACAATTTGAGAGTCTTCAAGAGGTGAGTGAATAGGCTCTTATAAGTTAGTGCGTTCACCATCTTAGACTTCATTACCACTTTCCATCAGGTGGGATTGTTGTCAAGGATTAACTTATTCTATGTAAAAAAAAATTAAGAAACAGATCCCTCGCTTCCTTCTAGATCGGCAACACATCGAAACACCCCTACTACGAATATTCATGAGCAACTACGAACACGCAGCCCGTCTACTCGTTTATAGATTATGAATATAAAAAAACAGCACAATGTTAATAATACTGTTCGACACTGTTCATGAACGACAGTGACCATTTAACACTAATAGTATTAATAAAGTAACATACCACCAATAATCCTCGACAGTATCGAACGTGGTCAGCTCTGTTTGATTTTCTTCCCAGTTCCTCTTTTCATTTGTAAACAACCAAAAGCTCCATACATTATGCAAAGGGTGCTTCATTCCTTCCAGAGGGAGCTCCTCGTAATCCTTGCAACCGTCAGTCGCGGCTTGGTGCAAAGACTGAACGAATACACAAACGTTATAACTTTATAACATCTCGTAAAACGACCCAAGTAAATGTTGTACATGTTTGTATATATGAATATAAATAGGTACCTATACCGCTGTCTTGAACGCACCTATTTCACGAATTTCCATCAGCTACTGTCATCGCCAAAACTTCCTTTACAGTTATAGTGAATATTTGTATACTTACATTGTATTATTACTACAGCAAATCATAGATACATACATACGTATACAAAATGTAAGATAATTCTTTCTCGGTACGAAACACTTCCTCGCATTGCACAATATAATGACTCACTGCACTAAGTACTGATACCGTTTATTGCGGCTTCCATACATGTATTCGTCGTGAAAATTACAATATATATGTATATATTCCATATATGTACACATTAACCCACTATCTAATCAGGCAACAACATTTTAATTCACTCACCTTCGTGACAACAGCTCCGTTTTCTACCATGTTGTTAGAATTTCTCTCTAGTACAGTTCGAATTCGGATGGAACACTATCTGTTGGTATTGTTTAGTCACGTCGAAATCGAACGATAAAATTATGAAATAATTATAAAGGATTTCCCTAGTTAAGTATTGCCACTTTTAAAAAATAATTTTAATCTTATGCTGTAAAATTTATTTACAGATTAATATAATACTCAAACAACATTAAAAATATAATATCTATGTAATATATCGTTACAACACGCAACAATATAACTTCTTTTTCCAAATTATACAATACAATATCGTAATCGGACACTATTAATATCGGGTTAAAATAAAAATGTTGTAGGATAGGATGATAGGATAAATAGATAGAATATTATAGAAGTATCATATTTATCATATAGGATTCATACATTTAGTACGGAGCCGTTTATATTACTAGCGAAAGATCCGCGTTCAAATCCCGACCTGGGTAGACATTTATGTAACAGATAAATTTTTGTTTACGGATCGTAGGTGTTTGTATGCCGCTTACAAGCCAGAGAATCGTAATACGTGTTAGCTTGATAAAATTTATATTAAAAAAAAAGTTGTATATTCTACTAAATAAATTCGATAGTTACGGACGTGGTAAGCATATTATGCAATTTATTGTTCAATATAACAGAACATATACGAATATTAACTCTAGATTGTGCCTTCCGGTAGTAGAGAGAAAATGTCGTCAAGACTCAGTTGAGTGTTTGTATTCGACACAATATAGAGTCAGTCGCTAACCTTGGTCAGTCGTCTGATAGCCACTAAGCGAACCGGACGTCAATAAAGTGAAGATTGTATAATAAAAAATCTGTTAATTTACGAAGTGTTCTTTTAAAAAAAAAATTAACCCTAGATAAAGTAAAGAATTTATCATACGTATGGGTTCATTTTTTTATGTTAATAGCCGACAAACGAGCAGACGAGCCTCCTGATGATAAGTGGTCACCGTCACCCATGGACATCAGCAAAACCAATGTTATCACTGATACGTTGTCGGCCAGGAAATGAAAAGAAGGTAAGAAAGATAGAACTGGCTCGCAAGCCCCCAGCCGGAACACGACGAGTCGTTTGGCGGCTGACTCGAGCAGGAGGGTGGTAGCTAGCCAGGCAGGCTTCACGGAAAGATAATAATACCAAAAATAATATTAATGACTTAATAATAATACTGATAATATAATCTTTACGCGAAGCCCGCCAAGCAGGCTGGCTTCTGTCGCCTCTTACGACACCCTGTTTTGCCAGCATGGGATTGGGGGAGTATTCTAGGCCGTCCCAATACGGCCAAAAATTTTCAAAAAGGTTCATATTCATACACATAGTATTACACTAATGTGTATGAGTGATTTTTTTTATTAATAAACTTTGGAAGTAACGTTAAACCGTCACTTGTTTCTATCCTTGAGTGGTATATAATTTCGTAAGGGATTCAGGTACTTATCTAATACTACACTCCAGATTTCTTCAGTAAAGTGAAGGTATCGTTGGACCTTTAATAGATTGCAACAATGATGTATACCTGCCTGTACTGCTATAAGCATAGTATCTGCGGTATTGGAAAAATGTTTAAATACTATTCTATATTATATCATATACGGACATCGTACTTTGTCGTTCGGCGATGATATTATCGGATGATCAAAACAAAAATAGGCCTATCAACGGTAGGCACATTGATTTTGTGTTATACATGTTACACATTACACAATTTTTACAGAGTTCACAGAAGTACAAATAACAGTATCAGTAACAGCCTCCATAAATCCTTTGCAATTCGAAGAACACATCACAGATTTTTAAACACTATTTTAGTAGCATTGTCGATACAGAAGTTCAAGCACAAGTTACCGTGAACAATTAAACCGAAATCTTAAATTATATGAATCTCAACCAACGGAATCCCATTTATGTTATATAAAGTTGGAAATAGTAACTAGTTTCTTTTACATTCATTATACATACATATAGAAAATAGTTATTAAACAGACCCTGATTTTCCGATAAATAAAAAATAAACAAAAACAATGAATGAAATAAATATTATAATTAGATATATCAAAGTCACAGGCTATCGGTATAACGGTGTATAATTTATATTTATTTTTTATCAAGGGCATATAATTTCAACATGAAAAGAATTTGCATTAACGTAAAACAATTAATAATAAATTAATAACATCTTACAATGCAAAAAACAGCGTTAGCCCACCAGTACGAAATTACGCCTCACGGGTCTGGATTCTGGTTTGGAGTTAGGTACAGTTAGAATCATTTATATTTGCGTAATATAACAAGGTGAGCAAAAGAAACTTGCAAATTTGCACACGTGACATTCTTTATATTTCTTGATATCTGAAGTCTACCTACACCTTATGTCAACATATATATCACAGAACTTAAAGCCTGCTCTCTAGATCGTCCAAAACCACAAACAAGTATAAAATATAATATGACTATAGGTATAATATAAATCACGGACTGTTACTTACGTTGTCCACGTGAAATTAAAAAGTTTTAGCCGTTGTGAGAAATTTAAGAAATAAAATTAAACTTATTTGTTTTCTAACTAGTATAACTACTTAGTAAACCGTATGAACAAGGAATTTAATGTGATACTCTAATCTAAATAATAAAAGTATTGTACTGTTGTAAACCTAGTTTTCTACGTGTTTGACAGATACCAAAGTCAATGCCAAATTTTTCGCTTTTATTGTTTTTTTGCCTCAATCAGCAGGGAATGTTTTAAAGGAACGAAATAATATACCTAATAATGTATAGTATACCATGTAATCATTAGAAATAATATTCGTAAAATATTTTTTCTAAGTATTTTCACTTCAAATTATTAATAATTATATTATATTAATAATTTATCATATTTAGTTTAGAAAATATGATGCTTTTACTTTAGCATATGTAAAGCATGCCATAAAAAAATATAATTTCGAAGCGGATATTGGATCATACCAGGCTCAGACGGGTTATTATACTCAATGATACAGTGGATAAAACAGTTCGAATTATACGTCTGGTCCCTCTTGCTCGCCGATGTCTCCTAGCTCACCAATGCCTCCTACCTCTCCCATGCCAATAGCCAACTAGGTAGAGAAGCTGACACAATTATTCCTACATAGCTACACTAATAAATAACTAATTAAAATATGACAAAATTCAAATTTTTATATTTACTGAAACAAGGATTTCAGGTGAAAAATCAAACAAACCTTTTGCTTTACTTTAGTACTTTTATATAAAATACCAAAATATCTTTGACCGACAGATATAAACATCAAATTACAAATAATGCATGTTACTGGAAAAGATACAGAAAAAGTAGGTGCTCTTGTGAATGAAAATAAAAATTACTTGCGTTTATAGAATTCAAAGCAATATATAACTTATGACAAGTAAAGAATACATCAAAATCCTTTCAATTTATTACCCAATATGTAAATGTGAGTAAATACAAATTTACGTCTATGTGACCTCGATACACACATTCTCAAGCACAGCTTTAGTACAAATCAGACTTGTGTTTACATTAATTGGTAAAACAAGTTATTATCAAACCTTGATACAATAATCTCTCACAATGAGACAAAACATTAATGCCAACGTAAATACTACTTCTGTTAAATAAAAGTTTATATAACTATGATTAGAGCCACAGCTGGAGACACAGTACTATATGGGCCTAACCTTAAGGCTTCCAGGTCAATTACAAAAAAAAATCATAAATACATTGGAATATAGATCTTACAGTAGTTCCCCACAACTGTGGCTGTATTATATGTACAGTCAATTTATATTGACTAAACAGTGTAAAGATTCTTGGTGGCAGAGCTATGCTTCACCATTGTGTCTCTATGGATTTGAAAACCAATCTTCCCATGGATTCCAAGCTGCTCCTTAATTTTTCTTCCTATTTCCAGATTTGCTTGCTGTTTCGATGTATCAGCAGTCCAAACGCCTACAATATAGATAAATAAACATTTAAAAACCTAATTAGGCTATAACTACTATTATTATAAAGAAACTATTGTTATTTCAATGTTACTAACCAATTTTATCAAGTTTGGCTCTAACATTAACAACAGCACCGCAAATTTCATCTGAATGATCAAAATTTTCACCAATTAAAAGAAGAACCTGGAATAGAACATACTTGTTAAAAATGTCTATAAAATACATGATTTTTTTTTATTCATATTTCATCCAGGAACTCTCAAAGAAATCAGCCACATGATTATATTGGTATTACTAATAAAAGTTATTGGGACAAAGGCAATTATTGATAGAAATAAAAATTACTCTAAATATTTTCCACAATCAGTAAGGCATCTTTTAAACATTTCCCCTCCTAGCAAAAGAATGATATGCTAACATGTGTATTAAAAAAAAATCAAATCATTAATAAGTATGAATAAATCATAATTAACAGTTGGTTATAAAATGCAAAATTCTGATTAACAATCAGCAAACAAAGCATGTAATTAAATTTTATAAAAACTTTATATGTATTTGTAAAAAAAATATAACTATTTCACGAAAGGTAGGTAAATATTTACTAAACCTGTTAGTATACTGGATTGCTATTTTTTTTATACACACTCACCCCCGAACTAAAATTCCCTGTGTTGTGGGTGGCATGGACAAACACAAATATGACATTACAAACACCCATGACCCGAGAACAAACATTAATCTGTCACATAAATGTCTGCCCCGGCACAGATCGTACCCGGGACCACTCGCTCAGCAGGTAGGGTCACAACCAACTGGGTTATGGGATCATTGGGTTGAAACTTATGAGAAATAAATCTATTACCATAACAGCATTTGCCAGTTAAATAAGTGATATGGATTCTCTTAATGTGTCTTTGCAGGCATCATAGAAAGCTCATCTTTGTTATCAGGTAATGCACTTTCTAGAAATAAAATGAGTTTTCATAAAATACTTACTACATCTAACCAAAACCGATCAAGATCAGAGTTTCTTTGCTTCTTTTCCAGACTGATAAGCCACCTTCCCCCCATCTTATTGGCATCATCTTCCCACATGGGACGAATGCCTTGCTTGAACACTGCATAGTCGTGACCTTGACGCAGCTCTGAAGGTAACTTGATGTGATGGTATAGTCTGAACAAAAAAAATAATATTAATTCACACCTCAGTTAACATTTACATACATAAATCATAAAAAAGCCAGTTTCAGCAAGTGTCTATTGTATTGGTACTGTTCATAATATAGTGCAATAAATGTCTTGAACCAAGTTTGGAATTTACTAATGTATCCATAAATAATTATTTCTGAATAATTTTGTATTGAAATTAAAATATATTAACAATGTATGTAACATGTTAGTATTTTCCATAAAATGAAAGAATAGTATATATAAAATGTAAGTAATATCAATACATTTAGTTACTAAGTGACAACTACTAGCAAAGGTCTATTATGCTGTTAAAATTATTGTAAGTTGAATATTCCTTATTTATTTTTTAGTTGTATTTGGTTACACATGTAGTTTTAATAGGCTTACTGATTACAATGTGCAAACTACAAGTTTACTTAAAATATAATGAGCTTAATTGAACTGAATTAATAAGTTTCTCGCTAGTCCTTTTACAAAATTACCTCCAGAAGTCTTCCACTGTGTCAAAAGTGGTGAGTTCAATTAGATTCTCCTCCCAAGTTTTAGTCCTGTCGTTGTCGTAAAACCAGAGACTCCATGTATTCTGCAGTGGATGCTTGATCAGAAATTCTGGCGGCACCTCGGCATTGCTGTTGGCTTTGCTCTCCGTACCAGTAGAACCCTTGAAGACACAAGTCATTTTATTTTTTAAGCAACCTAACCTATAACACTTAACTAAATTAACTAGCGCTAAATTATATAAATATTGAGATTTTAAACGCAATGCACCGGAACAAATGTGAAAATTTAAACCCAATGGCCTGTAAAACAACGATAAATCCGGCGTGCGCGAAACAAATGCTACAGTGAAAGTTATGCGAGCCACATCAGCATTACGCCAATAATTTATATACAACAAACTAAAATACATACAGAAATGAGGGTAGCACCCAGATCTATTCAATCGAATTTTAATCCTACCTACCTCTACTTCTTCAGTATTATTTCCAGCCATGTCACAAAAATCTCTTGTACTCCGATTTCGTTACAGACAGAGGGTATTGGTGTTGCCAACACTGCTAACTTTATTGACGAGTTAGGTGATAGATAATAATATAAACTTATTATCAAATATTACTAAACTCAGAGGCATAAGAAACAATACAAAAATATTTCTGTTGGGTAATATTTTGAAAGAATAAGTTATTTAATCCATAGGTGGTAAATATTAAAACTGCACATTTTTCATTATATTGCCACTATTATAATTTATCAATTCGTATATATTTTTCTAATTATATTTGTCTAACTATATTTTTCTAATTATGTAGTACTGTAAGTATACTGGCGCAAAACAATTTTTAAAGCAAATTTTGTTCTTAAAAATAATTAAAAATTATATCGTCGAAAAAAAAATTGAGATTGTAAACATATTTTTATCTAATTATATAAACTTCCTAGTTATAAAAGCTTTGCCACCGTTAGGTACGTCACAAATAGAATGAAATATTCCATCGCTTCACGTAATCCTTCGGTAATATTAAAAATAAAACTCGACAGATCTTCGGATGAGAATCAAACCGGCCGCCAATGATAAGATGCAAAGAAGTACCGCATCTCATTATCATGTACAACCGGGTTGTGATCAGGAGGTAAATATGTCGAAACAGATTTTTTCAAACGTTCAGTTACGTCAAATGACATGGCAAAGTTCCATGTTTCTATTGCAGCGTGGTCAGTCTTCTGGTATAGGAACAGCCAGTCCTGATGATAAGTCATTAAAAACCCCCGGACAAACCAGCTGCGCAGTAGGATATCGATACAGCCCTTCGTCAGCGACCTCATTGAGCTGAAACCTGGTCACCGCTCTGCGATCGGTAGCGGTAGACGCACAAATACAGGACAAGACAAAATCTAAGTGATGAGTTTTCAAGATGACAGAGACGTTGGCAGCTTATGTCATTGCCGGCATACATACAGACACCAGCATAAGAGTGGAAATTGTGATATAAAGTATAACCAGGTTAGTGAAGACTCTTGTCCGTCATAAAATCTGTGTCTCCGCCAAGAAGAGTAAGTTCGTCCATCTAGTATCATGATGATGGTGGACTGAGGAAATGTAGGAGTATAATATATGTATATGTATATATACACCAAAAACAAATTGTAAATATTTTTGAAAACCGGTATTCAATGGCGCTGATAGATTAACATATTGGCTGATTATGACGTAATTTTTTTCAATAAATAAGTTACTTTTACATTCATAAAATCGCATATTTTGTGTTTTTGAAGCAAGACTTGCATCCTGTTCTCAGTTTCTGTCTCTTGACAAATCTGTAAACAATACACTATTTCACATGGCAATATTGTTAACCGTCAACCGTAGAACGTCAAATCAAGAGTCGGTCAAATCAATTTATCAATCAATTAAATTACGAGATCGCTTTGAGTTTGCCGGTTGTTTCCGTCCAAATTTCGTTATTACACCAAAAAATACTACCAAATAAAAAAAATGCCTGTTCAAACAATGTTATTAGATTTTTCTATAGACCCAGCTCGGTTGGGTGACGAGAGTGGCCAAAAAGCAGTTTTCGGACAATTGGAAACTGTTCTAAAAGATTACATACCTAATCTGCTTTTAGCCGCTGATATTAAAATAGATGGCGGGTCACTGAAATTATTAACGGGCAAAAAAGGTACGACTGTCTCTGTAAGAATGTTTGATCGTGGACTCGTCACTGTTAATATTGAATATTATAAGGAAGAAAACGAGGAACCAGTAATAAGCTTCAAGGTAAGCTCATTCAGACTCAAAATAGCTACAGAGAAATTGAGACATGTTTACATTATAATTTGTTTAATGCGCCAGGAATATCATGTTCATTCTTTTGCCCGTTCCCAAGGTGGATTTTCTTATTTCAATTCATTATAATAATTAGAAAACTCGAATATATTAACATTCACTTTACTTTTAAGTGCTGCAGATTATTGATAATTAATATTGTGCTTCTAATCTTAATGTACTAGAATTATTTTTTAAAGGTTGAGCGTTTTATCTTATGTTCTAGTGCTCTAAACTACTGGAAAGTTCGATACGAGTTACGTTGGACTGTGAAAGACTAAAATTGTTGCCAACTATCAAACGGGGCTATAAATATGATATTTACTTAACTAGTTCAGGTTGGCACTTTACAAAACTGTTTTTTCATTATAGTGATCTGCAATTTAAATCTTTTGTTATTTGTTTTTATCCTCATTGCCAAGCAATTGATATTAGCTGAACATCCTATATTACAGATATTCTGTTTTGTTCGGGTGACATGTGATTCACATTTAATTATTTTGTTTTTGTGCAATCAAATTGATTTGTTCACCTTAACTTCATTTATTACATTACTTATAAACTGAGACATTTTGCACTATAGTAGTTAGTACATACAAACAACTTGTACTATATGAATGTAGGGCACATATTCACATATTCACATTGTTAGTATTTGGTGATATAATATATATTTATTTACCTTAACTTATATATACTCTTATATATCATAAGAAAAAATTACAGTATTTAACGTTTATGATTGTGTCTTCATTGCACATTCATAGATAGGGCTTTTCATAAACACATTATTTTGAAAAGGAAAGGATTATCTTGAGTCAAATTTTTTTAGCATGATTTTGAGCCAGTGAAATAGTAAATTACACTTTTCATACACCTGTGCATGGATTTTGTGAGACCTGTTTATTTGTGTATAATGTATGTAACACATTCCTCATTAACTACCTAAGAATCTTTCAGTCATAATCTGAGAAGACGCTCAACCTTAGCCCCAACATGGGCTTCAAGAAAGGTTCTATAACTTTAATATTGGTATATAAAAATCTGCTGTTGCCAAACTTCATAGATTTGTTATATACAATTTATATATTATATTTAATAAATTCTATAAAATAGGCAAGCAAATTTTTCCTAAAAAAAATTATGTCCTTATATTGATTCTTTTACTTGATTGATTTGATAATTTTACTCCACTGAAAATTAATAAAATCAAAATTGCACCAAAAAAAATTGTTTTTATGAAAAGTGACATATTAATGCTAATAGCAACATCTAAAACTCATAAAAACATACTACTAATAAAACTGTACTAGGGCCAAATCTGTATGTTGAATATATTTTTTTAAATTATAATGTAGGTAGGCTTTTTAATTAATTTATTCCATCTGTTTGTATGGCTAGCTGAATATTGTGGAATATTTGCACCTTAAATTATGATTATCTAGGACACTTCATTCTAGGAAGGAAATTAAATATCGCCTGCTCGGCCACAGTAATTAAAATAATAAATGTGTTTTTAGATCATAGAACTAGATAAACTCATCTCTAAAATAATATGGGTGCAATTTTTATAATCTAAGGCACAGGGTTTCTGAAGTATACAAAGTATAAAAGTATCAGTATACAAAAAAAGAAAAAAAATATGTAACAATAACAACTATTCAGTCTTTTAAAATTTGGTTCATAATAATATAAAATAAATATCATCATATCAATCATTTTACTTTAAGATTCATAGTCACAGCCCATAGCAATAGCAAAAGGTTTTAACCCTATGTTTACATATTTGCAATAAATTAATAATATAGAACCCTTTACCATTATATGGGCTAAACTGAATGTTGTAAAAATTAAACTATATTTTTATGTCACTTGTCAAAGATATTCCCAATTATCTTTCACATGTTCTAAGTGTTTAAATGTTGATTACCATCTCTCTCGACTCCTTAATTGTTAAACTTGTTAACAAATGTGGAAGTTTAAGTAAATAAAAGGCATTAAATAGATAAAAGAAGTTTGCATATAAGCATACTGTTTGAAATTCATCATCAAAATCCAGATGCACTTTTCATCTAAATAAGTGTTTTCAGTAACACCTAGTGAATATTGGTTAACATTAGGGATGTTATGGATATGAAATTTCTCATCCAGATATGGATATATGAAAAATATTTTACCGGTTTCGGTTACGATAATGGATATAAAACTATTTCCGATTATCCGATTGTTTTAGATAACTTCGGTTACCCGATGATTAACGACTTGGAATAAAATATTATGTATTTACAATGTTTGACTTTATTTCTAGATTTGATGTGGTATTATAATCACAGAAAAACAAATTAACTATCCAAACTAAAAACTATCTAAAATGAGAACGACGCCGCTATTGTGCCGGCTCGGTCAGCGTAAACTAGTCTTGACGTGCTTTATTTACACTCTGCCTCTATCCGAAATTATCCCAAACTTTTTTATAAGATTCGGTTACGGTTTCGAATATATTTTTATTTCGGATATCTGATAGATTCGGTTATGGTTACGAAGCTTTATAACATCCTTGGTTAACATTTCTTTAAATACAAAACTATCAGAATGGCCCGTGTATGATTGCATGTTAGTTACATTATTCACATTTTGTCTAATTTGTTTTTTTTTCCTTTTTATCAAATATTTTTAATAGTCTGGGCGAGTATTGGAAAATCAACTGAAAAAATACATCACAGTCATTAACTCGCAAGTATACGTCCCCATAAAACGATGTCTATTTGGCAGGTATTATCCTACTTCAGGTAAGTCATAACTTTTTTTCCTCGAGGCTTATAAACATGTCACATACATTTTCTAGCTTTACTTTATTTATTTAACCTCTACAAATCTCACAGGCAAGCTGCTTTCGTAGAACAAACATTAAGTTTTATTCAAACAAATTTAAATGGCGTGTCTTATTAACATCATATTATTTTGCCTTTGCAGTGTCAATATTAGGGATGTTATGGATATGAAATTTGGGATCTGGATACGAATACGGATATATGAATAATAATTTATCGGTTACGGTTACGGATATGGAATTATTACGGATTATCCGATTGTTTCGGATACTTTCGGTTACGGATATTAGATGATTTAGGATTGGAAAAATATATATAATATATTTACAAGGTAACACTTTTACTTTATTTCTAGATATTATCTGGTATTACAATCATAAAAAAAACAATATACTTTAAAATGTAATTAAAAAAACTGTGTTAAAATTAAAGCGACGCGGTTAGTATATCAGCTCGGCCGGCAATAACCTGGCATAACGTGTTTCATTTAGACTGTCCTTATCCGAAATTATTTGAAACTTTTATATCGGATTCGGTTACGGTTTGGGATTTGGTTTTATTTCGGACATCAGATAGTTTCGGTTACGATTACGGAGCTCCATAACATCCCTAGTCAATATCTGATCTCCTTAATATTTGATTTTACAAAATCATTCTTAAATTATAATTTGATAATATTTATAATTTTTCTGCTGTTAATAGACAAATTGTAAAATATTTTTTATATCTAATTGCAATAATAAAATTAAATACTCCAATACAGATTAATTTGTCATCAATAAATAACTGCCATCAAGAGCAAAGCCGCGTTACTCGAGCTATTTAAATCTGTTTGTTATGTGCACAAAACTAACCCAAAAATCACAGCTTGGGAATCATAATTGACGACATAATCCTCTCGCTGGATTATTACAATTTAACAAGTTTTATTTTCGGATAACTTCTCACCTACTATCCTGTGTGATATCGAAAACATGATTTTAGATGAACGTCTCCTGGAGTACGACATCGATGGCATTCTGTTCGACGAGCAGTCGCCATTCCAAAGAGTACAAATTGTCCATTCCAAGTCACTTGGAAACATGCTGGTGCTAGATGATTTACAAAGTAAGAAAATATAACTTTTATTGTATTGTTACGTGTCAGGATCCGTAGGCTCGAGAAAATGCCACAATAGTTCCGCAGAGACTTTATTTTTACTTCACACACACACTTCACAATCACAGTTACACTCGTAGATCGCAGGTATTCGCTTCGTAGGGAGAGAACTCTTCACTTCGTATCCGGAGACCGAATGCCTTGTGGCCGACCCTGCCCGCTATTTATATCGATTTCCGGGCTTCCAGATCCTTCCACGCCCTTTGTTGGAGTAAACAACAACAACAACAGGAATTCCCGGAAATCGACATAACAATAGCGGGTCAGGTAACAACCCCATTTCGGCCCTATGCTAATCTCGCCCCTTTTACCTGAGGCATACGGGCCAGATAGGCCTGGAGTGACCCAGGTAGTTTTTATTACTACCTGGGTTTCTCTTTTATTGCCTCTATTGTTTGCCTCTATTGTTTGCCACTATTGTTTTTTCTCACCGCAACGGTCGGCCACCCTTCTAGAGACTTCGTAAGCCTGCCGACTTCGAGAACCTTCGTAACAGTATGTTACTGGCTTGAGACATGTAGGTTTGTATGTACATTCGTGTTTGTATCACTTTGAAATGCAAATTTAACAGGGACATATTTTCAAATTGATGCCAAGTTAAATATTCTGTTTTGTGTGCTGTAGGTAGTGGTTAATTCGTCCTTTGGTTAAAACTTCCTTTTGTTTTACCATACGAGAAATACATTTGACATGGATTTATTTATTACTATATATCATAATGATGTTGCATGTGTCTGTATGTATGTTAAAGTCATACCGACGACCGTCGTAGTATGCATAACCCTGGCCGATCGACGTCCTGTCAGAATCAATTAAGGCTACCATTAGGGTGATACTGGCACTAGGATTGCACATTTAATTCAGCAGTCAGTCAATTTAACCTATTTCTACATAGGTATATTATTTGCGTCATCCAGCACAGATCGCAGTATCAGTAAAATGGAGGTACTCGTAATGGTCAGACCCGAGTGCTTCTAGCGAGATTCACACACGTGTTGTAACATGTGTATGGCCATAATAAATTGTGACTTTTACAGATACAAAAATATAAGATTTAATAGTGTCCGGCGTTACTTTACGGAAAATAATTGTTATCAAATTAGTATTAATTTACTTTGCAACAATCCGCAAGCACATTTTATGATGGTTTGTACTTCTATACATGCATAGAACCTCCCTCCCTCTCACAAAGGAAAACATGCATTTATGATTAATAAAACTGTAATAAAATCTATATCACTTAGCAAAGTTATAAAATTGTTGAAATTAGTTACCCCATAGTCTTTAGGTACTGTGAAAACAAATTTCGATGTTCTCATCGATTTGTGATTGCGATTATTAGTATGGTTATTTAAGATCATCTATCTTAGTGGAAAACCGTAAGAGAATTTATTGGCCTTTAAGTACTCTAAAGACCTAATAAAGGCTGTCATCTTAACAGTTTTGGAAATATACCAATGATGACTTAATTAGATGATATAGATTTTTTTTATTTTTTCCTTTGTCATCTTTTACTCCCTCGTCGTCGAGTTTCGGGACAAATTGTATATAAATAGAATTTATTGAATTTAAACATAAATATTGAGGAAAGACAGAATATTGTCAGTACATTAGATCTGGGTATATATATAAGGAAAAATATAAATTATAATCACTTTACTTTTCAGATATTTCAGAGGCTGACCTTATTTATACTGAAACTTTAATGCAGAGAGGTAAAGAAAGTTACACGGACAAGGAAATAGTAATCCTGGGTAATATTTTTCTTCATTTAAAATAAGTAAAATTTGCCGTTCAAAAATACATTCGCTTCTGCCATTGCCTAGATGAGTATTAGTAACTTAAGCTGCCAAAAAATATGTTCTAACGTCGGATATCGGAGAAATGCAGTTTTTAATTACCTACTATAAAACCTAGCACTTAAGAAACGCGACGTCGCCCGTCATCATCTTTCACCGTCCTCCATTGACTCGGAGCCTAATGTTGATAATTAATTTTATAATAATATAGTACCAGCACTGCGATACCGCGGCCTGTACGGGATATCGGGAATAGATTTTAAACTATTAAAATAATTATATGTTCTCTGCATCTCTGGTTGTAAGATTATACTCGCCAACAAACGAGTATATAAACTTTTTTATTATCACTCAGCTCCCCTAGACAACACATATAATATCAGACAACCGAGAACAAAGTCAGAAAATGTGCCTCTCCTGGACATCGGTCCGGAGCTACAAGAGAACTACAAGATGGAATGTGATGTGGTTCACTTATTTCAGTTAAATTTTAAAGGTGGTGGTGACGGAGCGCTGCTATACGAGCTGTTGAAAGAGAAACCGAAGTTCGTTTGGATGCTCGAAATAGACGAGCTGGTGATGACCGCGTGCAACAAGCATTTGAAGTCCATCTGCGGCGACGTACTCGAGAGGCGAAAGGGATCAAATTATGAGGTAAGGAGGGAGCTTTATGTCCGACTAGACAACATTGATCTAATGATTGCGACAATACTTCACAGTTAAACTTCTTTGTCATCACATCCGTTTATCATCCCACCGGTGGACTGGAGTCTCCTCTCACAGCGACCAGACTTTATACAACATTTTTTTGGACATTTGGGAACATTATGACGAACAGATAATACGTGTGCAAATTTCCTCAGGGTGTTTCTATGTATGCGATTATTAATTAAAATACAGACATAGTTGCAAAAACTGGGGGTGCTTCAAGGTCCGATTCTCAGTACTCAGTTGACGACCCCATAGCCCAGTTGGTAGGGACCCTGCCTGCCGAGCGAGGGGTCCCGGGTTCGATTCCCGGCCGGGGCAGACATTTATGTGACAGATAAATTTTTGTGCTCGGGTCATGGGTGTTTGTGATGTCATATTTGCGTATGTCCATGCCGCCCGCAACACAGGGAATCCTAATGCGGGGGTGTGAATGTGTGAACGTTTATTTATTTTTTAATTTTACTATTTTTATTTTTTAATTTACTATGATATCTTCACGTACTGGACGTGACAATGTTTTTCATTGATATAAACAAACCAATGCCGTTGCACTATTTGGAGCCCGTCTTAGTTACAATTCTTGTAATGTGTTTTAATCTCTATGACCTTCCTTGTTATACGCGAATCGTTCAGCCAAGATCACCAGTGGGATTTGCAGTACGATTCAGATTTATTCGTCGACTTAGATTTATGCGTCGACTTAGACTTATGCATCGACTTAGATTTATGCATCGACTTCGATTTATGCATCGACTTAGATTCATGCATCGACTTAGATTTATGCATCGACTTAGATTTATGCATTGACTTAGATTTAACGTTAGATGTCCAGCTGTGGAAGATTCCCGTGGGTCGTCCTTTATGACTACGCTGATGTATAATCCGTCAAGGGATACAGAAATGCCCTTATGAAGGGTTTGATATTATTAGTAAAGAAAGACATACTAATAATAGTAAGGAATAAATTCTAATTTTTTTTAGTTTTATTCGAAAATTGGCTTCAGCTTTATAATTATAAATTATACTCAAGAACGTCGGCACCTTTCGATGAAAATAAATGTATTTTGTCGGTCTGTCCTTTTAGTTTAAGCATTACTCATAAAAATACGAGGTGTATATTACGTAACAGAACCGTGGGGGACTACACTACGTCGTAGTGTGCACTTCAATTGTGGTTGACCAGCACCGGAGATGTCACGTTACAGTATTCTAGAATTGAGTAATTTGATAATAGTCTGAGAATAGTAATATCTTATGAAGGTTACCGATGTAGGTAGCAGTTAACATAACGTGAGATAAATGGAACGAACGTCTCGTGTCGACGAATCGAATGTTTAAAAATATTTACAATTGAATGTTTTAGAATATGCTTAATTACTAACTCGACCTCGCTTCGCTTCAGAAAACCTACGCGTTACGTTTAGAAATACAACCAACATTGTTTTAGGGATGGATTTCTTTAAATCAATAAATTAGAAACATTAATATGTTACAATAGCTACAGCCAAACCATCATCATCAACGACAACCTCTTAACAGAATGTCAATACAATTTTTTTCATTTCTTATTTATAGGTAATAAGTTCATTTCCCCGATAAATATAAACCATTATGTAAATTACCATTATGCGCAGTATAATAAGCAATATTCAGTGATTTTTGTGTGACACGTGATGAGAGAGACAGACACACAAGGATTCCAGAAACATATGTTTTGGAATATCATTTGAAAATATCTTGGACATTACCAGTGTGGGTGGTAGGAGTTTAATACATTTAGACGGCGAAAACACATCCGCAACCACTAAAACATTACTTCGACCAAAATTAGCTTTCGGTTTGAAATATACTGAGGCCAGCGATAGCTACGTTACCTCTCCATCCTTAATTATTATACAAATAATACAAATAATTTATAACGTATATATATACAAATATTATACAAATAATTTATAAGGTATTAGGACGACCCTGTTCACTTGTAACGCCTAAGCGAAGGTTCCCTGGATTCACGTGTGTGATAGATTAATTTTAACTCTCAGGTGAAAATTGCTTTGCGATGTCTTTTTCAACACAAGAAAACAAGTGTGAATGTAAATAATTATTTATTTTTATTACTGAGCTTTATTACATTACAGCATGTCCATAAGTAATAGCAATTACATAAATACTCAACGCCGTATAAACAATAATTATCAAACTTTGTTTCCTTTTATATGTAAGTTTATTCTTGAAAGCCTGCGTACATATGTATTATATTATAACGGGTTTTTTCTTTGCAAATTTGCACTTGATAGGCTAATTATAAGAGAAGTAGACTATGATGACGCATTTCGGTATCGATTCCTACTTGCCCCAGTGGCCTTAATAAACAACCTCGAATGTAGTGTGATCGCGTTAGAACAGCGTATCTAGGAGAAGGAACCTTAGTATCTGTGGAATATAGAATTGCTAAAATTCTAACACGCATACCGAAGCGGAAACAACGGAATGTTAATAAAATATAAAAATCTGTCAATACCGAATCGCAATCCCGTGGGATAGGTCAACCCGTAGTATTCAGAAATATTTATGTTTTTTGTTGTAATAGTAATTTCATATATGTATTCTGAAGATCTGGGTGAGAATACAACTCAGTACCTTATCCCTTATAACTTCCTTGTTTATTTCAGTTTTAGGCTTAATAGGGCGGGTCATCTTTAATTTTTTTAATCTATATTTTAAACTATGTCCATATTTTTTTTAAACCCTTTCATTTTTCATTCACAAGGTGGACTTGAAAAAAGTTTTCTTATTTTATTTATATTTGTTATTGTTTAAAATGTAATCGGAAATATGTTTCTTAGAGTAATGGGTAGATATATAAATAATTAATAATAAAAGTTAGAATTCATTGATAAGTATAAGAATGGTGGGATTTTGGCTGATATTTATTAATGGTGTTAATTTTTCGTGTTCATTCCAAGGGTGAAGACACGTAATATCTCGTGCCTATTTCCCATACTCCGGGTACGAAACAGCGCCCCCTGCTTACTGCTTTTGAGTAACTGCTATCTGTTATATGGATTATAGATAGACTGCACTGTATTAATGGACAATTTTAATATGACCATTCAACGCGGGTCTCCGAAAAACTACTTTTGTCTACTCGTGTGTTACCACTATCTGAATTTTAATTTTACTTCGCAAAGAACTCAGTTCTATAGATAAGTATTAGTAGCTCCAAAATTGCGACAATCAAGTAATTACGATATCCTATGTAATGTATTTTGAATGAAGATCAGCTTTGGGAGCCGAAGCGTAACCGGTACACACTTGACCGTGAGTTATTCACCACCGCAGATAATCGTCGAAGACTGCATGTTGACAGTGAACAAGTTCATTCAAGAGAACCGCAAGGTGGACTACATATTCGGCGACCTCACCGACATACCGATCTCGGAGTCCGACTGCGGCGAGCTGTGGGAGTTCATGATCAACATACTGCGCTCCGCCTTCCAGATACTCAAGCCCACCGGCAAGTTTATGACGCATGTGAGTAAGTCGTATAATAATAGTACAGTACCCCACCCTAGCTTCGAATTGCAAAGTTCCGTGAGCACAGATCCATTTCCCGAGATGAAAGGTACCCTAGACTATGACCCCTAATATAAGTTTTATGTGCGCCAACAACCGTCAACATTTGTTCGGTGATATTAGTGGTGGTACCTAACAGATAAAATATGAAAAAAAATATATCTTTAGGCATCTATATCGATAGTAAATTATTGTACCTATATTAAAATTTCCAAAAAATATTCGATGATTAAAATAAATTCGGTGAACGCTTTGAGTCGAGAAGAAACAAGGTAGGTGCCGGTGTATGTAGGTATATAAAGTACATGTTTCCTCCGTAGAAGGGCGTGGGTGCTACACGTGTCTATATCATAACCATCTCACTACTAGTACATCATTGACAACAATTAAAATGTCATATATTGATTGGTGATTGGTGAACTCGTTGAATCAAAATTAGGTTTAAGTCATACGCAATAAAAATTATAATTCATTATATCAACCCGATATTACATACGTAGTATATCGATAGTATGCGTCTCTTAGTAATCGCCTCATACTTAATTGTTTGCTTATGTGATACACGTCATACGGATTCAAGCAATTGTAAATTTCATTAGACGAGATTAATTTTTAGCTTAAAAGATAAGTTTTTTTTGTTTTGTCTGAAGTATTTTACATCGTTGATCTGAAGATTATAAGAAAAGTGCATGTTTTAAAATTAATATTTAAATCAGAAATAAGCCAATTAGTAAACACCTTTTATTAAAGCCGTTGATAGAGCTCGTGAATTGCGACATTGCATATAAAATATGAAAAATAGGTTCGTTGACCGATTACTCGCCACGTCAAGGAAGTCACGGTACGCACTTGTATGCAGTGTTATATTCCTAAGTAATTTATCGTACAGATGTGTGACAAGCGATTACTAACACAACATAATTTCAAAAATCGCGTGCAATTACCTACATATGTACGCCTAATGATTGCCCTCGTTTCTAACTGATCTACTTACTCTGTATATTAATTCTTTTAACTATAACAATAAACTTTGATGCAATTTTTGTTAAAATTTAGCGAGAGTTTTAATATGTTGAAAGACGGAAACTACACATCCTGTGCTATAAGTAACTGTTATAAAGAAGATATCTTTATTTATTTCAAAGGGGAACGGCGCCACGTCTCTCAAGTCGCTCGAGTTGTACGAACAGGAGTTGGCTAAATTGAAACCGCCTGTTAGTTTCACCAAGAGCAAGGCCTTCGTGCCCTCCTTCCTCGAGGACTGGATCTTCTACCAGATATCGTTCAAGAGCGCAGACAACGGGGACGCTTAGCACACCCTCAACACCAAAGAACCACGCAATCGTTCCTTCGAAGTATTACTACTAAGTCACACTATTGCCATATATCTAGTTTATTGCCACTTTAAAGTGTTAGTGCGAGGAGTGCGTGCGGATCTACGGGAAAGTAGTTTTTGTTCGTCGTATTATAGTTTTGTCTTACACAGCTGACAGTAGCTTTTAAATGCCCTGAGATTCGGCGCCTTGAAAGGTCAAGTAAGCCACAAAGCACGGGTATACCAAAAAA
>PDGT01000015.1:908533-970534 GCA_003671415.1 Megathymus violae | reverse complement strand
GGACGATCTATTTGGAGAAGTCTCGATGAGTTTGATTCACATGAATAATATAGTCATGATGAGATTACAAAAACCTATACAATTAGTTGTCAAACCCACGATGACCCATGAGGGTACAAAGTAAAAATAACATGCTACTTGAATTGTTTTGTATACCTACATCATTTTATATCGACTCACCAAGTACCGGTTTTCATACAAACATGTGTGTGTTTGCGAGCCGGTTTGTTACAGTGGTTTACGACTGTTGCCTTTGCAAGGGCCGATTGTACAAATATCGCTTCGGTGTGATCGAACTACTTGTACGGTAGGTCGGTTTTAATTAAACGCTTGATTAAGTGGTGCGTACGTGTATTTGATATACTAATAAGTCTATTATAATAACGGGTCGATATAACTTACCGTTTTGGTATATTCCAAGGAGTGTGCCAATTTTAAAGTGATGTAAATGGCATAAATCGACCTGTTCGATTCGAACTTCGTTCAGGTCGGTTCGAATTTCGAACGTTTGCTTCAAGTTCGTGTTCGAAGCTCGATCGGGTGTTCCGACCTTGTTGAAGTATGACCGATCAGTGATTAGTCTGATCGGCGTCGAGAATTGACTCGCACTAGCGTTTAGTATTAAAGCTGTAAGTAAAAACAACCTGTTGGTATTATTATTAGTTCAGAATTGTTAGACTTTATCGATCGATTATTTGTGCTTGTTCCTTTATTTTGTTTTACTAATAAAAGTATTACAATAAAATCTTTATCTTTCGTAACGAGAAACTCTTGTTTATTTCGAAAAACCATTCATTTGAAATCGATATTTAAAAATAATAAACACAGTGAAACTTAACCATACATTTAATTAATAATACAGAATTATATTACAAAACAATAATAATTATAGAATATGTCGCCGTCCAAGTCTACGGTATAAAAGCTATTTTGTAAGCCTATATAAGAATGTGACCTTTTAAGCAATACTCACAAATTATAAACAAGTAAAATTATATTGTTACTTCGGTATTTCATTTTCAATATTGAAAAACTCAAACCTAATGGTTGTATTTTAATTGGAATAATGGCCAGACATATCTTTCTTACCTCTTTGCAGGGGGCAGGGTCCTGGAATTTGCCGAATTTTGAGGGTCTAGAATAGCCATAACCTTTTTATGTAGATAACCTCTTGCACAGGATCCCGTAATATAGTTCCCTCCCAAAGGTGCTAATGAGGTGTGATCCAAAGAGACATTGCGAGCTGAATTTAATATAGAGCTACCGTTAAGGTTCTTTAAAGCGATGTTAACCTTCTATTGTACTTTTTCTAAAAGTACATATATGTGTTATCAAATAACATAATTAACCACAAGCTACAAGACCCGTTGTCAGAAGATTTCCTCACCAAGAAATCTCTGAAAATGAGAAGAGTACTCAGGAATAATAGTAACAATTTTATTTTTGGAGCTAAACCTTTTTTTTAGTACAAAGTAACAAATGAACTATCGTTGCAAAATACTAAATAATTATATGGAATGCCTCTCGTTACCGACATGAATACCTGTCACATGGAGATACGTGAAGCAATTTATTTTTCACGATAAAATAATCAAATGCAGCACCAGCACGCACTTCACCCTTTCCCCCTCTGTCCTGGCTCTTATCTAATATGAAGATTGTTATTATTCACTCCGAGGTAAAGATGACGGTGACCATTTTACACTTGATATTATATTCAATGTCGAGTACATTACTGTCCCTATAATATACTTATATAAAAAAATGTAAAAACTATTATTGTCAATGAAATCATGAATCGGTATGTAGTTCCAAACGTGTATATTTAAAATTCATTCAGGAGTGAGCCCAGTGTTGCGAGGTAGAATATATACCATTTGCTTATCTGTATAAAAACACTGATAACCGCGCCTGCTATTTCTTCATATACTTCATGTTTATATACACAATTCATATTTCACAAAGTAAAAAGAAGTTCTAATGATTGTTTACAATCGATTGTATAACAATTTGGCATTTTTATGATTTTAAAGTTAAGGCTTGCCATATTAGTGCGATCGAAAGTATTCCAAAATAGAGCGTCAACAGAAGGAAATTTGAGGCTTCTCTACACCACACGTGTGGCTGGACTACATTGATTGCAACACGGGCGAATGCATTCTCGTGTAACATTTATACTTTCATTACTTTTTTCCTTTCTCTCAATATATATAAACTATACAACCGTCACACAGTAGGTGACGGCAATATTAATAAAAAATAAAGGTCAAGTTGACACAATCTAAGCTACGTTTAGATCTTATAAGCATTACGTGTAGTATAGTAAAAAGTACTATAAAGGCACTCGGGTATTTACATTGTCATAAACTTATTGTATGCTTATACCCAAGTTTCTTTAAACATTTATGCCGAATTAGGCTATTATATCAAACGAACGTTCCATAGAAATTTAATATTACAAATGTATTTGATCAGGGCATCGTAAGCAATTGCTTCTGGTGTAATGGTATAAAGCGAAGAAGGGCGTTGAGTAGGCCAGTGGCCAAAGCTGAACTTGGTTCCTCAGATCGGTCACGAGAAACAGGACCACTAGTCACTTGGCTTCAATCCATTTACGTAAATAGAAGACCTAGAGAAGGGAGGGAGGAGACGCTGCTCCAATGCGGGTTGACACTCTGTGTTTAGTGGCTACATGAAGTGCCGGAAGTTCTTATACCAATCGAAGGCATCTGACATGTACCAACGACGGCTTAGCCTGCCTTCCAAAGAACGAAACGTTCTAGATATTGCAATTACTTAACACGATTGATCACTTAAGACCGACAGAAGCCGCCGACTACGAGCGCTTTACATACTAGGGCACTAATAGGTAATAATATGTATCTGATGTACCCCTTTCACTCCTCCCCAGGGTTTGTGTTGCTTTTATTATACCGACATGAAGCACTTTGATTCAAAATTATCATTTAACGTAATAAAACTTAGTGTGTACTAATGAAATGTTATTCTGTTTGCCGTAATCTCGCTAGTCTTTGCGTTAGCTCATCCTGTTCTGCAGATACTGTGGCTGTCCCTATCGAAGTGCTCGGGACACCTGATGGCAGCTCCATATTGAGTTCCAAACTGGAAAAAAGAGTCAACACCCCATTAAATGCTGTGACTATATGACCATGTTATACACATATATACCCAGTTCCTAAATTAAACTTCTTACAATTTTTAATATATTAAGGTCCTGCCATAAAAACTTAAATGGGAAGGTACAAATCCAATAGTTTGCTTAGATTATCTAACTAATGTGGGCTATATTCAAACCGGTTAAATAACGTTAGTGGTTATATAAGCAACTCTGGGAGGTTTGATGCTCTGAATATATAAGTGGATGTGCCATTTCAGGTCTGTAGCAATGATAACAGTTTTATTTGAAGATGGGAAAAGAAGTCCATACATGTAGCATACCTGCTCAGTGTGAAATTGTTAACATATAAGAGGTACAAATGACTATTCTATTCAAAGTACAAATAATAATCAGCCATTTATATTGGATAGTCGAGATATTCCACTTTATGCACATCTTGTCAAACTTGTCAAAATTCGAAGTTTGGGATATACATATATATAATCCATTAGTGCAGAACCAGCAATGTTGTCCTTTGCGAAATGTTGACTTGTTTGCTTAGTGGATTTAGTAAATGCTTTTATATTCCAATTTTTAATTAAGTATATGCAAAATGTCATTTTTTCCACTGGGTCCAATTGTAAATCTAAACCATCCAGAAACTCACTTAATCACACAAAAAAGAAATGTCATCAAAATCAAACCAGCTGTTCATTATAATAATGAATAAATGTTCAGTAACTCCCACCCACCCCCAGAATAAGATTCCCTGTATTTAGGGTGACATGGGCTTACACAAATATGACATCTAACTCACCCATGATCCTATAACTAACATTTATCTACATTACATTATTAAAATTTATGAACATTATCTGTCCACATAAATATCTGCCCCAGCTGGGACCGCTTGCTTGGCAGGCAGAGTCACTACCAACTGAACTACTGGATTGTCTAGGACAGTGATATTATGGAGCTCCGTAACCGAAACTGTCGGATATCCGAAATAAAAATATATCCGAAACCGTATCCGATAAAAGTGTTTCGGATAAGAACAGAGTCTATATAAAACACGTTACGATAGGTTTTCGCCCGCCGATACGATACACTAGCCGCGTCATTCTCATTTTAGACACTTTTTATTATTTCAATTTTAAGGCACTTATTTTTTGTGATTATAATATTACATAATACCAAGAAATATAGTCAAACTTCGTTAATACATTCTATTATTATTCCAAGTTGCAAATAATCTCATATCGAAATCCGAAATTATCCAAAACAATTGGATAATCCGAAATAATTTCATAACCATAACCAAAACCAGTAAAACATTATTCATATATCTATATCCATATCCGGATCCGAAATTTCATATCCATAACATCCCTAGTATAGGAGTTCAGTGACATACATGTACAGAAGAATTGAATATATAAATACATATTGCAAACTTTCAAATCAACAATCGGAATATAGGCACTCTAGTCACATAAAGTGAATCATAAGTAGATACCTTACCAAAAAATTATGATCACTAATAGATATTAGTTATAATTATAAAAGCCACAAATATCACCCAATCAATATAAAGAGTGTTGTATTAAGTTATAAACCAAATTATAATAAACATACCCAGCTTCATCTGCTACTTGTTGGAGCAACTTGTCCACATCTCCTTGTGGCACTGAAGTGGTGGTAGTCTGCGACATGGTGTTCTCCATATAAGATGATTGTACATCCAGGTCTTCAAACTGACTCTCAAATTTATCCATCAGATTGGATATCTTCTCCAAGTTCATCGATTTCATTGCTGCATCCATCGCTTTCACAACTCCTGCCATTGAGGTTGTCACCTGGAATTGTAAAAACATTGATATCAATATTTTATTGTAATTCAAAATTTAGCTCTCATTTTATTTTTAATATGATTTTTAATGTAAATAGTCATTGCTGCCCTATAACATCTAGGACACCAAAAGCATCACCAATGTGTTAATGGCCAAGAATAAAGTGGGAAGCCTTCTAATAACAAGACTGAAGGAAGTTAGCTGAAACTACAACCATAACATGCTGAAACACTTTATTCTAGAAGGAAAATACTACCTAATCAAGTAAGTAAATTAAACACCAGTTATACTACTAAAAAATTTCAATGATATGAATGATCATGTCATAAATATTTTTAAGCAGAAAAATAACATGTACCTTCCTTGTTGTCAATGCAGTTTGAACTCTGCTGGATACAGCATCGACTCTCGCAGACATTCGGAGATAGTTAAGAGCCTGATTCTTTTGCCGTATTGCATTCTCAGCATGTATCCGAGCCCCTTCCATGTTCCCTTTCTGTATAGCTTTCTTAGCTTTTTCCTTCTCTAGTTTCTCCTCTTTTTCACATTTCTTTGAATTCCGCTCCAATTCTTTCACGGCAAATTTTAAATTAAATAGATGTTCTGTGATGTTGATATAAGGACTTTATAAAGTCAATTTATGAAACAAGAATTCAGCATACAATACTTATTGACAGACAAAGCACAATTGTAAAAAAACTTTCGAAGACATAATCTGAGCCTAAATTAGCTATAAAAATTGTAAATGCTAGTGATTAATCATAAGTCTTGAAACCTATATTGTTCCTTAAAATTATTTCATTGTTAATGCGTATACGCAATTTATTTTGAATCTCATTATAAAGTAAATTAGGTAAGAAAAATCTTGGCGATGAGTCACGTGTATATTTTAAGAAAAAAAATATATTTTATGAAACATTTTAGGGATCGTTCGAAGATCTGAACGCAAGCATGCAGCCGACTCTTCTTAAGCTTTACATTAAATATAAGTACACCACAAAAAATTTCATATGAAGTATATGTAAAGGAAATCTTAACATCAATAACATTCTTCAAAAAGGATACTTTCCATTGCGGACGATGACATTTCGTTCCCCAGTTTGACGGCTTTACAAAAACTGTTTGTCAATAAAATAACAGGCAAAAGCCAAATTAAAGTAAATTGATAGGAATTATTTCAAAGATTACTGAAAATCTATAATGTAAAAAGGCGAACGTGAAAACTTCTAATGTTGATGACTCAGAGAATCACACAAACAAATGTATTGTCACTGTCGTTCTCGATAAGAAGTTTGACTGTTTGACAGACGTCAGTGTTACTCCATTTACCCCGGTCACTCACATGCGCGTAAAAGTTTGAAATTTGTGCGAATGTTTGCACGTATGTGAAGGGCTGTCTGTCAGGCATTCATTTGGAAACTTAGCTGGTAAGCAAATGGGTTCGCATATGAGTGTGCTAACCTTTTTGCGCTTCCTCCTACACTGTAATCCATTTTCAATACAGAGAGTAACTGGTACTACTACTAAAGTACGTATTAGGAATTACGTTTATAGTAATGTTACGTGTCATGATCCGTAGGTTCGTAAAAATGCCACAATCGTTCCGCAGAGACTTTATTTTACTTCACACACACACTTCACAATCACAGTTACACTCGTAGATCGCAGGTATTCGCTTCGTAGGGAGAGAACTCTTCACTTCGTATCCGGAGACCGAATCCTTGTGGCCGACCCTGCCCGCTATTTATATCGATTTCCGGGCTTCCAGATCCTTCCACGCCCTTTGTTGAAGTAGACAACAACAACAGGAATTCCCGGAAATCGACATAACAATAGCGGGTCAGGTAACAACCCCATTCCGACCCTCGTCTATGCTAATCTCGCCCCTTTTGCTTGAGGCACACGAGCCAGATTGGCCTGGAGTGACCCAGGTAATTTTTTATTACTACCTGGGTTTCTCTTTTATTGCCTTTATTGTTTGCCTCTCCGTAACGGTCGGCCACCCTTCTAGACCCTGCCGACTTCGAGAAGCTTCGTAACAGTAATTATAGTAGACGCCGCGAACTACGAAAAATTAAGACATCCATCACCTATGCAATCGTGTGCGCAACTGGTCGTGCAAATGTATGGGAGACTACGCGAATGTTCGAAGTTCGCGCGCTTTGATGTACGACAAAAAACCGACACAGCTTGAAAAACCACGAATGCATCAAAAACTTCGCATAATAATTTGCGAAGGTCGTACACTTGTAGGTTCGCGTATTTGTGCACAAGTGAGTGACAGGCATTAACAAGACTTTAATATATTAGTGAGTCGACCTTTACGGAACATTTAGCGACCTTACATTTGTACATTGATTGAAATAAGCAACCCTTATTTTGTTACCATTGCATTATATATAACAGCACTGTCATTAATCTGTCTTACGCCTTAGTATATTATCGCTATTAAATATTTTCTTCATATTTTTAGTCCTATTTATTATTTAAAGCTCATCGACACGCACTCCTATAAACACACAGTTGAGTGTGTATCGAACAAACATGCCACTATGCCACTTATTTGTAAGTGGTCACTTCTGCCCACCCATAACATTAACGACAACGCCAACGAGTTGTTGGCTAAGATGAAAGCGAGGAACCCGCTCACTGCTGACATTACAACCGAAACACATCAAAATCATTTCAGGATTGATTTTCGAAGGCACCTTCGAAAGTAACTATCAAGGCGAATAAAGAATCCAATCAGTATGCTTTCCAGCACTTTTTGGATAAAACTGAGTGGTATAGCAACCTGCAATAAAAGGAAACATTTGCCGTAACCCCGTGCGATATTCAATAAGGTAAATCACGACCTGGCTGGCTTAAGATTAAGGATGGATGGAGCCCTTTGCACCTCAAAATATCCCCATATATAAGTAAAATGACTTTTTCAAATAGTTTTGAGCATTTTAAAATTCTATTGAACTTTTACTTGTCTATTTCAGTTAATTTTTTTCTCAGTATATAGGATATTTTTTTTAATACATTAAAAGTACCCTTCAAATTCATTATTCAAAGCTGAAAACATTGTGCTTGCTGCAAAAAACTCTAGAGTCTAAAACATTTTGTAGCAACAAAATCTAATCTAATCTAATCCTTGTCATGAAAAGATAAACCCCGATTGATTATTTAATTGATAGATTTTACTTATTTATTTATTTAGGCTTGTTTTTGTTTATCACCAACGTGAGTCTGCTTTTTTTTAGAAAAAATTACAACATCAGTTTGGAAATAAATTATTACTTACCTTTGAACTGCATTATTACTTTTATTGAAACTTACTCCAATTATAAAGAGCAGTCTTAGGGTATAAACAAGAGCTGCCTACCTCAGATTATATAAAATATTTGAACAACACATTTAGTTATGAATTAAGAAATGAGATCTTTTAAAATTCATACCTTATAGAACACAGATCGTTATCTAGAACAGTTGATAAATCTGTTAATTATTGTCATTTTGTCTACCATTATTCAAAAAATACGTACTTGAGTGCACATAAAGCGACACGTTGGTACAAACGTTCGATTTAAGAGGGTCACCACTCCGTCTCGCCACAACACGCAAAATTAATTTTAGCCTTAAAGTGCTATATATTCTACGATCAACAAGCATAAAGTTTTATGCAAAAACAAAGTAATTTATGGCTAGAGGTAAGTACTTTCTGTACTTAGAGGTATTTCAAGAAATTTATTTTACTAATGTTGGTAGCCCAACTTAGCTTAGTAGTAAGTACTTTGATGTTGGTACAACTGTTTCATAATAACAAAAACGTCAAAGTCAAAATTGAAACAGTAAAAGAAAAGTATTTAGAACAACATAGCTGCGTCGAATAATCCGAATTTTTTTTTTAAATCCTTACTATAATTTGTCTAGTTGTGACTGTTTTTAGATTTTAGTGTTATTTTTGGTTAAGTTTTAATATTATTTTAAACATCAGCTACGGTTGTGTTGAAATATCTCAACTGTATTGAATAGGCAAAGGACAAGGACAGTCGCTGGGCGTAAAAAGAAAATGGCGTGTGCTACTCTCAAAAGAAATTTGGATTGGGAGGCGCAGCTGCCTGCTAAAAGGCGGAGGTGTGCTCCATTTCCTGCAACATCCAGTACAAGTCCTGGGATCAAAGTGGCTGAATCTAAGACTTCGACATTTGGAGACACCGTTAGTGCACCTGCGAAATTGACCCCAGGTTTGTTTATTTTTGTATATGATTACCATATTTTGACTGAGATTTCTCTGTACACCAAACACAATGATTTCATATGAATAAGACGAAGATATTTTATAACAATTAGTCAGCTGTATTATTTATTGCCATTGTTTTGCGGTATCATGAATATTTTTATCGCGTTCGAAAGAGACGGCCTATGTGCGATGACCGTTAGGCACTTGGGCGTGCGGCTTTGTTTTTTTATGTTAAGAAAAAAGAAACCGAGAATATTGCTCAGAGGTACTTTTTTAAATTGTTAATTGCAATCCGACTTGGATATAGCGGTCTTCGCACATCTCATTGTTACATTTTTTCTCGTCTACCTGCTATTGCGCTGGATGATCTAAGGTTGCATCTAGTAATAAAATATACCCGCCCGTACCTTATTTGTAAATTCGGTTTGTCGAACGAAACTTTAGCTGGAATTATGATTAAATTTACGCTTACTTAGTCTAAACACTTATGCTCCTATATATTGTATTTAATGCTCCTATATATTGTGTTTAAGATAATTTTACCTGTAATGTAGTATGTCAGATGTGTATCCTTGCCTGTTGATGAGTTGACAGTTTATTTGAAAACCAGTAGAAACAATATGTGGCCTCTGATTTCAAATTATTTTGTAGAACTGAAAATTGTGTTTTAACTTACATATTTTATTATAGTTTTCTTATCTTGTGGAAACTTACACTAACTTAATCCTATAAAACATGAGTTTACAAAAAATGGTGAAAGATCTTATTTATCTATATTTTATATTAACAAATTTGAGCCTTGGTGTCTTATATAAATTTGAAGTGAATTGCAGGTTTCAATTGACACCATTTAATGGAGTGGTTGAATTATATATCATATCTAAGCCATTTCTGTTTGTATTGTCCTAATGGTAAACAAAAATGTGAAATATTGTTTAAAGTGAAAAATTGCCACCAATAATAAGCTTAAATAACTTTCAAGATGGCAATTAATTTTATTTAAATAAAATAAAGTACCTGGTACTATTACCTATTATTTTATTTTAATAAAATAAATTACAGTAATAACAATTATTGAAAATAAACATGATAATTATAAATACTATAATTTCTTACATTAATTATTAATTAGGCATTATATAGTAACATCTCTAAATAAGTGTAAAATACTATTTCGAATATTCATATCATACATTGAAGCATTTTCATTAAATACAATGTTTACGGAATTGTTATATTCAATTGTATTGAACATGGCACATAAAATGTCATATTAATCTCAAAACTCGTACATAACATACATATTTGGCCACTTTCAGCATGCAATGTCATCACACATACAATTGAATACATCTTAAGATTATAAGATTAGAATATTATCAGCAGAATAACACAATTACTAATTTAAATTAATAAAATTATTATGTCAAAATTTTAGTTGTCGAAAATATAATAAGTTGTTAAGTCAAATAATGTTATACAAATACCTTGATAGAGACAAAAAAAATCAGTAATAATTCAGCGTACCTAAATACACAGAAAACATGAGTTATTATTTACAGGGGAAAATTTAAAGTCAAATATATAAATTTAAGCATGGTAAATAAGGTAACCTTGGTTAGTTGTTTGATTATAGTGCAGAACTTAAATTGGATATAAATTACTAATTTACATGAACCTTCAATCGGAGATCTAGTTGTATTTAGACAGACATGCAAAGTTAAAGACAAGGTAAGAGCAAACCTGTTAAGTATTTATAGATATTATTGTCTGCAATACTAATAAGATTATGAAAATTACATTTTGATCATCGCCATTTGTATTATCACACTTGCTTGCATGTATTCACTGTTCACAGTAAAAAAATTAATGAAATTGTGTTTTACATTATTTAACAGATAATATTGAAAACCTTTTAAAAGGTTTATTGTTAAATAGGTATCTACACAAATATTCCATTTTTATTATCCATATTTCTTATCTTACATTGGGTGGTTTGTTTTCCACTTACTTTTTAATGCTTCATGGACTTCTAATATTTGGATTATCTTGGAGCTATATGAAATATTTTGTTTAAATTATCTATACATTTTTTTTTTGTAATATGGAATAAAATCGATAAATTAATTATTGAAAATTTTATTGTTTCTTAAATTGAGGTTGTTGTTATATCAATATTGTTGTATCTTTAGTTTGTCAAAACATTTTTTATGAATTTTTATCTTCTCCATTTGTTTGTCCGGTTCTTTCAATCAGGTGTTTGGTCACTTTGTCAGCCTATTTATTATTGCTACATCAACAAAACAAATAGCCTTAATATGCATAGTGACGATTGTTTATAAGGCGCCTAACTGATGACCTGCATGTTATTCTTGTATGCGTAGTATTGCTCCAGTTTATGCCAAAATGCTGAGGTTATTAAATATGACTCAGAAAATTATGTTACTATATGTCATAGGACAAAACCCTAGTAATGATATAATTCTGTGTTTGTCCTAAAGTATTCCTTTTCATTCACATTCCAGTATAAAATTTTGACAATTTTTTTCAGCAATCTTCCCAATTTCTTTACGTTTTTAACCTTAACTATTTGTTGTTATCTGAATTCCTTAATAACTATTAAGGTCATTAATGAGATTTGTCATCGAGGAGATGAATGAAATTACCGAATTCAGTTTGGAATTGAAATTCGATGGACATCGTTTTGAGAAGTTAAGGAACCAGAGACATACTCATACCGTGCCTGCCGCATTACTTATATAGTGCAGTGTTCCATGTAGACTAGGAAGTGTAGCATTACACCTGTACAGATGTCTGTTTTACTGACAAATGTCCAGGTACCTTATAGGTTCTTCTTTTTCTTTATATTCTGTTGTGATTTAATTTAAAATGTTATCGCGACCCACACTGATATCTTTAATGGGTTCCAATTGTAGAATGAGCTACTAGGATGTAAGAACTTTGGGTAGATATAGAAATGATCAGAGCATCATACTTAATTAAAGTCCTTCATAAATGCATACCATGCATCAGAGATCAATCTCAAATAACCATGAATGACTATTTGAGGTTGATTGAAGATGGTCATTACTTTGCAGTGGCACTTAACGAAATGCCGTTATGTTTGCTCGCATACATAAATGGCACCTAACAAACAACCCAGACTAGAGAAGAGAATAAACACTTGCCGCAAAAATATTTTGTCTCTGACGAGAATTAAGACCAAGACCTATACCAGGCCAAACAGTTTACGACACCTTATTCGTATCCTCAATACATGGCATGATCGCCAATGTGGACACAGTGGTGTGCATCCATGATAGCGGTCGAAGAGTCTTATATATTGTTTTTTATGTTTATAGTTGTATTTTTTTTACATGTTTTTATACAATCTATTGTACAGATGTTCAAGTATCAAGGGAAACAGGTATTCAGTCTGGATAGTCCAAAACTTTACCTACAGGGCTTGATATTATGATCGGATAGGACAAATTATATTGTGCCGTGTATTCTATAGAACAAATGGCGCAAGAAATCTGCGACGAGATCAAACGACTGCATAGACGCCGACAAATCAAATTCGCGAGCGGCGGCGCGGCCGCGTCGTGCTCCTCCTCCAGCGGCAGCGAGGGAGACGCGTCGCCGCCGCACCGCTCCCGTGCACACTCCTCCACGCAGAAGGTGCACCACCGGGCGCTCTTCACATTCAAACAGGTAATGTGTACGTGCTAGTCTTTGCATCCAAATTTAACGTCCCCTCCTGCAATCTGAAAACGAACGGGGCATCAGGCTGTTGCCTGCTTTTGGCGTTCGTTATCCTTTAATCAATAACCAATAATACAGATGGTTCTTGCGCAGGTGGTAAGGTCCCTTCCTGCCTGGATAATCCTTCTTCAAAAATTCCCCTTGAAATGTGAATAGAATTTGTTTCGCTGGATTATTGTATTGCCACTTGACAAACATTTTCACCGCTTTGAGAACTCTGATGTTACCGATGTACACACTCGGCCGAGGGTGACCACTTACTGATGAGTGGCCCCGTCTCATATTTGCCAGTTGAACCATTTCAGCGATAGCAGCCCTAGCCTGGCATAACGGGACTTCAGTAACTAAACCTGTTTGCTTGCATTCACCGCGCACGGTTTCCGCTAAAAAGATATATTACTACTTTGTTTGGGCTGCTAAATTACCAGTTAAACTATATCGTACTCAACAAAAGCAGTGTATAACACATATTTCTTGAATTTCAAATGTGGTTTATCATTCAATCTTAATAATTGCGTTTACCTTAATTTCAAAATTGGTATGTATTGATATAATTACACATTCAGAGATATTTAAACAAAAATAGATCTAGTTATTTTGAGTCTGAATAGTGAATTTCATTAAATTGTCATCAATAACTATAATATTTATGACATGAAAATGACGGATTGCGAAAAGAATTTCATTGTTTGCTACCGACGTTAAATAATAATGGAGATATAAATCAAATGTCTGTATATTATACTTTTACAGACCGCGTCGCCTTTAAAAAGATTGGATAAACTAATTTCGCACGGCCTGTAAAGTTGCCAAATTTCCAACATTGTGACTATAAATTGTACAACTCTGGTAACTTTACGAAAGCGTAATGCCCCGTCTCTTCTCCCTGTCAACCATATGAGCAGGACGTAGCATCACAGACAAGGCAGGCAGGTTCGAAATAATCATATTTAGCCACATTGCCACCAGGTGCGCATGATCTGCGAGCGCATGTTGCGCGACCAGGAGGTGGCGCTGCGCACCGAGTACGAGTCCGCGCTCAGCACCAAGCTCGCAGAGCAGTACGAGGCGTTCGTGCGCTTCAACCTAGATCAGGTGAGAGAGAACAGCGTTTACAGCTCGCACGGCTTCATCTACCTTTTTGTTGAACCTTGATGGAGTTTGATAGGTTACAAACGTAATAGTGCTGTTTCAAATTTCACATTTTTGCATGGTTCTACCTCACATTTACCACTTATCAATATTCAGTGCAAACAATGAATGGAACGCAAGTGTAATTAAGTTCAAACATAGCCCTAACATACAGGTTACTAAAAACCACCAACATAGTAAGTAATAAACGAAGTTTATCGAGAGCTATATAGTTTATAACATAGACATATTGTATTCTGATCATAATCATCCTGGCCTGCATGACATGGAGATGGTCTCCAACAGTGGAAAACGAGTAGTCGGGCACTGAGATGTCACCGACCTGTTGTTGGCTAACTAGGAAACATGACACTAGTTTTTTACTAGCTCTGCCACTACAAGCAAAATACGTTAACAACAATTTTACAGTTGATCCTCGAAGTGTTGTAGACAGCCAAGCAAATCTAACACTACTTGGTGAGTGCCGTCACGAATCATAAAGAGCTACGCGATCTCCATTTAGATCGACACCCGCATTACTTTCATTACTTCCTCCGTTGTACAGCAAGGTGAACCACGAGCAGGTTAAGGTGGTTTGGACTCTCGAATCAATGTACGCCCTTACACACCAAATGTATACAAAGATGATGGCATTAATTTCTCTGGGTGTGTGTTCCAGGTACAGCGCCGGCCTCCGCCCGCTACGTGCATGCCACTCGGAATGGACGCCGACCACCGCATGCACCAGGACCTTGTGCCCAGCTGTGAGTGATATGCAACATTACATTGCGCCATTATTAGTCGCGTAATATCAACGTCCATACACGCCTAACGGCCGCCAACCCGCTTTTTAGATGGCTCTCCAACGCTACGACGGAAATATGCTGTGCAAAATTTGACGGTACATTTCTAAAAGCAATGTAGCTCAGTGTAACGGGTACATCACATCTGGAAAATCAACGATGACGTACGTGTAGGTGGTCTTGTCGTATGATAATTGAACAAGCCTGTATCATTTGCTTCACTGGAATAAAACTACAAGAAAATATAAAAACTTGGGAGATGTGATTATGCTTATCCAAACTTAAATAATCATAATGATTCATTGCACTTCTTATTTTAACATTTAAATGATGTAGAAATTTTAATAGAAACTAAATAATTATTACAATAAACAGATTATTCATGCATTATCTTTTGTCCAGAATGAAAAAACATGCTATAAATGAATATGTTACTGCCAGGTATAATATAGCAAACATGAAATGAAAAAATACACTTACAAATATTTAATTTTTTTACTTTATACACTTTTCATTTCAATGTATTTTAAAAGTTGTTCATAGTGATTAAATACCTTCTATTTAGAAGCAGATTGAAATGGGTTACAAGGGGCTCAACGAATCCTTAAGTCCAAGCCAACCTTGCGTGGCAATCAACGACGCTGAACGTAGATGCGGCTATAGCGTTCGGACTTTCCTACTAGACCTCGCTACGTTCTAAATTACCTCTTAATGACGAACGTACTCGAGCACCATGTGGTAGACTTTTTCATCTGCTCGACTAACTACCACCCTTTTACAGTCAACGTGATAAGTTTCAGGTTCCTCGCTTCCATCTTGGTCTGCAACGCATCGGTGCCAACTTGGTGCTATGATAGCAGTTGGGTGGCGGAAACCACTTGAAGTAGTCCGCCTGCTCGTTTGTCGACGGTGGTGTAGAATAAAACTAGGCTCTACGATCGGTTACCCTGTCAATAAATGTTCAACATAATAATTTGTTTTATCTATTGTTTCAGATCTGTCCTAATAACAGGAAAGACGAAATTGCGGTGCAGCGCTGCAATTATATCAAGACAAACATATTTTGGTATAATGTGAATATGATATGCGGGAGTATAGAATATCCTAAAGAATCGAGAAGACATTGTGATCGTTAGTGGAGCTTAGCCGTGATTGATATTGTGGACCTAACTGCATAGCAAGCTAGACATTCGTTATATGTTACAGTATTAAAACATTTTATATAGACGACTGTTTGGTCGTGTATTGATGTGACACGACACTTTCTTTTTATCGAGTTCGCAATATTGATAAGGTACGTGAACGCATATATGAACATGGAATCCAACATTACAAAATAATTCAAGATTAATTTGTGACCTGGCCGAGAGAGTTGTAACTTAATGTAAACCAAATTCAAAATATTTAAACACCACAATAAAATGAATCTTATTTTGTCCGTTTCTTTTGTTAAGTCCCTTAATCTCCAAGAATATAGTTAAGCACAGCAGAGAAAACAATGAATTTTTATGATAATTTAAAAATATATCGTATTAATTAATAAGTTGTACCTATGAGTGAGATTTAATATGGTTATCAGATCATAATGGTCACTAATCTGTGTGGAATGATTGCTTCCATGTTTATGTTGTCACTGGATGCGGCTAAGTTCTACAATTTTGTTCATGCCACATAACCATAAATTAGCTTATAACGCTTTAGGTAAGATTCGCTGCATAATTGTGTTCATAGACTGAGAATTTCGAGGGTTGTTACATTGGACGAAACTGGAGTTGAGTTTCGCTTAGACAAAATCATCAGGTTTATGAAACGTAAATTGATACAGTCGGCCGGTGTACTGGATCCAAGTTGACCTAATCTTTGTATATTGACTTAAGACTAAAAAGATGCGACGGAACCTGTAGACAGAATATTGTATGTATTCTGACACAATAATAATAAATTCACGCAGAGTGCCTGTTAAGAAATCATTGTCATGTGTTACTTGAAAAGTTAATTAGTTAGCCATAATTTTGATTTTGTATGAATATTTTTAATTTAGAAATATAGTTTTAGATTATAAATTAAATTACACCTTATTTTTTCTTATGTACCCCGTGTTATGCACGACACGATTTTGACAATATTTTTGGCTCTTATCAATTGTTTTGGTAAATTCTCTTCACTTCAAATGTAATTATTTATTGTGTAATGGCTTTGTTGATTACGAGAGACATTTCTCATTCAAAATTTACTCACTTACTGTTAGAAGTAAGGCTTCCTAGATGATGTTAATTAATTAGCTTTATTTAATATGTTAAGTTAGTAGTCTTTTCAATGTTATGACTACGACTGCTGTTTCAGTGTAGTCCTGAATGAAGAAATACATTATTGGGATTTTGTTCTACATTATTTAGTTAGTAACATTTTATTGAATACAAAAACAAAATGATTATTTGTTACCAAGCATTATTCAATAAAAATTAAGTTAGGATCTTTTTTAAATTGTATTATCAGCTCATTAGTAGTAGGTTTCTGGCGTTTAAGAACTGAAAATAAACTAGCTAAACACTAATGTCTTTTATTTGTTTTACAGTAAAAATATTTCATCTGCTCCTACCAGTCTTTAGGAATGAGAATGATGTGAGCATCTGTTAAATTTAATGAAAAAGAGTTCTAAGAATAGGTTGATTGGATATTGAAACTATAATAGGTGCAAGAATGTTGAAGAAAGGAAGAATTGTCATAGGGCTTCCAATAGCATCAAAAGATGAACATACAAATTAAGCCTAACTTTGCTTTATTATTGAATATAATTAATCATTTACGTATTTTGCAAATACACTTGGCACGTCATGTTTCGCTTCTACTACCGTTTCAAAAAGGTACTTAGACAATGAGGAAAAAATTGTGAAAGATACTCTTCAGCACATCTTTTAAATTAACAACTTGTCTTTGTATATTAATTTATTAAATAATAATTGAATATAAGACAATATAGAGTTGAAAAGAATTCTTCGTTAAAATAACAGGTTTAGGTTATGAGTTAGTGGTAACACCAAATATAAGACAATTGCTTAACGCGTTTTAACAAGGCATATTTTATTTAGATATTCATCTATAGATTTATTTTTCTTTTTATATAGCCGCCATTCTTCGGTAGGAGCACAGAGTACATTTATATACTGTTAGGTAGGAGTAATAGTGATTTATGACCTGAGCTAAATAAGCTCTGGCAATTTTTCATATTTTCTCTAATTAGTCTGTTTTATCAAATGTTCGATGTTGACGCCCGTCATAGTGACTGATTGTTGACATTTTTATCATTGGTCTCTAAAAACCAAAATTAAATATAGTAGTAAAAATACAAATCATCAAGTTTCCATTCAAATAAATATCAGTTTTCTTTTATAATTTAATAGATATATAATCTGATTTCATTCTTAAAATTTCTATTATGAGCTTTGAAAATAATACCAATAATGGCAATGAGAAAGAAGAACGAAAATATCACGATCGCAATAAATCTGACGATCTGCAAATTTCGAGAACGGATATGAATATGTTGATAATGAATTACTTAGTCACAGGTAACCATATTTTTATCCACATAAGTTATAGATGTCATATGTGAATTAACCAAAGGTTTATTTACAGTAAAAAAATCAATATCATGTTGTACATTTGGTATTTTGAACATGTCACCGTTGAATTTAGTTACAGGCAATTGTTATCATTAAATTTGTAATAAAGGGCAGTGTTCACTAATATAATTAAATTACAAGTTTGAAATATTTTTTTCTTTCGGAATGGGCAAACCTTTAAAATTACTGTTAAAAAACACATTTTTATACAAAACCTAATTAAGAAGTATTTAACCATACAGCAGTCTGGATTGTGAATAATAAAAATATAGTTTATTATATTATAAAAAGAGTTAAAATAAGGCATTCTATATTTTTTACTGCTACCATTTCATCTTTTAAATTAAAATATACATACAGTTTGATAAGTAGGATATGTACTATCATTGAATCTGAAGTAACTCAAGAGTTTCTTTTACTGTTTACAGAGGGCTTTAAAGAGGCAGCCTTGAAGTTCCAACAAGAAGCTGGTCTCCAAGAGCCAGCTCTTTGCAGTTCTTTGGATGAACGCATCATGATACGTGAAGCAGTTCAGAATGGCCGCATACCTGATGCAATTGCAATGGTCAATGCCTTACACCCTGAGCTATTAGACAATGACAGATATCTTTATTTCCATCTACAAGTATGTTATCTAATTCTCTTCTGTTTCTGAAGGTTACAATTTGATTGCAAGACAGCTTATATGGAACTTGTGTACACCATTTTGTATTGCTTGCTGAAATCATGCCTATTAAAGTTTTGAAAATGACTATCAGTGGAATAATATTGTCCTGGATGATTTTAAAGATCTACACTTATAATATCATTATAATATTAAACACATTTGTAGTTTCTTCACCATACTTTATGGTCATTTGAGTTATTGAGTGTGTAAAAGTTAATTTTTTTGATGGTAATCTTTATGCAGGTTGCCTAGTAGTTAATAATTTTAGGTGTGAGTGAATGTACACAAATTATGGTGCAGTTATAGGTCCCAAAAAACTGGATAGTATGTAATCCAGTTGGGTAATTTAAAATTGTAACATATTTATCCTAGGTTTCCTATTGATTTTGTTTTAGCAACTCCAACTCCTGGAGCTCATTAGAGCAGGTAGAGCAGAAGAAGCCCTAGCATTTGCGAGCGCTACATTAGCTGAAGCTGGAGCTAATGACCGCAATGCTCTGACTGAGCTGGAAAGATCTCTCGCCCTCTTGGCATTCCCTGATCCTCATGCGTCTCCCTTCGCAGACTTGTTACTGCCATCACACAGTCAAAAGGTAATATATGTTTTGCTGCATTGTTTGAAACAAATGTAATAAGTGATACAACTGTGGATGTTAATTTTTTTTTTTAATTGTATAATCAACAATAATCTTAGCTTTTAAAAAGTAACCCTGATAATTCCATCATTATATTAAAAATAACCCAGTCTTCTGATCCAACTATTTTAAAGTAAATTAGTTTGATCAAGTTTGTATTGAGATGAGGGTTTCCGAAAAAATTGTGTTTTTGTATGCGATTTATCATAAATGGTACATTATATAATTCTGAAAAAATATTAGTCTTTGGTCTAAGGTTACTTGATACAGGATAGCCTTTACTTCACTGCATCGAAATAAATCGTGAAGTTAGGTGGTCTAAACACATAAATGTTGTTTTGTTCGAGTTTTAATCGCTTCTAGATTTTAAAAATACCAGGGTATATGTAGTATACAAACCGAGGGCAATTAGTTCTCATAATACGAAATTTTGAAAAATCACCCTTTTAATTAATATTTTTACCCTTACGATAGTTCCGATACGCCCACCGCGCGTTCCGCAGTACTTTCAGTCCTGAGCGGAACGCGTTGGAGGGAGGACTTGTGTTTGTCATTGATTCGCAGAGCGGCATCGAATTTCCGACAGTAATTATAAGTTCGGTGACGCGCGCGTTCTGAACTTATACTTATTACCTATTAAGTACTGTCCGAGCAACTGTAATTAGAAAAAATAAATTTTGTTCAAGTATATAAATTCCTTACTGTTTTTAGTATTTTAGGTATAGTTATAAGTCAAGTGCATATAACACAGTTAAACATACTTAATAAGTAATTTATTGTCTTATTCAGATTGCGAGTGAATTAAATGCAGCAATATTGAAGATGGAGAACCAGGAATACACCAACCCTAAGCTGTGCAGTTTGCTCCGTATGATACTATGGTCACAAAGTGAGCTGGACAAGCACAATGTCAAGTACCCAAAGATGACCGATCTTGCAAATGCTATTATAGAACAGCCAAAGTAATCTGTTAGGATAAGAAATTCATCTGGTTAAATATAGAACTGTAGACATAAACCATTAATTAAATTACGTAATGCAAATGCATGTTATCATTTAAAAATCAAATATACCATTTTTTTTAACTTTAATCCAGTGGTACGCCAATATGTATTCTTTTTAATTCACTTGAGATACTAACAACATTAACATTACTTAAAGTAGAACTGGCGACTTTTTTGAAGTTGGTTATAGGTATTTGAATTGCAATGGCCATTGTAAAAAATAAATAAATAAATGAATATTGTTAACTTTTGCAAATAATGTAAGATCTTCTCCAGGGAGAACTGTCTTTGTATGGTGCATTTAGAGAGATACCTCCTAGTCATACTGCTTTGCAGCAGGGTTACTATGGAGCTTTGTAACCGTAACTGTCGGAAATTCGAAATAAAAATATATCCAAAACCGTAACCGAATCCGAAAAGTTAGGATAATTTCGAATAGAGGCAGAGTCTACATAAACCATGTTATGACTGGTTTACGCTGACTGGGCCGAAACATTAGCCGCGTCGTTCCCATTTTAAATTGTATTTATTATTTAATTTGTTTTTTCTGTGCTTATAATACCACAATACCTAGAAACAAAGTCAAACCTTGTAATTACATTATATTTTTTTCCAAGTTGTAAATAATTAATATCCGAAACAATCGGATAATCCGAAATAAATTTATATCCATAACCGTAACCGAAACCGGTAAAATATTAATCATATATCCATATCCATAACATCCTTACTATGCAGTAATTGTTTGTTTAAAAATTGCATTTATGTATAAACTTTGATTAGAATTGTTAATTACAATAAATGGTTTGTGATTTTAGGTCTCCGTTAGATATTGTTAGTATAAATATTGTTTATGAATGTGAGTGAAGTTTTAATCTGTGACCTAAAGGTGATTTCGTATCAAACATCAAATATATGAAAGTATTTTTGAGTTCACATTAGAATTAAAGCAATATAAATGAATGTACCTTGTAAAACAATACAAATTTTAATCAAATTTTGATTTTGAAATCAATACATCGTTCATACTTTTTTAACCTTTTGAAACAGTCTCGCCATGACCATCATCCACGTAATCAGTCGAAATATACAGCACAAAAATCGTGAACACCTTTATAGTTCAAATGTATAATGTTTACGATTAAATAAGTTTAAAATGATATTGTTCCATTTTTTGTCTACAATAAACAGAAATATGCTGATGGTGGTCCGGTAATAATATAAGTACATAAATAAACTTGACAGTTCAGTACTTAATCAAATACTAAGACGTTCTTTAAATATGGACAGTTTATGTAAATATAAACATGGAAGTAACTTAAAATATTAGTTGTACAAGTCCCTATTATGTAATATGTTGTATGCATATCTATTTACTGTACTGTAGTGTACAGGTATGTCTTGTATGTGTTTGTATAGACGAACCTAAAATAATAATTTAATCTTAATATTTTATTGGTGGTAATGAAGTTCTGTATGGAGTTTAATATTGCCATGAAGTTAGTTACTTAAACAACAGATCTTTCGCTTTGAGAGGTTGTAGGTAGGTCGGCAACAATTGCCAATTAGGCAATCACTGATTGATTCATGAAACAGCAATATGTTAGTGTCCAACATGGGTGTATATCTGTATATAAGGGATCTGGACCGTTAGCACAGGCAAAAACAATAATCATGGAATATTTACATTTCATAACTGTCACGGGATATCATCAAACTATTATTATTTAGTCATCAATAATAAAACTTTAATTACTAAAAATAAATTAAACCATGACGTTCTGCCGGTTCACATTTGGGCAACTATTTAAATGTAAGGTTGCACAGAAAATTAAATGAATTTAAAATGCCGCCCTGCTTTGTAATGTTAAATGCATATTTGTAATATTTGCTGTACAAATCAATTCAAAAATTATTCAATAACAATACTGCTTATAGGTAATAAACTAATAATAGAATAGATGTAATATATTTTATATGTAAGCATTACTACATACAGTTAAAAAGTAACAATATCGATTCCATATACAACTATATAGATACTCTCAATACTATACTGCTTGTGGTAAAGGTTCTTTACATGACAATATTTTAAAAATCCTTCTAGCAGCAATAGTTAAATTATTTAAACATTATTTGGTGTCGAGTGTCGAAGGGCTACTAATAAAGCGAGTTATCGCCCTTCTTCGGTGCTATACGGATTGCGATGGGCGGCGATCACTTGCTATCCGGCGATTCGCCTGCTCGTTTATCGAACCGTTATAAAAACAAAAAAATATTGGACCTAAGTTATGTTACACGTGTATTAAAATAGTCAATCACTGTTAGGTTTAGATTTTGTATGATACATTTAGAAATAAACGACAAGTTAAGGAAATAGTTTATTTCATGATTTCACTCTCATGCCCACATTCTTTTATCTACATATAAAAATGTTATGTACACTAATAAAATAAAATAATATTCATTACCACTAACAGCTAATTCTAACATTCACTTGCGAGTTCTGTTGTCATATTCAAATTGTATATTTGCGATATCGGGCAGTTTAACATTTGCTGTCAACCGTCGGAACTAGTTATCAGTTGCAATGAAAATTAATGGTGGTTTGAAATGTAGCCGATATTTAAATATATATGGCGGCTGGTCTTCTACTGAATAATTCAGAGTTTACCACTTCGTTCGGAAATATAATTGTTCTTTTCCGAATAAAACCTGAAGCATTGTCTAGATATTACTAAATAAAAACTGAAAATTATTCTGTGAAGTCTGAAAAGTTTAATTTATTTTTCTGTATTTCTTTACTCGTGCAATTTCGTTGCACTCGTACATATCTTTCGAAATTTTTCTATTTGAAACTACATTCATTATAAAAGCTGTGTTTGCCCCTTATATAACAATTATACAATCAATAATGTTTTGACGCCAACTTTTATGTATAATCATTAATAGGTATAACCTTACTAACTTAGCAAAGTTTAACTTAGTTTTGAATCGTCATTGTAATACGTTCATGGACATATTTAGAGAACGCAAAAAAAGGTAGGGTAAACTAGCATTAATATGCGACTCTGTTAATTCTGTAATAAACTGTTTGAAACTTCCATCGCTTTATCCGCTTAGGAGAACAATTGTCTATTGTCTTATGATGGGAGCTTCTTTTTGTGTGTAAATTTTCGTTCAGATCGTGCGACCGAGATAGTAATAATCACCTGTTTACCCATTTCGCCGGCCATGTTTAGTTTCACCGGGCAACGTACGTTGGAGTTGTGACAATTCATTCAGTTTAAATAGGAATAATTTTTGAAAGTTGGACAATTAGTTATTAAAACATATATTTGCAGCTACTATTGTTTCATTCAGTTAATTTTAAATAGTTTTGAAACAATACCTTATTTATGGGGCTCGAGAAGTTACAATTTACAAGATTTTAACCCGAAACTATGTCACCGAATTAAGCAAGGTAAGTGTAATGTTCTTCTAATTCTCATGTTATAAATTGTTGTTATTACGAATAATAATTAAAGTTAAAATAAACATATTTATTTGAAATAAATTAATCGAGCATTTTTTGAATCGTTGTTAATTTTTTAATGTCAAAACTAAGTGGGTAATTTTATTTCAGACGCCAAAACCTTTCCTCTGGCCGGTACTATCTGCTCAAATCATACAGCCAATTTTTATGAAATTTTTTTATAAATAATCAGAAACAACCTTAGTCGATTGTCCAGAGAGGAGATGGAACTGTGATGTAACAGGTCTGATGTACGTTAACAAACCTACAAGATTGTTACCAAAATAAGCAAAATAATACGTGTATAATCGTACATACGTTGAAAAAGGCACAATTACTACAGTCCTGGCTTGCTTTAATGCAGCCGGGCATTTCATTCCCCTCGCGACTGTTAGGTGCAATTTTTTGACCTAAACATACCACTTACAAGGCCCGTATTTTTAATTATGAATTCATATGCGAGTCATATAACCCAAAAAGTGCTTGAACATACTAAATCCCATCTGTATTATTATTTATGATACCTGCTCATACCAGCCATATTTTACAACATTCATTCATTATGTTGGAGTTGTAAAATTGTAAACTTAACCAATCCCTTTTCAGTACCTACAAGATTTGATTTTCACAAGTCTTTGACACCAGTCTATGAAATAAAAAAAATTCCAACTAATATACGAGCATAATTCAGAAAAGCAGAAATATATGCAATAGATAAAAATGCTGTGGTGTCAGAAGCTACTGCACGTTCAACATTATCAGATCAACCTGTCTCTGGAACACAATTGTCAATGGAATAAATTATCGATCAAGGTAGAAATTCCTTTCTTCAGAATAAGTGTAACGGATCCCTTTTGTGACGAAGAAATTATAGAGAACAATACTGACGAACATTTACCCCCAAGCACGGGGCCTATTGCCAAGACTCAAAACAGAATAATGTTTCTCCTGAGATATTACTGCAAATGGAATGCGAGTTAGAACAAGCTTCGAACTCAGTGGCCAATTAAATACGATAAAAAAGAGTATGACCACTGACGATATACTAAGACCTGTCCCTGAAAATAAAAAGAAAATCTATATACGCGACATATTAATATTACCAAAACGGAAACCAAATATAAAAACACAACAAAAGACAACTGTTCCCAAAGCTCAGTGTTTAACACCATTTACCACAAAATCATCTCCAAACGTATCTTTAAGACATGCTTATATATAAATATATATTATGCGTTGTGCACGCTAAATTTGATTCTCTCCCATCAACTGTTCATTCCTGGGTGGAAGAGATTTCTTCTTATCTAAGCAATGCTTTTGTACGAAATTTCTTCTTTAATTTTATTGTTTTAAGTATCCAGTGTACATAAATTATTAAACAAATAACGTGATTGTTACAGAACTACCAAATCATCCTGTTGTTATAATAAATGCATGTTACACTAACTTAATTATTTTAAAATGAAGGTTTCTATTGCTCATACAATAAAAGTCTGAATGATTCTGCTTATAATAAAACAAAGGTTATGAAGTTTAACCAATTTTTTTTTACCATATTCAATTTTGTCACAGAATTATATGAGTACACCCTAAAATAATTTTCTTATTTCGTACTGGCTATATACCAGTATTGTGTAATTTGAAAAAAGATTTTGATAAGTATTTTAGTTATGACTTTCACTTGTTTTTTGGCTATCTGTTAATTTCTTTTGCGGGGTTTTGTTGTTTTCAACACATATATATATATATATATATATATTTTTTTTTTTTTTTTTGACAACAAATTTTTATTATTGAGTAAAAGGAACTTCATGTGATAAGTTTGAGTGATAATCCGGATCTCAGCGTTGCTTAGGTTTCTAAAGTTGTAACTTTAATTGAAAACGGTTACACTTATAATGAAGCGGCTGAAACAATAACAATGAACAAGTGTGTGATTGATCACAATGTTAAACGATATCGGAAGCTCGAGACAACATAAGATTAAAAAAACAAGGTCGCAAATATTGTAAGCAGTGTCCTCAGAAACAGCACTTCGACTTCTTCCGAGGTACGAAGTGACAGTTACCACCAAAATGATTAGAAGACTTAAGACGGCAGGTATAAAGGCGTAATTGCCCGCCAGAGGCCCTTTCCGCACCACAGGTCATCGAATAGGTCGGTCCAGCGGTACAGCTTTGCTTGTTTGCATCGAAATTGGGATAATGACGCTGGAGGAAAAGTGCTTTTTACTGATAATAATAATAATAATCCTGTCTTAAGTCAGATGATGGAAAGGTCAAAGTATGAAGACGACCCGAAGATACGCTCAGTGTACTATTGTTGGAAGACAGTGTTATGGTACTGTCAGTAATAGTATGGGGGCGGAAGTTGCTTAGAAGCACGTATGAAGCTACACATCGCAGAAAATGAGTCCCTGATTGCGGCAAAATACGTAAGAGACATTTCAGAGTAGGTTGTGATGTCTTTTGCCTCATTCATCGAAGATAATTTTCTTTTAATGCACTTTCTTTCTCTCTTTGTTCTCTTTTCATGCCCGACATGCATCAGTGATGCATTTGGTGTCAGTAATTTCCATTGACGGCGGTGACCACTTACCATCAGGTGGCTCGTCTGCTCATTTGTCGGCTATTTACAAAAAATCGATAATGCTCGCCCTTACACTGCGGCGGTAGTAACGGAGTATCTTACTAAGGTGGAATCCAAGTTTCCGGGTAGCCAGCACCCTTGACAGACGTAAATCCTATAGAACGTGTTTGGGATAAACTGGGAAAACAAATTAATCAAAGAAGTCCATCAGCATCAGCTAACCTAAGGGACCACAAAATTGCATAGGTTGAAAAACGGAACCTAATTCCATAAAGTATCATTGACAAGTTAATAAAAAAAAATCCCAGGTGGATGTAGGCAGTTTTTACAGAAAGCGGAGGCAATACTGAATATTGATTGTGTCACCCGTTATAAAAAAAACAATGTTTGGAACAATATTAAATTTTCATTATATTACGTTAAAACCTCTTACAATTAAGGTACTGAGCTTACTGCCTCTTAATTTTTTTTTCGTTAATTCTAATTTTTTCAAATGATCAAAAAAGTTAAATAAATTGATTTTACTCAGCAAATTTTAAAACCTTATAAAACACAAATAAATCTATTTTCATATTAATTTGCCCCTTTTCTGGCGTTCTTCAAAATATGTCCGTGAGTATATTGCGTAACAGCTTTGCATGTTAAAATAATATTTTAGTTTTATTGTCCAAAATGATGTGTGACAAATTAAATTTAAGGCCTAATTTCAATGGAGTTTATAAAACATTATATACTATATTATCCCTTACCCGACAATGGATTGATGTTGGGACATAACATCTGATAAAAGTAATCCCAAATATTTTGAGTGGATACCAAGAATTTGTGTTGCACCCTTATAAAGCAAACCAATTCAGGCTATGAAATTTGGACTTTAAATAGGTTTACATTATTGAAAGTCGCCGATTTAATAGTTTTCCACATACTATGCAGTGAGTTCATAAAAATGTCATATCTGATTTTCCTGATATTACTTTTTGATATTTGTAAAAATAATCATTTAAATGGTGTGATTATGTTATTATGGTACACTAACTCGGATCCATTGTAAGAAAATTGTAAAGGCGAAATATAGTTGTGTGTCACCAACCCAATACATAGTCTAGAGCCTTAGACAGGAGACCGTTAGATCTTTGCGGCACGGGCGCCGAGGGTACTGGCGTAGGGCAGAGAGATCTCACAGGCGGTGGGTGTCTGGAAACAAAACAGAAGCATAATAAATACCTTGCTGATCAATAGTAAATTAAGTAATTTGTTTGACTACTATTACGTATTACAAAAAAGATAATACACCTCTCTGGGGAGGCAAGTCCCGAGTTGACAGTAATCCGTGGTGGTTCCCTGCACTCCATCACGCCAACCATAATTCCAGGAAGCACCTGTCTACCGTTAATTGCTAAGGCTCTTTCCTTTTCAGCTCTAGTTGCGTATCTTAGATGTGCCCAGTTTCCTTGCGTTGGGTATTGCTTATCTGTAAAAAGAGATTATATGTACAATCAACAACTGTCTATTTTGTTATATTTCATTTCGTTTTAGTGAAAATAAAACCAAAAATTATCGCTACTACTCATTTCAAGAAGTTTCGTAATTTTTTCCTACTGCCGCATACAACAAAAACAAGGTTTAAAATCTTCATGAAAATTTGGGTAATAGTATTTGAGATTAGCATGTTCAAACAGCCTAGAAATTGTTTCGTGATATATTGTTATTTAACTAACAGTCATGGACCCACATTAGATGTTATATGTGTAGATCACTGCATATCTACCGACCATAATATCTACAAAATAAACAAAATTTACAAATGTGACCTTAATCAGTCAAGTTGAATGATCACAAACAAACAAAAAAACAATAGAGATATGAATAATATTTACGCTTCACTTTTTTTTTGTATACTCGTAATATTACTGTTGATGTACCTATATTGTATTTTAAACTTATTTTGTAATGGGGGAACATGCAACCATACTCCCGCATAAGATCTCAGGGAGAAGGGAACGGCTGAAAAACAGCGCTGCGCGAGGATGTTACCCCGCATCAGCTAAAGCTGAGCCGCCCCCCTTTTGCCTCAAATTATTTTTGTTTGTTGCAGTGTTTTCTATTCAGTTAGGTTTTTTTTTGTTTAGTTAGTTGTTTCTTTTTTGGTGTTCATATTCTTTATTTTTATATGAGAGGCAATAAATCATTATTATTATTATTATTAATAATTGTTATGTGGGAATTCATGAAAGGGCACAATTGTAATGAATTCATCTCACCATGGTAATTTACAATACAGCATTTGACTTGAGTTTTCTATGGTTTTTATATTTTGACAAATAAATACAAACCACAGCACTAGCATGTTCGTTCCATAATAAGCACAAAATAAAATAAGGTTTTTGAATAGCCAAATGTTTCTAGGTCACCTCTGCTCATTAGGTAGCATTCTGACACAATCCACTAGGTTATTGAAGCTAACTTACTTGTATACTAGTATCTACAAATATTTGATAGTTGATTTCAAAAGTAATGTTAATTATTTATTCCCATATTAGTAAACTTCACAGATATAATTATTCAGATGCGCTATCATACCTAATACAGCTCCACAGCTACTAAATCTTGCGAGAACTGTGTTAGCAGCATTAGGAGGGAAACCAAATACCGTTATCCAATATTCATCTGGCTCTTGGTAGCTATCCTGCCTAGGATGTATCAATGATTGGTTGGCCATGGAACCATTATTATTCATGTAGGAGTTTTGTAATAAGGAATTGTTTCCATAGCCAGCAAAGCTATCTTGGAACACCGATTTGTTCGAAGGCTCATTGCTTTTTATGGTATCAAATAGATCTTCTATAGGTGGACCATTTGGTTTGCTAGAGTATGAAATGTTAGGTGATGTTGTCATGTTGGCAAACATGTGTTGTTGGTTGTATACCACTTGTTGATGCATAGATATGTTCGGCCGGTACATCTTCTGATCGGGTGTTGATGTCTGAGTGGGACTCGTAGGGGATCCTGTAAAATTTAAGTTATTACATGAGGTTTGAGTAATGAGCAATATCTTACTATAATGTGTAAGTCACAAAAATTAGTAAAATGATATGAAATAGGATTAACCATGCAGAATTTTACACATCCATACAGAAAAACATATAGCATCAAAAGCTCCTTGTTTTAAAAGATCATATCTATAAAACATACACCTTTTATAGATTTTTGTTCAAACATGAAAATACACAATAATATATATATTTATACATACTTGAAAATTCACTTTACAATCAGTCAATGTTAGGATTTGTATATTAATATGTTACATCATTTGAATCATTGAATATGTCGCCACCATAAAGTGTAAATCTAGCAGCAATCGGTATGTAGAATTGTTACAAATACAATTATTAGCAGCAGCCCATTGCTGCTTTTGCAATTTATGGATTTTGATCGAATGATAACTAAAACTCACCGAAAGCCAGACTACGTCCTTTTGTAGGAGATAGACTATTAGTTCGCGGAGTCGTAGGTGGGTTTATTTCACCCAAAAGAAAGGGTGGTAAGTATCCCACGTTCGGGCTGCCCGAAGGCGAATGAGTAGGGCTTCCTAAAGTCATTGGCTCCATATTTGATCATATATATAAATTATCAGTTTAGTAATTAACTTTCAAAATAAGCTTAAACAACCTTTTATTAAATATTGTCTATCTTTGAACCCGTTTTTCCGAAATGCAACCGTTGAAATATCTGACTCTGTCATTTTAAACAAATCAGATTCTGACATTGACACTGTCACTGACTTTAACTACGGTACTACGAACAAACGCGTCGTATGCATAGGTCGTATGGTCATAACGCAACTTTATAAAGAATAGAACAGCGTGCCTGTGCACTCTTCACATTATTATGTTTGCGAACAACGGACTATGGCGGTATAATCTCGATTAATAATTTTTATTTGTAAAACATATAAATAAATGGCTACGAATGAAAACCTTATATTTTATTATGGCTAAAGGGCTGGATACATGATCTATTTATCCGTTGAATGATTTTGTCTTCATCTTGGTAATAATAAAAGTAATAATATTTATGTCGTAAAAAAAAGTTTCAGTGTATAGTGTTGTGTCCTAGAGTACATTTGTGTTGTAGTGTAAAGACATGCGTGTAGCGTATATTATTGTAAGAAATATTTGGTGAGCTTATTGAACTGCTGCTTGAATTAAATGTTCAAAAATTATAAAGACCATATAATTAATTTTAATCGTGCAAACTGTTAAAATATCAAATAAATGATGTAGATTGTGATATATAATATGAAACCAATCCATAGTGATTTAAAAGAATCGTGAATGTTGCTTGCTCAAAAAATACAAGTATTAGAAATAAACTATGAACAATCAAAAATGTTAATAGAATACTTGGGTATTTGGTAACATATATTGTACTGTACCTATTAGTTTGTTTGTCAAAAATTGCAGTCAAACAAACGAACATGGATTCTCTTGGACCTGAGGAGTCGGAAAATTTAGAATCTTTAAGTAATAATGAATGCAGTAATACAAGATATAATACTCCTACGAATATCTCAGCTACTAATAGTAATATTATATACAAATTATTTAATAGGGAGGTAAGTTTGAATTTCAAATTTCGACTTATAAGTCGGGAACGAGTCCTGAAATTATTTTTAATGTCCATTTCGTGTATTGTAGTAGTTTTTGTTTATTAACATTAAGTACATTGATTTTGAAACAACATATATTAGCTCAGTGGTTTAACACTTTAAAGTCAAAGGATTTTTGTTGTATGAACTTACAACAACTGTTTTGCTGTTTGTGTGTGCAGTAACAAGATTTTTTTTAACAAGCAAGTGAATTGCTGGGTTAAAGCAACAAGTCTTCAATGGAAACATTTCACACTCTTGTCAAAATTTATGTTCAATATATGAATATTGCAAAGAATGAAAAAAAATATTTTATTTTTAGATTTATGGTTGCACATCTAGAAGGAATAATGATAGAAGTCGTAAGATGTTTGAGAGGATACCACCGCGACTACGGTTCTGTTTAATGGATATTGTGCCCATCACATACCTCAGAGAGCATGTGTTCATGGGGTTCTCCCAATGTGGCCAATTTTTGTTGAGCTTCACATACAGTTGTACGACACAAGCATACTTCAGGGAGAGCTCTAAGTTTACGTAAGTTTAAATAGTAGCATACAGATACATTTAGGTAGTGGGCAAACAATCAAATAAGCCATTTAATAAAAAAGTATTTACTGCTATTGATGCATACCTGTAACATCAATGAATTTCTGGCCATGAAGGAAGCAGTGAAAATACTTGTTAATAGGCTTCCCAAAACTGCTCTTGACACATTAAAATATTTAATTTTGGAAGCAGTCAGTTAAATAAGTAAAGAATGTTATGAACTGTTTGCCAGACTGGTAAAGAAACTTAGGTCCTCAGGATTGAGCTGCATGAAACAGGGCTCAGTTACCTCCAAAAATAGGAACTTGGTTGTAAACTCCAGTCTATAGGATGGAGAGGTTCATAGGCCATTGATATTGTGGTATTGCAAAACTGCATAAGAGCATTTTGCAATACAAGTATCAACATTTTCTAAATTTCATAGGACAATGAAAAGACTTAATATCTTCATTACATAAATTTCATTACATTTCATTACATATTGTTTTATGCATATAAACATTTACCAATGAGTTATTATCAAATTCTATATTAAAGTTATATTACTGCAGATGTGAAATAGAAAATATAGTGAGATTTTCTTAGGTTGGTCAGGGATTTTACAATTAAAATCTTACCAATAATTCTTGTCATTTAAAGAGAAGACTAAAAAATAATTAATTCAGAAGTGCCAATGTGATACAAAGTGCCAGGGTGAAAGCCAATTGCACAAGTAGATTTTTTTTATGTGATAAGCAGACAAACCACCAGATAATAAATGGTCACCTTTGCCCATAGATATTAACAACACCTTTGACTGGATTAGCAAATCACTGGTTGATTACCCATTTCGAAGTAGCATATTCTGATTCCTAGACTAAGCTGTTAAGGGAAAAGAGTGTTATCAGTAACTCCTTTTGTCACTATGTTATCCAGATTACTCTGTTGTTCAGATGGCAAAGGGAAAAGTTGAAGTCCTAGGTATCTTTTTTGCCTTCTCCACTATTTGTCTGAGTGGTATATTAAAGTTGAAGTCAACAGTTGTTCCTTAGACGTGAAACCCATTAATATGAGAGTTCCTCAAGGGTCTCTGCTATCTCCTACACTATTCATTTTGCATATCACTGACATGTTACAACCAGTGTTATTCATTGCGATGTATGGGGAATGTATTTTACACAGGTCTTGCAAATTTCTCTTAGTTGCAAGTTGAGGCTAACAGAATTAAGCTTAAGCCTTATGAGAGACATAGGCGCCCTTTGTGTTTTCTATATTTATTATAACAGTGAACTCTCTGAGAAATTGGTTGATTTGGTGCCTGATACATCTGTAGGCAGTGCCCATTGTTTGTACAGTAACTATAAAAAGAAAATAGTGTAAGAGTTAATTACTTATTTGGGTGAAGTTACAATAGACTGGTAAATTTAAAGATTTAAACATTAATTTACATCCGAAAATAATTTTACAATATTATAACGATCATAATCAGCAGCTATTGTATATACAGTGTCGCCAACATTAACGCCCACCTCGGAATACATATAAGGTTAGCATTGTCTTAAAATCTATGATAAAGTTTAACATTTATTTGCATTTATCATGTAATATAATGTGAATTTTTATTATGTGAAAATTTGTATGTGTGAGAGAGAGTGAGTGTGTGTGTCATGGATTATATTACTGCTGTTCAAATTGTATAACAATATAAAAAGTGAGAGTAACAGTGGAAAATTTGGAGAGGTGTGGCACTAATTTCACCATCTAGGGGGAATTGTAGCCCCATTGGTGTGTTTCCTCATTATGTTATGTATGTACGAGTTGTTTAAATATTTCTCCATAAAGTTGCTCACAAATTGCTTCATGACACATTAACTGCCATGATGGTGGTGTAACCACATACAAACCCTATGAAAAGTGTATCACACAGTCAATATTGATTTCAGCCTGCACTTTCTTTCTTGGGTGCCAGGCTGTGTGGTGAAGCCTGTCCATAGTGTACCATTGTTCGGTGATGATGTGGACAGCAAGGTCACAATCTCAATGGCTCAATGGAAGCACAACCCTGGTGTGCTGGTTGTATATGGTATTGCGTAAGTATCTGAAAACATTAGGTTGTATATATAATACTAAGATATTTAGAAATAATTATGAATTATATTCAGAAATGTATTTTATATTATTAATTACATTACATCTATGTACAAAATTGAATCAGTGAAACACTGTTAGTGACATATTTTTATATTTGCAGAGACTCATGTTCAGAACGATCCTACCTCAGTGTAATAGGAGTACCTCGTTTAGGGTGTAAAAAATGTTTAGCTCTTTCAAGAGAAGAAGGTATTTTTTAAATCTAGTCATATAATATTTTTTTGAATAAGGTATTGAATATTTTTATTTCTGACTAATTAATATAAACAAAATTCTTTCAGATGACCTGAGTTGGGGTAAAAGGTGCTTAGAACACAACTTTGCAATTCATACAAAATTTTTTTGTACATCAGATTCTAGTATGTACGAACCTGTCGTTCAGTTAGCGTACTCTAATCAAATTATCATCTATACAGACTTCATACATATATTGGAAATAGATTTCGTTAAACCTGACCAAAATAGAAGTGTGACAGACGACAGCAAGTTTTTATTAGACACTGAAGAAACGAACTCGATCGATACGAACCCTAGCACCCCTGCGTCGGACGGGTCTGCGGCATTTCAGTCGCCCAAATACCAAAACAATACAGTTCAGAATATATTAGCTGACTTTTCCGATATGGACGTCGAACCATATCAAATGTCTCGACCTGTTCACTTGTCTTCGGATATGATGGGGCAGGAACTGTGCATACAGGCGTCGTCTATATCGCACAATCTGGTCGAGGAATGGGAGGGGCCGTCGCCGTCCATCAGAACCTTAATCAGCCCGCCTTTGAGATCGCCGAGACGGCGACCCGCAGAGAGCATGTCCCGGTTCAACGAAACGCACAGGACAATAGCGGAAAAGGCGTACGAATTCGTCGAGGAAGCGGAGACCAAGTGCGAGAAACTCAGCATGTTCAGGAAACGGCGACTAGCAGATAAGAAGTACGAGTTTTCGGAGGACAACAACGAAAATATCGTGCCTTTTAGGGTGCTGAGGAGTAACAGAAAGTACTTTACTGGGTCGACGAGCAGGAGCCAACCGAGGCGTCCGAAATCTCCACCGACGGGGAGCGTGATATTGAGAGCTCACAATCAGATCAGCAGACCGCCGTCGCCGAGTTCGGATCTGAAAAATCCGTTGTCCTCGCTAGAGTCGGATCGGAATAGCGAATCTGAGTATAGAGTGACGGAAATGCTCGATGATGGGTCTCTGAAAACGGTATCCGTGCACGACAACACGTCCAAAACGTTATCCGACTGTCACGTGAGCCCCCAAGACCCATACTTGGTCCATTCGGGAAACTCCAACTGTAGTAAATTCTTCATGCGATATTTCGTCGAAAGTGACGATGAGATAACATCTATTATTACAGATTCTGAAGGTGAGCAATTGATATTTTTTTTTAGTTTTTAAGCATGAGTTGTTCGCATACATTATTTGTTAACCAGTAATTATCGTCGGTAGATAGATTAACTAAACAATGATCCTGGTATTTGATCTGCAGTTCTCTAATCTTGCACAGAGTAGATGTATTTTTAATAATTTGATTTATAATATTATAATCGATAACTTTCGATCGATAACTTTGCCCTTACTTCTAAGACACCTCGCTCATGAAAACGAAATAATAGATATTAGATCCATCTGTCGATTCATTTCATCCATTCGTTTGGGAATTAAATTGTGACACTTGCAGTCTTGTTATTCGCTAAAGTTACATAACAGCTAATATACAAAAGTATTCCAATAGTGATCGTAATTCGATCACAATTATTATTGAATTTTTTTTCTATTGATAATAACAGTAAAGTTCGTTTATAGCCAGCAAACAAAAAAGGGAAACCGATCGACAAACAAAGAAGCAAAAGGGGTACAAATTCTTTTCTTTACGTATTAATATAATTATGTCGGCAATGCCAGTAGTTTTAGCAGTATTGTCGAAAATAGCGTGCGCGTAATCGTTTAACACTTTTAAATAATTGTCAACAAACGCTTCACACCGGGCAAATGAAACACGTAACAGTTCCCAGTGTGAAGGAACCGATCTCTTCGACCGCAGAATGTAAACTGTGGCTCCATCCGGCGTCACTCCACTAGCTAGGCTCTGTTGTAGCACGATGTTAGCCGAGTATCGACGTCATCGCGGCGGTGCTGCCATCACTCGGATATCGTACTGTATTTCGTTTCACGTCAATACTAATGACCATCTCCGACAAATAAATAATAAAACACCACGTATCGTCGGTGAACAGATGACTGCATATCGGGGTACCACGTGGGGCTGCCGCTGACGGGCCACGGCGCCGGGTACTCCGCGCTGCAGGCCATCAGCTCGGCGGCGTGGGCGCGGCTGCGCGGCTGCACGGCGCCGCCCGTGCTCACGGTGCGCGCCCAGCAGCGCTCCCTCGACACGGAGCTGCTGTGCAACGAGGTGTGCGGCCGGCTGTGCAACATCAACGGCAAGAAGTTCATCTACTGCTTCGACTGGGGGTGCCACGTGATCGATGTTTGCCAGTCCAGTGGATGCTTGTCGGGGGTGAGTGACCGGTGTTTTGCGACTTCGATTTTACGATGCCGTTACTCACTTGAGAGCTCCTGTCTGTGGAGTTCGAGTTCCTGGCGGGTCAGACATTTTGTGAAATTGTTGGTTCTCGAGTTGTAGTGGTAAACAACCAGTATAAATATTATATATAAATATTGTGTTATTTGTGTATGTCATGCCACTCGCAATACAAGGAATCACAGTCAGTGTGTGAATTTTACCAAAATCGTAACACAATTTCGTCAAGAAAATGAACGTAGGAGTCCAAAGGCACTCGTACATTCCCAAGGTCTTTAAATTCATATCTGCTCGTTTTGTCGACTGTTGATATAGAAATGATTTTGGTAATGAATGCAAACGTATGCATTGGTAATTGACTAAGTCCGATGTTGTCCAGCTGTGTGCAATGTGGCTCTGGGCGAGCGAGGGGTGCGAGGGCGGCGAGACGGACGGCGGGCCGGAGGAGTGCATGGCGTGCGGCGACGGCGCCAACGGGTGTCTGCCGCACCGGAGACAGTACGCCGCCGAGGTGAGCGAGTGGATAGTGGCGCTGCCCATAATGACGACCCCATAACCCAGTTAGTAGCGACCCTGCCTGTCGAGCGACAGTGTCCGATTCGATTCCCAACAGACGTTTTTATGATAGATAAAAGTTTGTATTCCGGTCGCATTTTCATGATGATCTATTTGTGTCCATAGTAACTGCAAAGCCCACTGCGGGGATGTAACTGTGTGTGTATGTGTGTGTGTAAATAGTTAATAGATCGAAGCTAAAATAGTGGTAGCCTGCGGTTTGACGTACGTTTCCCACACAGGAGACACGGGTGCGAATCCTGCACGCACCTCGAGTTTTTCAAATTATGTGCGTGTTACAAATTAATTATCACTTGCTTCGGTGAATGAGAATATTTCATTACGAGAGGAGACCCCGAACCAAGCATCAGGACAGTTATGGATATATATATTTTGATTTTTCTAGTGCCTCTTCGTATGGGATCTGGTGACCGGCGTGTACCACACCGAGCGAGCCTCCATGACGGAGGACTCCAGTCAAGAAGGCTCGAGGGGTAACGTTTCCATATTATAACTAGCGATCGAAATTCGACCACTATAATTAAATAACATCTAAAATTTTTTATCGATACACACTAAAGCACGTCAATAACTACGAAACAAAAAGAAAGAAAGTCGGTGGTTTTATTATTAATTTAAGGGTTTCCTATATTAATTGAATACATACATATATCACATACTGACCGACTGAAATTGATACTACACGAAAACAAATAAATAATAATGTTTGTTGTGCACGCATACTTTACAAATGTAGAGACGGTTGGATTAACACAATGGGCGTTTATATCGCTAAACATCGATCCGTATGTACCAGATAACCAGAGCAGAGCTTAGTAGGTAGGCCGAACCGGCAGGGTGCGGGATTTTTGGGGTCTACCCAACCTATAGATAAATATATACACATACATTGAATTAAATACACTTGCACGATTTTCAGATTTCCACTCGCATGAAACTCTGCGGTAAAACTGATCAATGTAACACCCTCATGGTTTATATCAGTCGGTCGCTCCAGCGTTGTTGTAGTGGGAAAAGTAAATGTCTACGTGTATTTCAGTTAAATATCATTGCGATTACAAACATGTTTCCGAATTCCACAGTGATACCTACTTGACAAAGGATGCTATAATTAATGGAACTAGACTACATTTTCAACTTTGCACTTTTCATTTTTGGTGACGAAGTATCACAACGAGGGTGGAAGGTAGTTACGAATATATCTACTTCCATTACTTATAGCACACCTTTAGGTATAAACCCTCGTAAAACGTGGTACGTGATTCAGCATCTCACTAACGTCGTATGTATGGTTTGTTATGAGATTATTGTAATGTTCCAGTTCCCGGTGCGGAGAGGGCGCGCGAGCTGGCCAAGAAGCTGGGTCCGATGAACATGCCGCCCGGCAACGAGAACCGGCTGCTCACTACCCTCACAGGTATATCTATACATTATTTTTGTTACGCCTGCCACATCTTCTCATAAACGCCAAACCGTTGATTGAGGGATCGAGTCCGCCCATTGTGTTCCTTTTTGTAAAGGTTTCGCAAAAAAGATTAAATAAATAAATATATTGATAATGAAACCGTAACGGAGCCGGTTCCTACAACGAATATTTATTGGAAATTTTATACATTAAAATTAAACTTTGGTATCAAAATTGGGGATTAAATATATTTTTTTGATAATTTCGTCTGTCTGTCTGAACACGTAAACTACTAAAACCGCTCAACGGATTTAGATGATGCATGGCATTTTTAGGATTTACATTAAGGGCCAATATCTAGGATTCTTTTCATCCGAGGACATGGATCTGTTCCCGCGGGATTTCCCAAAGTGAAGGGGTAGCGGGCTACTAGTAAAATATAGATGTTATAGGCGTTTCAGCCTCATTGTCGCCTCAGCCTATAATCTGACCGCCAATTGAAGCTGTTTCGAATCACTGGTTAGGTACTCCTTGTATACACACTCTATAACTGTAATTGAGGTACTGTAAAATGTAAATAAAAAGATTGAGAAATCTTAATCTTAAGTTCAGCATATCGGGATATGTACTAATCGGATTTTCTCACTAGATCGTATTTACTTAATTTTTATAGTTATAATTGCATTATATTTTATTTAATAGCTTTTTATCCACATAGTTAAATATATGATGTAAACATTATTAAAATTTTGATGACTAATTATTTGCAGGGCGGTCACTGAAAAGACTGACGGACGTGGAGAACTGCATCGAGATCACCAAGAATCACTCGGACAGTTCCGAATCAGAATCCTCGTCGGAGGAGGACAGCGATTACGAGTACTACGACTGATTTCTCGTGTCTTCACCACCTGAGCGAGAGAGACGCATATGTCACTTACAAATACGTGGTTGTGTTTACAAATATGAAACGCATGTCTATGTGAGTACAGTGGCCGCGGTCTGAAGACGACGACAGTTCCTACGGACTCGGTCCCGCTCTGTTCGTACGTGAGTGAATGAAACGCACAGTGACACACACGTCTAGGTACATGCGTGATGATTTTGTTATGTTAGTACAATACTCAATCTCCATGACATGGAGATCTTCTTATAAGGGCGCAAAAATTGACCCCCGGTCTCTTTATTATAAATGCCGATGTATTTATAACAGACTATCATGATTGGTTTTGAGCGTAGTTGTTTCGCGAAATTTTGGCGTATATAGTGTTAATACGATAATACGAGAAATGGAAGGTACATTGCAGTTGGCACAGGTTTTGTCATGTAATTAGCGGAGATGAGATAACCGAGGCGTCACGGACGCATCGCCGGCCGAGGAAGAGATGTTGAAACAGTTTATTGACTTGCTCTCGAACAGTACTTCTGATACCTGTAATGGTTAATTTCTGAAGGAAGGTGGTACCTAGGTAGGCATCAAGAACCGTCGTGTGTAGGTAGCGTCGAATTGAACTGGATGGTACAAGGCCAGCATCCTCCATTAGCAGGATTCGGTTATATCATTTTCAATAAATAAAAGGCACTTTTATCTTTATCTAATATATAATTCATTGATATTATTTGTAAAAAGCGTGTTTAGTTTCATCAGTATATCGCATTTAAATATTTTTACAATAACAAAACAGGAATGCAGTAGCTATATAATATTGGTTCTTATGTATTACATGAGTATCAGGAATTTCTGTGAAATAACATTGCATTGGTGATTTTTTGATAAAGGCAAGTCATCAGATAACATGCAACTCACGGAGACAAATGAAACTAGACCACACATAGTAGGTATGTTGTGTATGTAAGACTAACTTCGCCATTAAAAATGAGAAAGTAATCGTTTTTATAGGAACTATGAAAATATAGAAAAATCTTTACAAACTTGAAAAAGTAAAAATGTAGTATTTTCATTAATCTAAGGATCAATTTGATCAATGTTTGGCTATTTTTTAAAAACGATTTAAATAGTGAAGCGAGCGCCGAGTGATACGTCCGCATTCCTAGGAGCTGTGTTGATATGGCGACATTTTTGAATGACATTTAAGTGTACTTATTGAACGATTTTTTTACTTTTGAAAAGTTCTAATTCAAATTAGCTTTAATATCAGTCGAAAATGTGTTTTCGTTTTTTTACTATGTTACACTTGATAAAATCATATATATAAATTTGTCAATAAATCTTGAAGTCGATTATGAAAACGTCAAAAATCATGTTTTTTCTTTTAATTATAAAACAAAAAGTAATATCAATGAACAATATAGTGAAAAATGCTTGAAACATATTTCAAAGTATTACTCTTAAACTGCACAAATTGATCAGGAACTTACAAATGTTTGCAATAACTTTTGTCGATAAAAAATTTTCTACAGGAATACAAGGAATTTCCATGAACCTTCATTTTAACTTATACTTGTGAAATAACAAGATGTAAATCGTGAAAAACGCTCCTAGGCAAATCTCGTTCCTGGGGAATTAGTCCTCCTAAATATAAGCTTTTTCTAATCGGCTTAAAACGATAAACGACCTACACCAAACTAACGATCAGGGATGTTATGGAGATCCGTAACCGTTACCGAAACTTTAGGATATATCCGAAATAAAAATATATCTGAAACCGAAATCGATAAAATAGTTTCGAACAAGGCAGTCTAAATACACCAAGTCATGACAGGTTCTCGCCGGTCGAGTGCATACACTAGCCGCGTCGCTCCCATTTTAAACAGTTTATTTAATTTTTTAGGTTATCGTTTTTTCTATAACTATAATACCACATAATACTTAGAAATTAAGTCGAACCATGTCAATATACTATATTTTTTTCCAAGACGTAAATCACCTAATATCCATAATCGAGATTATCCGCAACAAACGCATAATCCGAAATAACTTCATGTTCGTAACCGGTAAAATATACATGTATCCGTATCCGAAATTTTATATCCATAACATCTCTACTTACGATAGTCCGCCGACATCGCTATGTGCTTGTCCCCAGGCGGCGTGGCCGCAGCTGTAGCTGTAATGTACAACTCGGTACGTACGGACTATCTCTCCGTGGCCTCAACATTGTTGAAAAATACACTAGTGTATATTTTGCAAGGACTAGCGATGAAATTGTTGTCTCGGTGTTTATAGTTGGAGACCTCCACACTGCCCTAGTCAGAGGGAGTTGTTTGTTGAAGTATGCGTGAATAAATGAAATTCATATAAGTAGGGATACTCTTAAGTGGTGGTATTTTAGAATGTAATAAAGGCGGAAAAGATTTGTAATCAATATAGTACTCCTTCGGATCGGTATGAACAGTGTGGCTCTACCGGTATGGTTGTGTCTGTGCAATGTTCTGTACACGTCGGCCACAGTCAAAACACGAACAGAAACAAACATTGACGAGAGCATTTAAATATATTATGGGTCTTTATAATGCTAAATGAAATTGTAAATGGATTGTCGCTTTGTATATTTTTTCATACGTGAATCAAAAATGTATTCAAATATAATTTCTGTTGATCAATGTTATATTTAATACTTATAAAATATTTAATAACTTGAGAATTTGGCTCACTTGCATGGTAGCATTGTCTATTACAATTTTAACTGTTCAACTTTTTATAAATGTAATTAATGTATCACGTACGTACAAATCTGTAACTCATATAGATTAAAAAGATCAATAAAATTGTCTGTGGTGTTTATCGTAAAATCAAAGACACGTACTTCTATTCAGTTTATTAAGTTTTATATAAACAATTTAAATCCATTTCAAACTTTTGCAATTGGGTAGGCTGAAATTAATTTCTACCATCGTAATCAAACATCTATATTTTTTCGGTGTGAAATATCTAATGCGATAGAACGAGACATTTTGATAGAACTACACGACGCGACAAAGATTAAGAAATGAACTTGTAAATGACTTACATCAAATATTAGTTTGCCGGTTGATAAATTTCAACAAATAACAAACGTATTGAGTTCCTAATTAGTGATACATTTAGATGTTTCACATTAGTAACATTGACAATGTGGGGCATTGACTCACTGTTTAATTACATTTATTACAATATCCACAATACTTGTGAGACGACTTATGATCATTTTCATCTACTTTGACATTCATGAATTCAAATTTCATTACACAAATCATATGTTTATTGGATTACAAATCAAATTTGTATGAAACTTTTGAAAATTATCATAATACAGTTCTGTCACGTTAGCAATACTACAACACTGATATTAATAACTGTGTGTATTAAGTAAGGGTTTTTGATATGTATATTATAACTCGATCGCATTTGGAAGACTTTTTAATCTTACGCTAACCGAGTTGCTTAAAACGTTCGACCGAATTAAAAATTATGTAAATTGCATATTAATAAAACTTTTACATACATTTTTGGTCCTTCGAGCAATATTAGACCATCTGCCCATTGCATCTGTCATCCGTTTCCCAAACTCAGAAGCGAAAATATTCTCTTTTTTGTAAAGTAGTCTTCCATGTGCGCTAAAGTTATCACATTGTCAGAAATGGCTCATTGAAAGGTTGTGATGTATGAAAGTTTAAGAGAAGTGCCTGTTATAACACGACATCCTAAAAAATACGTTTAGCTGCTAAGTTCTTGCAATTAATATTCGACTGTTTTTTATTCTATTTATGTCTATTTATTTGATGTTGTTGTAAATCTAAGAACCGTTTTTGTTGGTAATGCACTTCTGCTTTTCTTTTTAATATTATTTATGATGTAGCTTGGAGGTGATCATTATTTGAGCAGTAATCCGCAAATGAATTGGTTTTTATGGTATTAAATTTTTTAATTAATAATTAATTTTAAACCTTTTGTGAGTGACAAAAAATATGGTTTATCGGTACCAATTAGCCAGTTCATTATATATACAAAGATACTTCTCGAATTATTAACGGAACATTATAAATGTAACGGATGCTTACGATTTTTTTGTATTCTTGCCGATACTTCCAATTTCTTACATGGTTTCGATAAAATTACCAATTGAATATTTCTTTGGACCGTTGGTTTGGACAGCACTAATGTATTACTTTATCCGATGGCCAGTTTTATCTGAGCAATATGCGAGATCCCGCAGCTATAATCAACTTTAAAAACAATTTTGTCTTTAGGTGTCAATGGGTAAGCTACCAACTTCTTCATTGGTATGAAATGTTACCTTATCGTTGCATTGTGCTGGTAGGACGGTGCCTGTACGTGGGTCTCGTTGACATTTTGCGGTAGTTTTTATGCAAAACCGTATTAATATGGGTCGGTTGTTGCGTCAATCATATCGGTATAAAATACAAAAATCATCTCTACCCTATTTCATTGAAATGTTTAGTATTTCAGATTGTATAAGTTTAAAATCCTATGTTATCGGCGTAACTTTATCGCTACCATGTAAAAGGCATCCGTGTCAGAAATATTTACAATTCATAGACATTTGGAAATGATTTCAAGACCTTGAATTTTTACCTATTTTATTACAATAAATGCGAGCTGCAGCTTGCGTAGTCAAATTGGGCAGATATGTTGCGGATTGTTCATAAATATTTATAAGTAAATAATTATTTATAATCATTTAATCAGTTACGATCTCTCGATACGGTTTACGACTCATCTTGAATTAAAAAAACTTGGTAGTTAAATCGTAATAAAATTAACCTAATCTTATTATAGGATGTTGTAGTTGATATAAATACATTGAAAATAACTTTTCTTAGCTACATAACTATAAAGAAAAATTTACAACAATTTCCTCTAATCAACTATAAAATATGTAATTGATATAACGAAAAACAACATCAGTTAAAATCTTGTCATGTAATTTACAATATCAAATATCTATGACAAGTAAATATGTATATCATTTGCAAGAAACGGAATAAATACATCATCAAAATAACTTCATAATTGTACACACATAAAATGTATCTCTGTTGAAAGAAAATTTACCTAATTATTAAAACTTAAGTATAAGCGATGTTAAAATTTAATTTAAATACACACTCAATAACTCGTTGTGAAGGCAGACTTATTTAAGAAAATAGATACATAATTTATATCTTGTAGGAAATATTTTTTTGATAATCACAAATTTCGTGTAAGTGTAACAAATTACTGCATTTAATGTTATTAGAATCGAATTAAAGGCATATAAGTTAATGACTTGCCATCAAATGTACTTTGTAAATTAGTTATGAAAAAATAAATACATTATTGATTAATAAATGAAATTGGACAATTTGGTTTTTCGGTTTTAACCTATCCCACCTCATGTTAAGATGCTGTGGCTTATTAGTGTCATATTTTCATCTAATCATATATTTCATTATTGTTTTAATTATTAAACATTACAAATAATAAAATATTTACAAATTGCTATGATAAAAAATTGACTAATTAATCTTTAATTAAATAAGGAGTTATTTTACTTTGCATTAATGTCACTACAAATAGGGTTTTTCAACATTATTTATCCATAGTTTTGTTATAGTTGAAAATCACCCAGACTCTATTTTTGGCCATAGCCTTTAATGTACAGTACATTGCTCATAACATTCCTCAGCTTTATCTTACTTTAACAGTTATTTACTTCATTACCACAATATGAACATTATAAAATTTTATGGGCTAAAATAAGTAATTAGGTGAATTGATGGGTTGTTAATAAGAAACCTCCTAAAACTTGCTAATTTTCATTGTCAAGAGATTTTTAGGGTAATTGGTCATAATACATTTCATCATCAACTGTCTGTTTATATACACATTAAGATTGGGTTATAAACTTTAGGGAGCATTAAAAGATTTATCATTCTTAGTGCCATCTAAGTACTAAATCACAATAATGTGGTTAAATGACAGTCTATTGTAGCTCTTGCACAGGGGAAACTGCTGCCTGTTCCTTAGCTAGTTGAGTGACAGAGAGATTTTAAATAAATCTGAAGGGTAGCAACATAAAGAAAAGCAATGCAATCTAGAATGCTGAAAAATATGCTGATTTACACTGTAATAAATTATTCCTTGTATTAATATAACTTGTTTAAAATAAATATAACCTTGTGGTTACAATATAAAATATTATGGCATTCAATATGACAGTGCATAATAGAAAATCTCAGTAGAAAATTCAATCATCAATATTTTCATACATTCTATCATTATAAAATATTTCTAATAAATTATTTATAATTACACCACACCCTGAACTGAAACAGCAGTATGAGCAAATGACAGTCACTATACATTTAAATTTGAATTTCACACTCTGCTTATAAAGTTACAAACATCATTTCAATACCAACAATTTCAAGAAAAATACACTGTCACAACCCACTGAGATCATCAGCAGCATCTGTGTCCACACGTGACTGACGCTTACCATTCTTTACCATTAAAAAATCTTTGCTGAGTCTATCTATATCATCCCAAGACAATAGATTAAACTTATCTTTTACAACGGTCAATAAACGATTGGCTGCTTGTGTCGCTTGAGCATCACTAAGTCCCATTTTTTTATATTCTTTTAATGATACGTCATATAAACTATCAGGTTTTTTCACAGCTAAATTCAATTTTGAACCGTCTTTGATGGCTGGGTAAGAACTCACAACCTGTTCGTCAGCCAGAGTCCTACCCAAATACAAAAGCCGCTGAGATGCCGCGGCAATGCTCAATTTTTTTTCAATTTGTTGCTTGATTTCGAAAATGGAAGTCCTTGGATCCACCTGTAAGGTTTCGTAAAATGTGGATGAGAACACGAAGTTTAACACATTAAAATTTTAAATAGTTGTATACATACCTCCAGACAACATTCTTTTCCTTGTAATTGCTTTATGGTGATTTTCATTATAATATGCTTTTTATTTTCATCCAATATGCAACAAAACAATCAAAATTCTGCAATTTACACAACACATGAAAGTTAATCAATGCGCAAGGTGATACAACACATCATCGAATTCAGATTATCAGATGATGATGATGACATACATTGACAGATAGCATTGAATAATGATGACATTGACATTGGTATAAAAGAAATGTGACAAATTCAGTTCATCATTCATAGAGCACTATTAAATATGGGCACTAAAATACATATCATAGGTATTAAGATAGATGGTACACATTAGGTCAATTAAGCAGCGCCATCTAATATTACTTTCTATAATATTTAAGTAATATAATAAAACATACAATGCATGATTAAAATACAAAAGTATAATTATTTAAGAAAGACAAAAACTCCCAAGCCTTACTCTTATACTATTGGTAATGTGTTTTATGTGCAGTAAAGTACTTAAAATTAATACAGTGCTACAATAATCTAGATGTAGCAGTTAAAAACAGTACTTGATAAGAAAGCAAATTTCAAACTATGTTACTCGAACTTGAGTGTGTCAGATAATAAAAATAACCAATCGATTACTTTGTCTGTTACATAATTTAAACTAAGCAGAAACTTGTGGGTGGCACTTCTTTTCATGATTGTGTAAATTGTGTTTTATACGTATATTGTTATACATAACTATATTACTCTATGTTGAGCAATCAATTTTACTCCTCGATGTCCAAATGGTCTATGACCTTTATTGACGTATTAAGCATATTGGCGGGAATTTTGATTTACATTTATTTTTAAACATGGAGTTTTGAAGATTTATTAGATTAGAATACAATAACAATAGTTTTCTAAAGGTAAATATGTATAACACTTTTATCAAACAAAATACAATTAAAATATTTTTTCCTAAACTAAACCTTTTTGTTTCTAATTGCATTATCTGGATTTGGTGAATGGCCACCTAGATCACATTTTGGAAAAAAAAAATTAAGTCATCTATTTTGGCTGCAATTTAGCGAAATAGAGAAACATATATAAATAAATTAATTACCAAGGAGATAGCAGGCAGAGTACTTTGTGCCAACTTGATAACACGATGGATTTAACGAAAATCCAAACATTACAGAACATAAAACTATTGGCCGTTGATATTGTAGAAGATTCATATGTCGATAATCAGTATATATTTGTTGCAGATAATAATGAAGGTTTGTTTTGTTTACATTTCCCATGTACTATATTTTTAAAGTGAAACTTACGAATCTGGTATAGATATAGGTAGTTTGTCAAGTAAAATAAGTTAGCTTTACGATCCTTCTAAGCCTAACAGGGCAATCTTCCTTCCTATCCTATGTTCTAATTTAGTTACAACTCTACAATTTTATCATAATATTCATATTATTAATAATTAGTGAAATTAAAATCGTAGTTTTATTTTTAAATATTGCTTAGTCCTTTCTCAATCTATACATATAATAAAATCCTTACTCATCGCTTTCTGTACATGAACGATAAATGAGAAAAAATATTGTTAGGGGCCTTTATTAACGCAATAAAACCCAAAACAATAGTTGTTAAAAATTTTGTCTGTGCGTTTGTTCGCGCTAATCTCAGAAACGGCTTAACCAAATTTGTTTTGGTTTTCAGTTATATATTGCAGTAAGCATTACTTAATACCTAAAGTTTGTTTCATTGCAATCCGTTCATAAATAAAAAAGTTATAAATTTATTTAAAATAATGTTACCTACATTTCTTAGCGTAAGGCGTAGTTTTTCCGAAGTAAAGCGATGGCAGTTTGCTAGTAATCAAATAAAATTTACAATTTTTTATTGATTTTTTAATTGATCGAATGTTTGCTATATTTAATGTAACATCTCTGATGAATTATAAGATGGAGTACGGTTCTAGCGAAATAAAATTTGGAGGTATTGAAGGAATATTGGCAAATGTATACTTACTACAGAAATGTTAATGTGATTTATCTATAAAAATAGGTAGGTGGTAAACCTCATAAATTATATACCTATGTAATTTAGCTTTGACAGTTTCAGGCCATTAATAAAAATTTAGATTACGTCGCTGTTGCCCTTTTCAATGTTTCTTAAATTAAATGTTGCAATAACAACAGTTACCTCATGGCAACGTGGAGACACGTTTGACAAAGACAAAAAGAAACTGCATGGGTAGTGTTCGCCCTGTTTTGTATGTAGGAATCTTCAAGAGGAAAGTGTTTAGAGGCTTTTATTAGTCCGCTGAACATCTTAGACTTTATCACCACTTACCATCTCGACGGGTTGTTGACAAGCATTAACTTATTTTATGTAAAAAAAGCAAAATAATTATTTTTTTGAAATGGTGTCTTTCTGAAAAACATTTTTCCAAAAATAGCCTTCAAATCCAATCGAGGCCTAGTTTTTCATTAGAATCTTTTGGATCTTCCAGCGAAATTTTTGTCATGGGGTTGGCAAAATTGAGCAATGGAACTCAAATCCCTGTACTATCACGATAAAAGTCAAATTACAATGCGTCGAATTTATATATCGTGACTTTTGAAGCAATTGTTTTGTTTTATATAGAAATTACTTGTTACACGTATAATGTATTAAATTTACTTGGGCATTAGTTTAAAAACTAGGTATTTGCAAATAACACTATAAACCTTAAACTGTCTTTTATAGTTAGTAGCCCTGACATTTTTTTATAGTAGTCTGTTGATTGGTAGTACGAATAAATTGGAGGGACCAATTTGTTTTATTTGTTAATTATTGATATATTTTTTAATGAAATTGTTGAATCCTGGAGATTGTTTGAATGGTGTAAGTAGTTTATACTATGATACATGTTAGTGGAAAAAAGTATCTAACATTACTACATATGCAACATACATCTGTTCTGTACTTTAATTAAATAAATTAAATAGTAAATAATGGTAATAAATAAGTATTTATGTAAATCATATATTTACAATACATATGGCCTTAAATCAGATATTGCTATTGCCATTCTTGTATTAATTTGGCATTTTTGGCCACCACAGATTAGGTTTTGCCACTAATCATGAATAAGTCAAATGTCAAAATTCCATCCCGTAGCCTAGGAAACGGGTGTAGTTACCAGACAACAACAATTCCTTTCGTGTTACATAAAAAAATTGTGATTAAAGTTTCAATTTAATCGTAACACTGGCTATTATATCTCATTTTTATTGTACTTGATTAACTAGAAAACAGGCCGAAATACAGCCAGAAATAGTCAAGTGATGAGATTTTTGACGTTTGGTATGGCTGGCAGGTGGGTTGCAATGTTTTGTTTTTCATAAAATTATAAAGAAAAATTATTTAAAATCAATAGTAGTACCTCCAATACAGGCCTATTTTTCTTGAGCAAATACTACTTTGCTTTACGCAAGCGGAAATCGATGTGAGATATCCCCTAGTTCCCGGCGCACGTTTCTGGAATATGACTGCGAATCAATTTTATCCCGACATCGGGATTGGCGGGTCGTGTCGTACCTGGCACGACATACACCCCACAAGTGTTATTTACTTACCGGGCCTCAAAAACATTTTGGAAGTGCAAGCTTCACTGGAAGTATAGTAACACATATTTTATGTATAGATGGCTTATAGCATTTAACACTATGTTATAAATAAAGGGTCATTAGAACCAAATAATATAAAATTATTGTTTCCATAATTAACTGTTGCTTAAGATGACATTATAAATGAACCTGAAAGCTGTTTGAAAAGTAGAACAACACAAAACACAACAAGACAACAATGACATGCTAAATTATTACTGTATTTATAAGTCTTACTATATTTTGTTTAAAAATTAATATGTAGAAAAAATATGTTAGTCTAGATAAAATTTGTACAGGAGCAAAAAGAGTTTGTACATTATTATCAGCAATTAAGGGGTGAAGTTATTCACCCATGCATGTTGCACACAGATGGCAGGTGGTGGCAGCCGAGCGTGACAGCACCTGACCCCCCACTCCAACTCACTATCAAAAAGCTAACACGGACTCACCTAGGCAGTTAACACTCACAAAACTGTTGGCAGTAACATAGAAACAGTTGTTAGATCAATATTCAGTACATTATGTGTTATTGTTGTGCTAAAGTGTCATTGTATATTCTGTGTTAATACAACTCAGGGAAAATGTCTGAAATGGGGTTTGAAAATGTTTTCTATCTTGAAAGTGAGTAATTTGTGTAGATGGGCGATTGTGTGAGGGAGGCTGGGATGAGGGATGGTGTTGCCTGGTTACGCTCCCCGGATACTCGGCACCCGAGCTCTGCCAGATCAATAACATCTCCATAGCTTGGGATGGTGTTATGCAATGTTTTGCTATATTATTTATCATTTAAACTGGTAGATTTACTATGTAATATTCACAAACTTGTTCAATTTGTCATCTTGTGAAGGTTATATATTGTGTAAATTAGTAATGAGCTTAATATAGCTTTATTTTGTTTTACTAACAGTTTTGTTGTTCCTTGTTAATTTGTTTAGATATTAATGAAAATAATAGTAAATATATAATATGATAATTATATATATTTATTGACTCCTTACAATTACTCTTCAAATGGTAAAAAATGTTTATATCGCAGTATACTTTTATCAAATTTTCATTACAAACAGTTATACAGAAATTTTCCCTTATACTGTTTAAGCTTGCACAATGTAAGGTTTTAACAACCAGTATACAGGTGTGGTCATGCAGAGGGGTGAGATTTACCCTTTCAAATAATTAATCAAGAGAGCATGAAGCCAATAAGTGAGGTATTATTTTTATTTAACTGAGGATTTTTATGGTAAATGTTAGTTACAACTAAATCTGAACATTTTGGTTAAATTTTTGACTTTTGTTATATAAATACAAACAATTATTGAAGGACATTACTTATGTGCATGTATCTAGTTGCATGGTATTTAAAGTATCAGGTTATTTTTACTTAATGTCCTTTTTTAAGATACTTTTGACTATAATAATACTTACTATCTGAATTATTAAAATAGATAATAGTGGCATACTTGGTATATATGGCACAGCTATATTGCGCGACTTCTTAAGTTTGTGAATTTTATAAGTCATGGGCTATTGATAAATGGCTATTAATCAATCTATGATATTTCATTTGTTTTTTGTTTAAAATTATTTTACCAATTTAAATAATCAATGAGTGCATTGATATCGATCAATGTGAATATTTTTGTGTAAGTATAATAAAAGGCGCGAAATAAAGTATTATTAATTATTCTACTGTTAATCAAAATAAAAAAAGCAATAATTATTTAGAGATGTCCATTACCCTTGTTTAGTTGGTTACCTAGAATACTTTCTCTGAATTTTGCTTGTCTTAGTATTGTGGGACAAAGCGCTTATAGCCCAATGGCTCGGATCAATCGTAAGCGATCAGAGTGCGCATCGGATATGCACGTAAAACCATTGCATTCAAAAATATTTTGCTATTTTGTCTGGCATTAATTGTGCAGAAGAAACGGCGAACGAGTTTCCTCGCCGCTCGAGTGCCTCAATTGTTCTAGTCGTTAAGCCATGTGACAATCGAGGATTAAAATTTCCAACTGCCTGGTTACCGATTCTTCCACTAATCTTTATTGGAACACCTTAATAGGGTACATACAGTTCGGACATTGCTAGTTATGAGATATTATGGGCCATGATATGCTGTGTCATTCCGTATTATGAACCGTGTCAAGTATACTGGATATACTCAACTGATTATTGTTTGTGCCTTGTTGGTTTGAGGCATTTTGGCACTCACGTATCGCTTTGTAGAAGTCCTAAGAATGCACTTGGGACAGTGACACATGCAAATATATAAAAAAATAGTTTTTCGATGTCCCGCACGATGTCGCTGCCGCGAAACAATAAGATAATACTGTCAATTGATAAATTGCAGCCCATCTTGTGTATGTCATTACAAAAATGAATCAATATCACTGGAGTCTTACTCAGCAGAAAAGCAAAACTATTTAGAGTGATGTATGAGAGTGCTGCTGCCTGGTTTCAGATTTTGAGTGTGCCGGCGACGAGGTCCTGGTGGAGTCGTCGCCACCCGCCTCGCCGGACATGGCGGCGCAGCTCGCGGCGCCCGCGCAGGTATGTCATTGTGGTAATGTCGGCAATACGAAAATCCCTACACTTGTATATTTTTTATACACTAACATGACGAGAGCCAAATCCAAAGTAAAACGAAGATTGCCGAGAGCCTTTTATAATGTCGATGTGATGAATAGATAAATCAACGTTCATGTAGTCCCACTGCCGCGCTGACAATTTCTATGATGCTCAAGTCAACCATGGTCTGAGAACATACACTATTATAAAAATGTCTATTCAGCACTAGTTGGCAATCGTACTGGGTACGGTTGGTTCTTTAGGTGTGTACGTGACAACAATAAGTTGTCGTCCCAGATTGCATGACGCTCCAGGCATAATATAAATACAATTAAAATAATTTTAATGATGACCATAAATTTCTTTTTACTCGAATTTTTCCTCGAGTGTTGCATTCTTAACAATTATTTATTGGATGTTAAAAGTTTCGATGATTCAAAGAGAATCGATGCAGGTGATGTCTCAGGGCACGGGCGCGGGGGGTGCGGGAGCCGCGGGCGGCGAGTCTCCGAGTACGGTGCGCGAACTCATCGTGATCCCGGAGTTACCCAGCTCGCTGCATCTGCAGCACGCCATACAACAGGTATTTATACTATCCGTGTACACATGCGTAGATTATACATTGTTTATTGCATTATAGATCCTCCCAAACGTTTAGGGGTGTATAGTGCTCGCCAATCATTTAGCTCTTTCAACTACTCCGGCGTTAACTGAAATTACGCAATGCACAGCTATCTGCGCAGAGGTTAGAATTACTTTACTATACTGATATGTGGGACAATGAGGGGTTTATTTCTCTCTTGAATCCAGTTGAATTAAAGCATCCTCTCCTGGTCGCGGTGTAGTGGTAAACGACGAACGTCACGGGTCAGACAATTTCGTTAGGTTCCGCCTGGTAGAGGCCCCGTGTATCCTGTTCTGTGTAAGCCAGTTACCTCCCACCGTTTGAAACTCAATCATGATAAGTTTTATAAGATATTACGGTTGCAGTATTGGAGAGTAGGTCATTGTTAACCTGCGGGTCAGAATAGATGTATTTACATACTGACACCTATGTGCATCGCGCGCGTTATCATTTGCCGGCGACTGACATGTATAAAATCCTTACAATTATACAAATTTTCAACATAAGAAAGTTACGTGATTATGTATATTTTTATTGCTCTCCCAATTATTGTACAATTTTATATAGGTAACTTTAAAATACACAGACATATACATATAAACAAGCGGTCGAAGTAAACCTATGAAATAAGTCAATAAATAATAAAAAAAAATATTGATTTTGCGGCAGCACTTCACTAGCGTTTATAGTTTATAAACAGAGTTAATGTGAGAAAGATCTTTGCAGATTTTCATTGGAGTTTTTGTTCTTCAAGTTATCTGTTTTTTTTTTGTTAATTATGAAAGCCCAACGAAGACCACTTGTATTTTCTGTTCGTATTCAGTCTCAGCAAGATCATAAATCGTTGAAAATTATTATTATCATCACGGCTCACATCTTTTCCACCAGGAACTGATTTCGGACCTCCTTTGTAAATGAGAGTGTTTAAAATCATAGTCTACCACAATGACTAAGTTGGACTTGGAAGAGATCACAGAATTCTCGTCTATGTGCAGGGTTACTCAGTGTTCGTTCAGCGAATTAAATGATAATTATTTTTAACAAATAAGAAACGAGTCTACGATGCCACCAGTTCTTCTAAATTTTCAAATTCGACATTTCAAATTAGTTCATTAATATGTGATATTTTCCTTCTATTACTGCTTTGAAAACGTGCTCTGTAATGGAGGTGAAGATATTTATCCAATACCGAACTGAACCAGCTGCAGTGCTGGTTATTTTCCGTCTTTGTCATTTAATCATAATCATCTATGTATGAAAAACCCACGTTCAAACCTCCAAGCTTTTCCATTTGTATCCCTAAACTAACCTCATCTATGCATAACCCTCAGGTGTCCACAGCGACAGTGGTGGAGGTGAACGGCGACAGTTCCGGACACTCGAGCCCCAACTCTGAAGCACAGCACGCCTACATCACCGTGTCGAGTGAGTTTCACAACTGTTTACAATAGTCTTGAATCTTATTTATTCTTTCTAATCAATAGATTCGTACGATTGTATTTATATGTTGTGCAGTTTATTTTTCAATTTTATAGGGAAAAATTACCGGTTTTACCGCGGTACGATCGTAGTTATCAATTTTAATTATTTTGTTAAATCTAAATCTAAACATTGGTAATTACGCTACCTCCTAAACAATGTTTTTTTATAACTGACGTAGACGAGATAGTACCAAATGGGAGTACACCATGTGTATCTCTTATCAGCTCTAAAATAACAACACTTTGCAGTAATATTTAGATTGGAATAATTAAAAAACTTTGATAATTATATACACATTCACACCTTTACAGTTAATAATCATCACACACACACACACACACACCCAAATACACGTGCTCATGCGCACTCACACGGACACACACACACGCACACACACTTTTGTAATTTGGTTAATTTTTAGTTTTTATATATATTTTTTATCGTTTTATTTATAACGAGAGTTATGAACCTAGTTCTCCACAACACAGGGAATCCTAGTGTGGGAGCTACAACCCAAAATTATGTATCAAAAGAAAAGCAATACATTATTTTTCCATTTTCATTTCTCAATTGTCTTTTTGGAGCGCGGTAACAGATATATCTATTACTAGTATAGTATATTATATAGTACCAGCCAGGACGGCGATTAAGTGGTTATTTGGAAAGCAACCTTTGTTGATTGATTGGACCGGTGGCCGTGGTGTCTAGTAATGAGCATCGTGTGTGCACGCGTGTGGTCGGACGGTTGTTAGTGCGTCAACACATACACATACATTTGAAGCATGCAATTCACTATTATGTTGCTTTGTTTCTGTGTGAGCACCTAGTTTTATTTGCACACTGTGTTAACCACATTCCATAGTAAAGTGACATTCTCGCTAATATACTTATTTACATGTCATTAATTAAATTGATAATTTATTATTAAGTAGTAAGCTTAGAATTTTGTAATTTTTATACTCCTTGATAAGTTTGGGTGGTTTTTTAAGATTCTTTGAATTATAATTTCTTGTTGTTAGTTTAACTGATAGAAATCTTACTTCGGCTACAAACGGATGCGTTGCCATATGACGTCACTTCATTATGTGTGTGTCGTAAATATTTATATATAATATTTATTTATTGTATATGTGGGGCCGCAGTGCCGGCCCCGTGGGCCCCTGACGAGGACTCCGTGCATATCAAGTCTGAGTGCGCCAGTGATCAAGAAAGCAAGTTGTTTTTTATTATTTTATTTGCTTTTACTCTTTTATTTTACATGTATAGAGCCTTTAAGTTTATTGTTAGTTTTATATTGCAGTAATTTTCTTCCAAACGCTGGGTTTCTGTATGTGAAATTTATTTTTGCACTTGAAAACCGATCATGTTTAGATTATATCAAATTAATTAGAATGTTGTTTCTACATTTGTATGTGAGACGCGTGAAACTGAGCGTTCGCGAGGTCTGAGATATGTCGCTTTTGAACGGCAATAATGTTTTTATATGTTATCTAACGGGGCTCAATTCCGTAAGTGCATGCGACTAATATACGGACTGTTAGTGTACATGCAATTGGATCGATTATAATTAACATGTCCTCGTTATCAAACGGTATGCAGGTGATAGGAGCACATGAAACACTGTCAATTTCACTGTCTAGCTTATGGGAATTGAGTTCCAGTTGTGGTGTAATGGCGACTAACATTCTGTGATAATTTTCTAACTAATGAGTCATGTCCACAGGGGATTTTGTAGTGTCTAAAAATATTTTCAACTAATTCGCAAAATTTGCATGACCACTTATAGCATTTGGATCTACCTCCGTTGATAAGTTACATGCTGTCTCTCTCTGGTCATACTTCTGTGTACTTGATATGCTTTGAAGATAAACTTTAACTTTATTTCAAATTGGAATGTGAAACATGTTTTTGTTGTTAGGTCGGCATAAAATGGAATCATTCACTTACTGAATCGATTCTACGTGTCGCAGGGCGTGTGAATATTTGTGCGGCTGAAGTTAAAACCGATTACCATGATGATGGTTTGGTGGTTTGAACGTCCGTCCCTCTCACTCACGCCTTCAGTTTGAATTATACGGGTACATCGTAATTTTAGTTATCTGCTTCTTAAAAACGATTGTGACTTCCATCGGTAATGGAAAATATTGGGAAGAAACTTGTACGGGCTTTTTCAAAGTTGTCTGTGATGTTTACATGTTTCGACGATGCCAACCGATCCCCAATCGGCTATATGCTGAATCCGTCGTATTGTAAGCGGAGACCCCAGCTCAGCAGCACGGCAATTATGGTTAACGACGAAAATGAATATGGAAGTCAATACTCGTTGGCAAACTATAGGCCGTCCACTGCTCTGTTGCAAAACAACACAAATGCACACCCTCGCACATCTTACATTTCAATCTGATCATCTCCCACCTGTCAATGTGATACCGTATTAAAACGAGAGCGAGCTCCCTATAATATTAATTCGATATTCAAAATTAAACTTTATTCCTACGAAATAATTGCTATAATAAAATTAGAAAATTAAAAGGGTGTTTTGGCAAAAAAAAAATAATAACAGGAGATAATTGTCGGTGCCCCTTCAGATTATCTACCTGAGCGGTCATTATCAATGGGTAGTGCAGGGGGATTGATCATCCCTATTGTGACATGCGATATTGCACCTGCATGGTTACCTTTGATGTGATGCGAGCCACGCGCCGGGCGGCGCGTACCTTGATTCGCGTTATTATTAAATGTTTGGTGTCTGTATTGAAAATCTTCGCTAGGCTCATGGACGTAGGCACTCTTAAAAGATTATGTTTTGTTATCGTCTTATTGCGTCTCGCCGGGTGCTGAAATCATTGTTCACATTCATATTTGTTCTAATATTATATTTTGCCATTTTACCTTTTGGTTTTAAGAGAAATACGTGTTAGGATGTAACGTCAATCTAGTAAAATCTAGACAACTTAGCTGATTCGGTAACTGACACCGATATCCACGGTTGGGAAATAGTACTCCTATGGTACCTAATCATTTTTTTCCCATGGAAATTGACTTATATTTTAGTAGAAAGAATCAATCAATACTAATTGAGGTCTGAGATGGAGGACCTTACTTAAAACTGTGCCTGGTCACACCCTTAAACTATAACACAAGAAACACACGTTTATAAGAATTGCAATTTTCTCTTAAAATTTCTTGGTGATGTTTTCCTTTTCTTGTTCATGCTTCTTCCTATTAATGAATTCCACGAATAAGAAGAATTCCGAACGTGCTCCTTGAAGAAATATTTAACATAAAAACTTAATTTTACTTAAGATGTGTTTGAAACTCGGGGACTGCCTCAGTAGCTCCAAAGGGCTTGATTACTGGTATTTATTTCTTTTAATGCTTTGTTAGCGGATCTGCTATTTCTCCTCTTCTATCACTACATTACGAAACTTGTCGCTATTTCACCTCGAAACGAGTTAGAATTTAGCCGAATTGGGGCGGCTTAGAATACTCCCCCCAATCCCATGCTAGCAGAACAGGGTGTCGTAAGAGGCGACAGAAGCCAGCTTGCTTGGTGGTAGGGCTTCGCGTATGGATTGTATTATCAGTATTATTATGAAATAATTTATATTGTTACTGGTATTATTGTCTTTCCGTGAAGCCTGCCTGGGTAGATACCACCCTCCTGCTTGAGTCAACCGCCAAATTACTCGTCGTGTTCCGGCTGGGGGCTTGAGAGCCAGTACTTGGTTTCTAACCTGTTCATTTCCTGGTCGACAACACATCAGTGATACCTTTGGTCTTGCTGATGTCCATGGGTGACGGTGACCACTTACCATCAGGTGGCTCGTCTGTTCGTTTGTCGGCTGTTAAAATTAAAAAAAAAAAACACATTCCTGGATCACATCTCGTTTAGAAACATAGCTGGAAGGACCTAAATATAAAGATGATTTATAATGTTGGTTAATTGACTATGATTTACATTATAATCTATTATGCTACAATATTCACCGTTTGCTAGGTTTTACTGCTCAGATGTATAAATATGATAAAAAAATTAAATTCGAAACAATATTGAATACAAAATTATATGAAATTTTTATTATGATCATCACACATCATATAGTGACGATATGATGAATGTACAATGTTATTGACATTGGCGGACGGCGATCGAGCTAAGTCACCTAGGCCAAACAGTTTAAAATCATGCTCGTTTTTGTAAATTGGTTTAAGTTGTTACGCTACTGTCCTTTGTTGCAACTGTCTACAAATGTTTATTTAGTGATAATAACTATATAATGTTAATATATCTGTTATTTGGGCCAGACTGACCGTCAGGGTAGAATTGTACAGACTGTTATAAACAGATGTTAATAATTTGTAATGTCCGAGAGCGTTGTGTATATACGTAGATAAATGTTGTACCTTCCTCGCGCCCCTACAAGCCAGCTACGCCAAAAGTTATAAACAAAACGAAGCCATTAAAATTTGGAGTAATTATCGTTACGCTTATTTTAAGCAATCTATTAAATTCAATATCCTCCACGAACAAAGAATTTTGTGCACAAAAGGAGTTTGCAATTTTGTTTTGTATACTATGAAACTACGTATATAAAGTCAGGTGCTTGTGGGGCGTGGCGGGTGGTGTGAGTGAGACCCCCCTCTCCCCAGATTAGAGTGAGATAGCAAATGCGTGACGTAAACCCTGCGAGCCGCTAGATACTGGAACTTGAGATATTCTTGAAAATTATTTATTCATGTATTTTATATCAGTAATATTTGTTTTAAGTGAGATACAGTTTTAAATGTGAGGGGGTGTTTTTTTTTTTCAGTATTGTAATTATTGAGGTTTTAATAAGTAGATTTTCAAGCCAAGCAACTTTTTCGTGTTTTCGTAAATTTACCTTTGACCGATCGAATTTCGACGATTGTACCGTTAGCATAAAAAATCTTAGCATTGATATGGAGAGGCGTCCCGGTCTCCGGTACGGACGCGGACGCCTCCTTGTCACACTAGTACATGCCCCGTGTCGCGAGGGGCGAGCGCCGCCGCTGCTCGCCCGCTCCGGAGTTGCCTGGGAGATCTCCATCGAGATGGAGGTGCCTCGATACCGCGCGTTTTTCCCCTGTGAGTCTTGCTACCTGAATTAAGAGTTCCAATCAGGTCCAGTTACCTTACCAATGTACCGTCCGTAATTTGCAATTGATTTGTCGGCTGAAAGTAACAATTTGAAAGACTTTGTAAAGGTGACATTACGTTACAACTGCGTCACAATTTTTTAAATGTTTACTTTATGTCAATTATTTATAAATCTTAAACGATTATGTTTCGATGCTTTCAAATATAAATTATCTCAACAAAAACTTTCGATCCGACATGTCGTCTCTAATGCAGATTCGATCTGCGTGCGTAAGACAACTTGAGCTTGTGGAAGTTTCACCTCGAGTATTTAGTTTGAAATCGCAACAAATAAAAATTGTTTCTCTGAAGAACCTCTGTATGGATCGTTCAACGATGGGCTCGGATTCGTTTAATCTTAACATGTTATGGTCGGTGATGGGAGCCATGGGCGCCAGCGGCGTGCCGGGGCTGCCTGAATGTTAGTTTTTATCTCTGTTGCTGGTTGAAACTGCATTATTGTTCTGTGAACTTAGTTTTTTAGCTTCCGTAGATGTATTCCACGAAAAGTAAAGGTAGATCTTTGTCGCGGTGACATTTTGTTTTGGTGACGGCAGCACGATAGTTAGGACTTTCCATCAAATCTCATTCGTCTCGCTAGCTTTTCTGGTTTTTATTTAAATATTGGTGTCTTTATGGCTGGGTTTATAACAGTCAGCTTTCTAGATATACTACTTGTTTAGCAACTCAACCTTGTGGCGGAATATAGGTAGACAATACAGGCGGGGGCGGAGGAGGAGAGCTGGCTATTAGGCTTGAGTATAGAAGCAGTCAAGATTTTCATGTTTAACATTTGGTTCGCTTAAATATATAAAAATACTAACATATAATTAAAATTTAATTTCGAACATTGCCTTAATATTTCTCTTTTAAAATTAAAGAAGAACTAAAGCATTACTTATTGGGGCTTTGTCTTTTAACAGATTTACTTTCCATTTTAATGCTGTATGTTAAGAGTAGGTTTTGGATTGGATTACTTGTGTTGTAGTCATTCCTTACTTTGTTATCATCGAGAAGTGGATCTATAATTGGTGTCTGTCAACTGTGTCCCGGCAGGCGAGGGCACCAACGGAGTCAACTACCACGTGCAGTATGTCGAGCCTCAGGATATATACGCTCAAGGCCATCAGCCGCACATGTGAGTACGTTGTGAATGTCGCTATCAGAAGTGTGTCCAAAGTTTTAATATTTTAATAGTGGTAATTGACACTAAAATCCCACAAATCGATTTGATGGTCCATAGTACTGACAAACGATTAACAGACAGTCTGACTTGTAAACTGCCGTCGCGCAATTAAAAATCGTTGAGCGAACAACAGTTTCTTTAAAGGTTTTACTTCTGTTTGAAACAATAAAATACAAATAATAGATATAATGCTACCTGGGAGATCCGATAACATTCATGTATAAACATGTTTAAAAATTGTTGTTTTTTAAATTATGAGTACTGTTATCATCGTAATGAATCGTAATGTACACCCATCACATACTTTAAATGTTCCACGAAAATTTTTGCAACCCTACGATTTGACTGTCTATCTTTATTTTAAGTACTCGACAAAAATTGGCGCAGTTCCAGTCAGAAATTATATGAGTGATATATAAGGGCTTTATGAGTGTTTGCGTACGCTTCATTATATTATAAAGTGCGTCAAATAACGGTGATTATCATTAATCACTAAACCAAGCTAGAACCAGTAATCTACTTTGCGATAGAATTAGCAGATGGCAACGGTACGACGGCCCTTACCGTAAACGTATTTGCAAACGATAGCGTCCACGCAGCTTTGAAATAGTCTAGCTCTTATTTTGCAGGGAAACACTCCGCACTTATCCAGTGTACAGCGTATCAGGCGTGGGCGTGGAGGGGGTGGAGGCCGTGGA
>PDGT01000015.1:733321-903276 GCA_003671415.1 Megathymus violae | reverse complement strand
CGCGTCGGTACATCGTTACGCCCCGTACTGTTGCAATGCTGGGTTTTCGGGGTCACCTTTCACGATGAGGGTGGTTGAGGCCGTGGTCCGTCACGCTGGCCGAGTACCGACCGATACTTCACATACCTTTGAGAATATTATAGAGAACTCTCACGTATGCAGGTTTTCTCACAGTGTTTTCCTTCATTGAAACGAGTGATAATTAATTTGTAATACGCACGTATTTTAAATAATTAGAGGTGCGTGCAGGATTAGAACTCGAGTCTTCCTCACGGGAGATCTACGTCAAACTACTTGCTGCCAAACCAACGCCGGTTACTAAGCAAACGTGGTTGGCCGCATGATGTGGGGTTGTGTCCTCTGTGACATAGAATTAACTATATACTATATGACTATATACTATAAAAATTGTTACATAACCAATCTTACTTTATCATCACCTCAATACTATTAAAGAAGACGCCGTCAGTAAATCAACAGCCAATAAACACCAACAAAATTACGTGCAGGGATGTTATGGAACTCCGCAACCGTCAGTGAAATTATCGGGTATTTGAAATAAAAATATATCCGAAACCTTAACCGTATCCGGTAAAAGTGTTTCGGATAAGAACAGAGTCTACATAAAACACGTTATGGTAGGTTTTCGCCCGCCGATACGATACACTAGCCGCGTCGTTCTCATTTTAGACAGTTTTTATTATTTCATTTTCAATTATAATATCACATAATACCCAGAAATATAGTCAAACTTTGTTAATACATTATATTATTTTTCCAAGTTGCAAATTATCTAATATCCATATCCGAAATTATCCAAAACAATCGGATATCCGAAATAATTTCATATCTGTAACCGTAACCTAAACCTGTAAAATATTATTCATATACCCGCATCCATATCCAGATCCGAAATTTCACATCCATAACATCCCTACTTATTATCCACAGTGAACGACACAGATGTAAAACCTTAAATCTTCACAATTAAATTTGCTATTTTGTTTCAGACAAACCACCATTCACCATCACCATGGCTGCCACATATGAGTGCGTTGGAATAGTTGCAACACGCCGTGGAATCGACACCCTTCGAGCCCTCATCGTAACCAAACTAACGTCTTACGTCGTTTGAATGGATTCTCTGACTGTCAACTTCGGTCTTCGCCTGGGTGGTAACTGAACTCCCAATCATATATCGTATTACATTTACATGTAAAAAAAACTTCGATTGCGTGATTCAGGAATACACATCGCGCCATCTCTTATCAAGTTCCGCAGTCGTCACAATTTTTCGCAGCAGGGCGCAGTGTCCACACTCACCGATCTAGTCATGCGCTTGAATGCGCTAACCGTGTGTTGGGCGTCCGACTCGGTTAATATTAACTTAGTATCTAGTGCGATACTTATCTAGATTTATATACTATATTGTGTTTCATTGTACATAAAGCTCAACCCTGATAGTTTTTTTTTAAATATACATATAAATTATGAATCACATATCACTAACATATCCCCAAGTAAAGATCGGTCGTGAAATGTTCCACGTGACCTCTCTACGGGGTTATGAAGGATGTGGAAATACAATTTGAATTACAGAGTTGATTCTTTCTATGTGAAAATGTTTAGTGAAAAAAATTTATACAAAAATTAAAAAAAAAAAAAACAACAGATCGCCTGTATATTAATATAAGCTCTATTTATGGAATATTGATAAAATTTGCACTGTCATAGTATAGAAGGCGCAAGACCACAGGCGTCCCAGCACTCGCAGCTCCGTAAATGTTTTGTTTTAGGTTTGAGAGTGTAACCACTATAAAGTGATGCAATCTTACCACGTAATAGGACCTTGTTCAGTCTAACAAAAACATATAATGGGCCTCAGTCATTAGGTCTGCGGATTTAAATGTATAACTTTTTACTTATATTTTATATAAATATGGGCGATAATGAATCTTGATTTGTTGTGTCAATTGCATGTATGAGAGTGTTACGTGACGTATAATTTAAATAAAAAATATTTGTTTGGCGTTCACAGTTTAAAAATACTATAATACATAATATTCGTTTCTGAATCTAAATGTATATATACTAACTATACCTACACTCCACTATCCCTTATTCACTATTCACTAATAGGCCCCAACCGTGCAATCTTTGTATATATTTGTGTGCTTTATATTTACGAACTCGTATTAGTTGTATTTGAAATTAGTGCAGCCCATTTTGACACGTTTCATTATCGTAAATTACTAAAGTCAGTAAGCGAGGCATATAAAATGTAATGATTATTATTTTTTTATATGAAAATATATGATGTTTGATCCCTCCAAGCATACATTATTATAAGGTAGTCGTGTAAATATAACTCGGTAGATACCTGCACACACACGTAATTACCAGCGGCTGGCCTCGGGCGCTTAGTTAGTACGTCTTAGAGGTAGATGGAGCCACGTGTCGACGTGATACCTCACTTATTATCAACTACCAAAGGATGAACTAATCTGTACATAATGTTACTATTAGATATGTATTTCTTTAATTTATCGGATTTGTATACTTGAATATTATTTATATTTTAAATCGATGTAAGCTGAAAGAATAGTTTTGTAAAATTTATTCAATTTGGTTGCAAGGCGTGCTTGATTTAGTTTTATGTTGAAGTTATAGGATGAGCTTTATTCAGAAGTTGCCCTGTAGTAGTAATATTATGGGTATCGTTGCATGGGCGACTTCTATGGTATTGCCCATGTCCATAGACAAGGATGATAAGGAAAAAGACCCGCCAACTTATTCTTCGTTCCTAAAGATTATATAAAAATTTGCATGCTCTGTGATCGTTTCATCCAGAATAAAAGCTGATTTATCGTTGATTTGGTTTCAATGTTCCTATGATACGTGGCTTTGTTTCTTTTTATTTATATTCCATGCTTCCTAGCTTCTTGGTGTCATCATTATTTTTGCATTTAGTATGTAAAAATTGTTGAGCTGATAATATTAAAAGGGTTGTAATACTGTATCAGTGAAGTAGTTTGGTGAGCTGATTGTCCGCAGAACGCAGCCGGACCGCTGTGGACTTAACGATACGTAGTCATTTGTATCGTATATTGTTAGTGTAAGTTTGACAAATGGTATTGATCTTTGAACCCCATGTACATATGTGTGCATAAATATTGTTGAATATTTGATGAAGCTGTAGAACAAGGATATACGATACAACAAGGATATAATACTTCCCGTATTATGCGCGTAGGCATTAAATTCAATGTTGCTGAATTTAATCTACAAGTAAGTTAATAAGTTACAAGTAAAAAAAAATAAGTAATTATCATTATCGTTTCGAGATGGCGTCACTAATAGGTAATATTGTAATATGAAATTGATGGCGTATTTTTTTTTTACCTAAAACAAGTTAATGCTTTACAACAATCCCACCTGGTGGTAATCGGTGAAAACGTCTAAGTCGTTGAATCCACTAACTTGCTCTTGAAGACTCCCACGGCGTAAGTAGGCGGAAGCATCGACGCGGGCAACTATTTTTAATATTTCGTTTAAAATCGATTTTTGTAAATTGTAACGTATACCCTGAGTAGAAGCAAATTTATGTGTATGGAAAAGTCGATACGCGCGACGCTTCCTTTTCGTACCCTTGTTCTATGGGAGCATCGATACCGTGTAGATGTGTGTCACATGTAGATGTTGCGGCTTCGCCTGGATACGTGATCGAGTATTTGGCCGGCACTCGCTGGCGATAGACTGCTCGTAGGTATGTGTACCCGTCAATAGATTTAAATGAAATCCATTATTATTGTGAACTTACTTTGAAACTACTAGATATACTCCGGTTGGTGACTTCACGAATGCCTTAACCTATAACGTACAAGTCGCACGTTGCTCGTCGTGTGCTCCGGTATATATATTTTTATATTTGATAATAATATGAGACATACTGCCTTCGTTGTTGCCTTATAACATAACAGTTTACCTCTTGTTGCATTGTTCGGAGAGGGAGAGGGAGAGAGCAGCCGGTCGTGTCGTGCGATGGTCTTACTCGGTGTTGTGATGAGTTGCGTGTTAACTACGATACTGTCCAATGTAAGTTACGTGTACAAACATTGTTAATTATATGTATGTATTTATTTATTTATGGAGCGACAACAGAAACGCGGTCTCTGGGACGTGTGATATGATTGATGTGAAAAATAATATTATTTAATACACTGTTTTAAATAATTTGTAAAATATTTATTTTTGTTTATCGAACCTTCTTTATTGCATTAAAAAATTGTATACGTGATACAATACGGAAATTATGTTTGAATTAGTTTTGGCATGAAGTTCAATTGACAACATTTTATTTATTTAACTGGCATTGTTTGGTTTTTGGTTTAAATCACCAAAATACGTTATTAGTGACACTCTGGCTGTTCTGTCGTGGAGTGTCATATTCCGTCATCATATGTTTTTATACTATTTTTTTTGCTTTTAACTTTAATAAAGGTTGTCAATTGAATTGCATGCCAAAACTAAACTTTAATAACGTAAATTAGAGGCATCCACCCACCGATGGCGGTAGAAAATAAAAAATAAAGTAGAAATTCTGGACGTTGTTAATGTTTAACTTCGTTTATTTAAATTCAATGTAACAACTAAAATGTTTAACTTCCTTTAATTTGCTAGTCCATTTAAACAATTGAAAATGTCAGTTGAACAGGAACGAGAGGAAATCCCAGAGTGTATGCGACAACGCCTACTAATATTCGAAAGAAAAATAGTCTATTAATTATAACATTGTATTCAAATACGTGTCCACCGTCGAATTGCCTTTATTATTGAGTGAAAAAAAATATATCGCATTCGATATAGTTAGTTAAGAGGTCTATTAATATTTTTGCATTATTTATTCTATTGGAATTGCACTAGATGTAACGTGAACATGTTTCGAGGTGACAGGTGACAGGTGACAGTAGCACTCCAACTGAACATGACCGTTACACACGTGTCATTAAATGGAAGCTGGATTTATATTTCTTCATTTCTATCCAGTGGTTGTCTCCGTCCGGGAGAAAATGCCCAGCGAGAAGGCTACATTTTGTTTTCTCTAGTTGTAATAATATACGGAACTTAATTTCCATTAGTGTATTGTGTTGTGTACACCGTGAGTTACATTAGTTGATGAAAAACAAGTTTTTCACACTGCCTTGAAATCAAAATGGTGTAATTAACACCGTCGAGTCTCTGGTTTCATGCATACGTTAGAGTTCACGTCAATTGTATTTAGACTACATATGATTGTATGCAATGTCTAAATCTATCTTTAACTGTATGCAGCTTCTATCTGGATGCGTTGTCCTGCTAAAGTCACCTGTCATGTTATTTTTTAATAAACGTTGTGTCGACGTGAACGCTAGTCGAGCGGCGTGCGGCGGTCGGACCGCTCGAGTACTGTTCGCCGATTAAATGTCTAAATATTCACAATTTACTAGATATTAACTTAAATAAATAGATGTTTAATTAATGTAATCAGTGTCTTGATATTGTAGTCGACAATCCGTGCCTGACAATCGATTGCGGTGTACATTTTATACAACACGTATAGACTTTTGTACATTTGTGTGTTTGTACCTTTCGTTGTTCAATGACAGTTGTTTATCAGTGTTGAGTAGTTTCATGCTACATATTTTATAACTAAGCTATTATTCACAATTGCTTCATCAGTAGCGAACATAGTCACTCTCGATAACGCCAACGAATTGGTATTAGACGAAACGTCAGCTTATGCGGTAGGTGTGTTAACACTGCCTCTAGAGAGTGTTCTGTGAACGAAATCGTATCTTTAAAAGGCGGTAAAGGTCATTACTAAATCAGTATCCTTAAAATTGTACTTGGTGTAAGGACATAAAATGGATATTGCATTTTTATGATCTGCCTTGAGTGTTTTGATCAGTCGTAGATCAATTTTAATTAAAATGATCTTTATCTTCAAGTTTTTTAAATGATTTGTGCAACGCGCATTTTGACTCGAAAAAAAATGTTTTCAGTAGCCATTCCGTAAGAAAACCTGTTAGATGTATTAAGGGTGTCGACGTTCGAGCAAATCAGTGCGTGCCTCAGATCATCCCGTCTCTAAATTAGCCAAGTAATTTTTGGCATTAAGTCCGGTCGTCGATTGGAAAACGGCCTCTCTAGCCTATGATGAAATGTCGGGTCTAGCAATTTCGCACGGTGTTCCGAGTCGCGTTTGTGTTATATTTTACGATGTTTTCCACAATAAGTGTAAATTTACTAAAAGTTTTTGTTTCGTTTTTTACTCTCTCGTGTTAAATTCGTTATTAAAATGACATTGCAAAATGTATTTTTGCAGATAATATTCACTTTAGAATTGTACAGTTTATCAAACAAATCAAATTTATTATCGATGTAACAACAGTATTATAAGGTGACGTGCTGTTTATAACGTCAACAATATTTAAATGTGTTTAATGTTGTCGTGTAGTGAGATCGTCAGGCACGGCGTCGTCCGATGTGTTCGAGCTTACCTTTTATACGACGCTTGTGTAGAGATAATACGTCGATATGTGCAACGAAGTAGACTGCACTTCTGTCGTTTTAACTCTCATTGTTTAAACGTTCATTCAACTTCGTACATTTTTATGTTTCTGTATGTTCTCAGCACATTGAAAGCATTTCCGAAACGAAACGAAGCGTTCCAATGTTCATTAGAATGTTCAGTTATCGATAGTAGTGTGAATGTAGTCCACGGCACTTATTTATATATTTATTTGTTCAGTTAACTCCTTGTAGAAGAAATTATTTTAAGTCTAGTCATAGCGTAGGACAGGAGTGTGGTCTGGGAGCGACTGTTAGCGTGTAAGATACCTACATAGAATGTATTGGTTGTTGTGAATTCCTTTCGCAAATTGCGATCGCGAACGAATGTAAGGAAGGAATCATTGTCTTATCCGGAAATAAAGTTAGCGATGTGTTTAAACCGTGTTGTCATTTTTTCCCCCAGAACCCTTTTGCTCGACGTTAACTGTTTATTGATGTACTAAAATAATGCAATAGCAGAGAGACATCACGCTCGTCTGTCGTAAGTTATCGAGGAGTTCGTGTAAATAAATTGTGTAAAAAACATGGCAAGTCGTAAAAGCGGGGCTCGAATTGAAATATATATTTTTATTCGAATATCCATATTTGTTGAATAATTATTGAAATTTTAACGCATACTCAGAATGGAATGAACATACTACCACGACGACGACCGAAGCTACTACGGATTCAATTAATTCCGGAAACTTAAACTTGGCTTGTGAATCTTAGTTTGTGTTATAATTATTTTTGTCCTGCGGAGAAACAGTTCAGCGCGCTTATTTCGTTGAACGAAATCGTTTGTGAGTGTATGATAGTGTATGACGTACCAATATTACGCAGTGAATGATATCAGATTGCACATGGTACGAAACAGGACGCGTCGACGACGCCTGTCGAGTTTTCATTGCTGTTCGTAATTGTGACTATATAGGTGATTGGTAATATTAAAAGAAACCAACATGTTTTTTTCTTAATAAATATTATTTCAACATTCCGTGAATTAGCCTAGTTAATTTACAAACAGCCATCACTGTTCAAAATAATATTTACAGAGAACTTTTTAACATAAGAATTGCACTAAAATGTTTAGGTGGACATGTACAAAACTTATCGTAGTAACTAAAGTACTACTAAATTTAAAATATAATGATTCCTCACTCCAAACTTGATAAAGTTATGTATTTTTAGTTCTGTTAAAATTTGTCTACAGTATAATAAAATAACCAGTCAAATTTGATATGGCAGTAAATATAAATCTGTCTTTTAATATTTAGAATACCTAATGGCAGTAAGAACACCGTGTACGAGACAATCGATTCAGATCAAGTTTAGGAGCAAGTCACAACTTAGCGGATATGATGTTAATTATAATAATATAAAATGAAACAACCGAATGAATATTACAAAATACTCATACAGAGTGTACAATGGTGAACCAAATGTCATTTCATGTGTATAATATAAATTCCATTTAATGTATCAAAACATGTACATTGTATTCGAGACGCGAGTACCTTTCCGATGAGCGAAGTCTTGACAACTAACATGAAATGATAGGAGAGGCACAGCGCGTCGTTTACGTAGATATGTAGGAGCGCGTCGCAGGCGGTCGCATCGAACGAGTGTCGGGAATTTCTTTGGTGCTAGCCTAGAATGGGTGAACTCCGGGCCGAAACGAACGTTTCGTTGGAATCGATCGAGAGATCCGCCCTTCGAAGTGACGAAACGCGAAACGATACGAGGCGCGTATAGAAAAACGGCGGCATCAACGAAAATTACAAAAACATATGATCACGTCACCGGCGCGTCTCGTTTACATCATGAAAATACCATGTGTGAAAACAGTATGCTTAGCTGTGAGCTCGACACTAATTATCATAGGTGAAGTTAAGGCACATGACGTAAAGTAAATAAGCGTTAAGTTAGGCGGAAATTTAACTCGACAACCGATCAAACATAACGCCGCGACGACGATGATTTACGGAGTTACTATACTTTGATCCCGAAAGTAGACTCTCGCTTCATATTTCGTTCGCTCTGGTTCTATAGTAGCGACCACAGTAAGCATTTGCTTGACACGAAATAGACAATCTACCGTGTGCCCACGTAAGGAAGACCGTTGTAAACTAGACATATCGTCTCTGAAGTAATCGGCCGCATGTCTGGAGCCAGTGAACGTTGAACGATCTATTGTATCGTTGGGTGGTGGGATGCCGCCGCCTCTCCCGGTGGTAGTGACGCCACAGCTAGTTGGGGGCGGTGTCGACGGCGGCCGCTAGAGGGCGAGCGCGGCGGACCGCTTGTCGCGGTTCTTGTTGCGCGCGAGCGTGCGCGCTTTGCACGCGGCCGTGTTCTGCAGGTGCTGAAAACATAACCTCCGTCAATTTAATGTGCAACAAAAAACTGAATTCAAGTATCAACGTGGCGCGCAAGTCGATCACATTAACTTAAAGTGTGATGCGGGCCTCAATCGGATCTAAGGCTCATTGGTTTAGAAATGTAAACAAATTTACTTCGTTTTAGTATGTGGTACATTATATTTTAATGATGGAGTAACATTGATACACTTACTCGTTGTAGTTTGTTGAGCTTGTGTGCGGGCATGGCCAGCGGCAGCGCGGTGGGCAGGCCGAGCGCGGCACGCAGGGGGGCGCAGTGGGCTAGGAGGGGCCGCAGCCCGGCGCCCAGCGCCGCCGCCAGAGCGCCGTATGCACAACGTGCCGCCCACGATTCGCACTCCACCACCTCGCTTCCCACACGCACGCGCAACGACGGGACGTCGCCCTCCTAAACAATGGGGCTCGTATAAGTTTAACAGAAGAGGTAATACCTATAATGTGTATTATGTTTTGATATATATACGATCAGGGTGGTGCGACATGCCGAAACAACGAGGAATTTAAATTTTTTATTAGATCATCTTGATAAGCATAAATTTGCAGTACCATCAGTGGAGCATCAAAAAATAATTAGAATTCCTTATAATACTTTTTTGTCTCTTTGGATAATAAAGCCAATGTACCTTAATATATATATACACACACACATATATATATATACTTAATATATATATATACACACATATACAGTCATCATACAGATGCAGCAAATAACAAGTGAACTAAGTTTATGTCATCTGGACTAATAAGGGTGGATAAAAATAAAAACATTTAGTTATTACCGGTTTCCAGTGTAGCAACACGTGACACGCACCTGGATCGATCGATCGTCGCACTGTGAATCGTTGAACGCAACAAAACAAAAAGTTACCTCGAAGTACTTGAGGATGTCCCTGAAGGTGGCGCGCTGCAGCTTGCGGTCGCGCTTGGCGCGGTACTTGTGCGAGTCGCGCGCGAGCTGCGCCAGCCGCTGCAGCACCTCGTCCTCGGCACCGCCCCACTCCGCCTCCTCCTCCTCGTCCGTGACGCGCTCGTGGGCGATGGCCAGCGCGCCGCCCGCCGCCATGCGCACCTGCGCACGCGCATTACTGAATTGTAATCTGTTATCGATTACTGATATGTATTCTATTTATTCACAATATTCTTTTGTAAAGGAGACATAACGTCTAGGTACCTCGTAATACCGAGACCGTGCGGAGCTCCGGCCGGTATACCCCCGATATTTTTAAAAATAGTCGAGCTTCACGTATTTCGATTCGATTTCGGAGTTCAGAATAAAAATCATCTACGAAGTAAACACTACATGAAGTTTAAAAAGAAAAAAAATCTATATAAATAATAACCTATTAGACTATTATTGAATTAACGGAGTCGAACTGTGGATCGAAATCTGAGTTCACACCGAGGTGGAGATACATTGAGCCATTGCATATCATAGTGCTCCTCGTCTCCGCTACCACTACTGTTTATATTGAAATGGAACAGAGGTGGAGGTGGTGGTGGTGGTGGAGGCGAGATGTCGATTCCAATCGACTGATTTGTGATCGGCGTCGGCCCTACTATCTCCGCCTCAATATAACTACAGCCTTAGCTTGGGTGTATGATACGTAGCGCGCATCACGGCTAATTTGTCACAGATCGATATCTACTTATGTTACACGTTTGTATGGAGTGACCCGCATAGTTCTGGTAATTAAATACTATGCTGTGTTACCTAGCCTAATCCTAGCCATAGTTGTGACGATGATAGTGCAGTAACCTCAAGGCTGCAGGCGTCGAGCAGCTCGGCGAGTCGCGCGACGCCGGGCGGTTGCCGCTCCAGCAGGGCGCGCGCGTGCCGCGGCTCCAGCGCGCCCAGCAGCAGCGCCCAGCCGTCCAGAGCTGCCGCGTGCCACCCGCCCTCCGCTACCACCGCGCCCGACACCTTCACGCTGCCGTCGCCCTGAAAATGTGACCAAAATAACTGTATTAACACGCCGACAGTCCTCAAACAGGATTTCCATCGCTCTTGTGTCCACTAGATTAGAGTGTACATAAAAACCGAATTATTCCAAACAACGTATTTGACTTTTTTGTTATTTGCTCACAACCGATTCCACGTAACTTTTACTTGCGAACTATACTGTTATAAATTTGTGTGATTTGTCATCATTTACAATATATTTTATGGTGTAAATAGGATCCACCCATGCTCGTGGTGCATGCGGACGAGGCCGCTGCGTCAGCTACCTCATTTGTGTACAGTACCAATTGAAATCAATACTCGCTCCATAATCCATAAAATGCCATGAAATCCATTAAAGCGTGCACACACGAAACTACGAGGTACCGTGTACACACCTGTGTACACGGTGACATGTCGACATCTACATGACGTCAGTCGAGCTCTCATCGGAGACCACCGACCGACCAGCCCCGACCTTGCTACTGTATACACGGTCATTATTGCTAGGGTCGTCACTTTTTGTCAGTGAATGTCTGTCTATTAAAGTAGTATCTGATTTACACACGTTTATAAATAGTTCAGTTATTGCGTTAGAAAAAGGAGCTGGCATCATAAAGCTTATTACAACCCTGAAGTCCTTTTTATTTTTCGTTATAATATTTACACGAATCAACTTACATCACTTACAAATTAATTATATCGTTCCTAACTTCTACTACCGCAGAGCTAACCGCCTGCCAGTTCCTGTTTAATACGAAAATGAAAACTTAAAATTATAAATCTAAACATATGTATTTAGATCAGTTTAGACAAACAACAAATATATAATTTCTTTTGAGTAAAAATCGTGTTTATTAAATTAATAGACACAGTAGAAAATATTTTCTATCAATTCGGTGTAGGAACAACCCTGAATATGACATAACGCCTTATCTATTTTGTCAGTGTAACCATAGCGGGTGGGCGATATTTTGGATTCGGGAAGTATTTCAGGGTCCTATGACTCCATCGGATAACGTATAAAGTATATTTATGATGATAAGTAAAGTAAAGCAGGTATCATCATGACACAGCACATCATCTCGGTCATCGCATCACCGATCAATAAAACTGCATTACACCTTTATTCACGTACAGAATCGAATCACACAAGAATTGCCATTTATGAGAACGGTGTCGAGATTAATTAGTACTCTGATTTGTTGGTCCCAGAACTTTTACATTGGAATAATGAACCCAGATAGAATATGTCTCAAAAAAACCTTACCTTCAGATAGCTGCCGCTGAAGATGCTCTCGTACATGCGCAGGATGTCCAGGATCGCAGTCATGTCCTCCTCTAGCAGATAGCACAGTACGGCTAGCGAGGAACAGCACTGGAAATATAATTCCAAGTTGTAGTACATCACATGATATGGTCATACAGTCTACCTGCCGTTGAGTGCCATTACAACTTGATCCAAGACCACCGACAAAGAGAAATATAAACCATTGTTATTGAATTGACATTCTGTTATTGAAATATTGCTATTCCTAAAACAGTTCTTGGTATTCACTCAACAGGAACTTCAATTTGGTGAGATATGATATACAGGATGTGTTGAAGCAGACTTAACGTCAGGACAGAATAAGTTCATGATAGTGAAGACGTGCCAGGTGAATAACACTAAAAGTCTGCCTGCCACCTGTAAAACGACGACCAAAACCCCTATATCTCAAACAAGACTTAAAAGGTATAAATTATTCTTAAAAATAAACAATTCTAATACCTGCAAGCTGGTTTGTGTTGCGATTTTTTTTTAAATCGTTAAAATGTCAGATTATGCACAAAGTCAATAGGATCTTACTAACTTATGGATTTCACCACCCGAGGATACATCTCCAGTTACCAACAAATGGTATTGTTGTGTAGCATATTCCTTCCTCTATTTATTATATCTAGTGACAACATTAATATTGCAGCAAAGCTTCAAACAAAAGAAACAAGGAGTCACTTGTACTAAACAAGTCATGCCATTTGATGACCAATACATGTGGCTATGGTGTCAGGCGTCACCTTTTGATTTGGGTTGTCTACCACATAGCTATGACATATTTATTGAAAAAAAAAAACACTACTTGGCACTATAATGAAACAAGTTTTGGTGTGGAGCTGTGGTGCAATATGAATGTATTCATGTCTACTCCTATGTTTCTAGACGTGAATAAGTTATTAAATAAGTTTGAGCGCGTGCACCACAGACCTCACTGCGCGTGTCGAGCGAGGCCGACTTGTCAGTGGAGACGGCGACGAGCGCGGGCCGCACCTCGTTCATGTACTCCTCGGTGCCTTCATCTCCGATCTGCGAACATGTATATACATACGTGTTACAAATATAACATGCCCGTCCACGGTTACCTTGCACTATGTTAGATGTCTCTTTTTGGGGTGTGACAAACTCCATCCATGAGTCCAAGGCATGCCTTATACCCTTATACCCTTCACGTGGTGCAGCTCGCTGATCAACGGAAACTATGGCGAATGGTTCTAGATGTTGGGGATTGCTGTGCTCTGTATCAGTCACTTTAATCCCGACTATACTCCTGCCCGGTGGTAGGTTTCTTTATCCACCTCGATAACTACCAATCTCCTAGACGCAATTTCGGAGAGAGTAATAAGCGAGCACCTTCGTTTCATCGTGACCGTAATGTCTTGATTACTATAGATGTTATTGGATCGTGGTTGATCACTCATCATCTTGTGGTCCGACTGCTCGTTTGTCAGCTTTGTACATTATAAAGGATCAATTGATTAGGATGCAAAAATTGTTTAGGAGGTCCGGATTTTTTCTGGGCGTCCTCCGCCTCTCTGGAGATTTCTAACGCTCTCAAGCCCACGTCATAGTCCACACACGTTAACTTACATTATATTGATGAAGTTCAAAACAACTAATTAACAAAAAAATACCTGCAAGGCAAGTATGGGCGCGAGAGCAGCGGCGGCGCGGCGCTCGGGGTCGCGGCCGCGGCGCAGCGTGCGCGTCACGTGGTCGGCGAGCGTGACGCGCTGTCCGGCCAGCACGGACGCCAAGTGGCGCCGCTGCAGCGCGCTGCGCAACGCCACAAGGGCCGCGGCGCGCGCTGCTGCGGCGCGTGCGCTCAACGCGTCTATGATCTCGACCACCTTCTCTTCTAGCTTCTCCTGGACCTCGTTCACTGCAACAATTATGACCATGGTGTGTAAAAGTCGTGTCAATCGGCACTTGTCCAATGTCGATATCCACGGTCCATACCCCTGTCTTAGTAAAAAGGAACGCAAGTCCAGAAGTGGGTCAGTTATGGGTTGCAATGATGATTATTATTGTTACTATACATATATGAATAGTAGTAGGTAGTAGATATTATTTGTGATATACAATATTAAGGGCTGCAGTTTGGACTAGCCAAATAGTTTTTAAGCAACATATTGTAAATAGTATGTTGCGTAAATATAATTAACGTAAAATTTAAGGAAAGCCAATACGACGTACTGGTATACTTTAATGAAATCCGCCTTTTCGACGCCAAACGGATCATAATAAAAATTACAGCCATTGTACGTATTACAAAACAAAATTGTACTACGGTATAATTATGTTAGGCAGTCAACATATCGACTACCTGCGGCTTAGAACAACGACCGTCCAACTAAATTTTACAACAGTGATTATTTTGAACAAGGGTGACAGCTAGCCAGACAGGTAAGAAATCTCATTCATCGTCTTGGTCGAGCTCTAGGGACATCTAAAGGTTGGGACCTACCACTTTACGACAGTAATTCGAATGCTAGTTAGCAGTGAACACCACGAGGCTGGCTTGTACTCCAGACTGGATGAGGTCACGTACACCGTGCAATGTTTCTCTTCTATCGAGCTATAATAGCTATATATAATTGATTTTGTTTACGGCCTTCCCTGTTCAAAACCCGTTTCAGATTGATTACATATATCTGCCGAGTATCGAGTACCTGCGTATATTTTTTGCACTGTTTGACCGAAAAACAGTTTAAAAAACTACTCTTGCTAATTCCTATTATATTACTGCGTATGGATCGGGTCATTGCCCAAAGAAAATGGCACCAACTCATTGGTGCTAAAACATTAAAGGAGCAGCAATTCAAACTCAGTCACGTATTAATGTCGTTCGCGAGCTGACGTAGCTTTGCATTGCCAAAAGAACAAGATGTGTCGTTAAAAAGCGCACCAACTATGATAAGTGTCAAAAGGATGGAATAGCTTTTTTCGACAAGTATAACAAATACTGTGTATTACTTGTTAAACTTATATTTTTATCATTTTAAATAAATATTATATATCACGGCAGCCAATTGACTTGCTCTTGCTATTTTGATAATAGGTGGTTATGATGTGTCATTGAAATCAGACATGTAAATATTTTAACACTGGTTTATCCTTGTTTTTTTTATTTAATATACACTGATATATCAAAAGAAACGTAAAATTAAGATGAAGCGTAAAAAAGTACTGCTTCTATCTAAAGAGATTATTTCCAACAAACCTGGTAGAGAAAGATAACAGAGCAGGTTAAAGTGTACGCATATATAGATATTGCCCCTCAAGCAGCTTACCACCCTCTCTCTAAAAGCGACCGTGAAGTTTCATACGTTTTTCGGTCGCAGCCCGGCCAGTTATAACGTGCCGTGATGCCTTTGGTGTTACCGATGCCCATGGGCGACGGTGACGCGGTCACCGTGTTACTTACCATCGGGCGGCTCGCCTGATTTTCGGTCGACTAGTTACTAAACTGGTGTTAAATAACTTTTTATACGTTCTCCTACGATATGATCTCTTTATTGTCCCTTATCCTGCGTTAAAGGACGCGTTTAAATCTCACGAAGGCGAAATCGTAGGTAAGATGTAGGACAAGTATAATTAAATCGTCAGCGATAAAGTCCCAGTACGGTACATAAACGTGTAACGCGTGTTGTAACTTGTAATGCAATAGTTGACCGGTGGGAAGGTCGCGAGATCACCGGCTGTACTTATCGATCTCACATAATCGTAGGTATGTATGTACGAATCTAACTAACGTTAAACCGTTTCAAGTGCAAGGAATTGGCTCAAATCAGACTGATATTGCATTTGCCAAGAGAATCAACTTTTTTATTGTTATTAAGGCGTTTGCCAAAAGTTACTTATTTTTTGTTAATCGAGTAGACTGGAAAAACCGTAATACGGTTCGTCACAGGCGGGACCTCTGTCATTTCAAACTAGCGACACTTAAATGTGGAGTTTCATATGACCTCGGTGGCGATATATCATGACAAACTTCAATAAAACTGCAATTTTTGAGATCGAGCAACTGTGTTTACACATAGCACTTGAAGTAAATTTATGAAAATAACAAGATTTGTTACTATCTTATATATGTATTATATACTAATATTAAAAAGAGCTAGTGCGAATTTTGTGAGTTTGTGTACACATGGAAACTAATATAATATCCGGACGCACGGCACCTATCTGAAAAAAATATTCTACTATTTTAAAGGTACATTATTCCGGATGGACATAGGCTATATGTCATATAAATATAAAAATAAATCGGCCGCGGGCCGCCAGTTAACAATAAACCTAAGAATCCTATGCCGTATGTGATTCAGTTCGTGTCAGTTGAACCAAACAAAATAAGCAGTGGCTGATTTTTGGTTTACGACTCAAATTACTAAATATCTCTCAAATTACGTAGGTATTTAAACCACTTAGATGAAGCTATATAACGTGAGGAAATCCTAAACGTGCGTGCATTCTGCCAAGACGCACTTGGCACGCGTGGTGGACTAATGCTTCCGCGATAATTACCAACACGAAATTAAGGAAATAAATAGAAAATAGCAATGTCTCCAACCCATTAGCGGTACACTACAGGGTATTGATCTTTCGTAATCCAGGAGGCCCGGAGTGCACTCCACATGGATTGATGGAGGAGTCAGCAGCCAATGCAAGTGTTATATATATATATAATAAGCATATATATGAATTTTTCACCTTTCACTTGAAGTGTATGAAATGAGTTTACCAGCCACATTAGGTAAAACATTATTGGCCCAGCCAATATTTCACATTAACCTTATGCAATATGTACACAATGTAAAAATGTTTACAGATTGACAATGGCATCCTGAGAGCACTGTTTAATTTTATTTATCATTTTGACACATGCAAAAATTAATCTTAGCTCACTTGGGTGACTTGAAAAATTCCAATTTTTTACCCGCTAATTTCAACTGAACTGTAGCCTCTACCTCTTAGGCTATTTACTATAAGTCTTTGGGCGTTATAGTCTTTGGTAGTAACAACATATATAATAAGCCATTAGGTACTCGGTTCTTAACTTATTAAATAAGTCAATCACATTTGCAGTTTCTTGTGACCTTAATGTATCAAGTTTGCAATATGTACCGAGTCCAGTTACTTGATGATAGACTGCATTTATAACTACAATTGTTCTATGTATTTTGTTTTATTTTTTGACAGTTATCTTTAATCAAAACTTATTTTCAATAAAATCTTTTTTATACAAGATAATTTATCAATTGCATTACCCTGGCCAGGAATCTAACCCAGATTCCCTCATTTATCAACTAAATACAGCAAAGTACACAGGCCATTCAGTGGCTCACCTGCTTCGTCATGGTTGCTCTTAAGGTCAGACTGCGCCGAAGTCTCTGAACAGTTGTCTATCGTCATGTCAATGCCAGCATCTTCATCTGATGAGTAGGGCTGTTCTGTTCTTCTGTGCTCTGGAAATATTAAGGATTATATATAATACTTTAATATTGTGTACATATTAATGATTGAAAACTTGAATGTTCAGATTATCCTTATGTGTAGATAGCTCAATAAATTAAAGGGTAAAGGTTAAGAGTATTTAGCAATTTTGCTATATGTGTGCATGTATGAGTATCTAGATTATATTGGTATATTGGGTATGGTCACCAACAATATGTTGCCATAAAACTTAATTGAGTACTAGATGAAATTAAGTGAGTACAATATTAAGATTGTAATCCATTGAAATATTTGCTTAGTTTTATTAAGAAAACCATTTAGACCCTGAATACAATTATGCTATCTTTCAAAATATTTCTCATAGTTGTTTAATTTAAACACAATTTTATGTATGTCCTATAAAAAGCTTATGTCAAATTAACCCATATGATTCTCAAATATGTTTCTTGCAGAGTTCAGCAAGCAAACAAATCAATATCCCAAGTAAGTGATCATCAACACTCAAGCGTATACAAATATAATTAAATATTTATATAGTAATAATTTGAATACTTACTATAAAAAAATTTAACTCCTACCCACCATATAACAAAATTATCACATTGTACTTTAACTATGCTTACAAAGTCTTGCACAATGTTACTGTGTCTCTAAAAATATATTGTAACAAAGTTTTGATATGTTTGGTGGAAACTTAACTATGTTATCAAAGCAACATTACTCAATTATAAAATGTAATACTGCATATTTTTGTCTTAATTGAGAGAAGTCTAATATAACACGTAACTAATAAGACTTTATGTAAAATTGCATGACTCAACGCAATCTGTTTTTGATGTAGTATTTGTAATCTGTTGATAAAAATTGACACGATAAACATTGCTTCTTAGTGACAGAATAAAAAGACAATCTAATTAATTAACTATTAATGCCATTGATAAATATTGAAGGTGAAGGTTTAGACAGTAGAGACACCATCTTGATTGACAGTCTACAATAAAATGTTACAATGCACTTCTGTAAAGAAAAGCGAAATATCATCATCACCATCAATGTTATGCACCATTATATTTTGAAATAAGTTATTGTTTATTGACAAATGTAGAGAGTCACTTTTTATCCCAAAATTTCAATGTTGAAACATGTAAGAATTTATATATCATATTTATATAATATGAGTCTTCTCAGAAACCTTCCAATGCACTTTGCTTTTAGTAAGTTAAAAGTAGCAATACTAAGTAAATGCACACCAACTCTAATCAAATGTGTTTATAAAAATGAACAATTCATTGTTCTCAACAAAGCAACTCGGAGTTTGAAGGGCTCTGGGGAAGGATGGTTTCGCTTTCTTAGCAAAAACAATGGTCTTTTCACCACATGTGATACATGAAATTGCACCAGTACCTCTTTGTTGTTTATAATTATGTATAAAAATATGCATAGTAAGTTTCACACCAGCATTCAAGCTCTAATTATTTAGAACAATATTGCATTACCTGGTAACATATTACTAAGAAATTTCTAAGGATACCAAGATGGAGAACATTTATAGTATTATGATAATGTAATTAACAAAGGCTCAATAACTTCCTAAGGCCCAAGGGAAATTCCCAGAATACCAACAGATTTTTTTTGTTTTATGCTTAAATTAAATTTTAAATATATTATCATAACACTTTTAGAGTGGTTGGAAATATTATTACTACTATGCAAGGTTATTTAGGAGGGTAAATGACGATTCAATTCGTTACGTTGAGAAAGTCTCGTTGCGTCAATAGATACAGACGCTGTGTACAGACGTTGAGAAACTAGGAAACCGCGGCTAGATTAAAGGTCGTTCCAAGTTTTTCAACAAACATATGGTCTTTCAAGGTGATATTATCGCGACTTTATTCCAGCGTTACATACGTGGACTGTCATTAGTGCTCGCTAGCCGACACTTCAACCACAAGGTCGCAGCGTGATCTCATTCTTTGACAGATTTCAGGTGTAATGCCCTTCCCCAACGTCATTAACCATATGTACAAAACTTTGTTCACTCACCGAATTTTCCTTTTTTCTTTCCTTTAGGCATGATGAATGATGATTTAATGATTCTAATACTAATGCTAACTTACGATAAAACTAAAGACACTATATTCACTATTTATTTTACTACGTTTCGCACTTAATCAAGACGGCGAACAGTTCAGTATATCAGTTCTTATAGAACAATTTGGGCACCGGATGTAACATAAAACTAAAATTTCAGGAAAACTTTTTAACATGTTTAACCGTGTAACATGCACACACAACTCCGCGTATATGCGCAATGCGCTCTGTATTGTCAGGCTAGTGGCCTGTCACTTTTATGTCGAACGAAGCGTCACGGAGTGTAATGAAATACAGGGATGTACAATCCGATACTTTCAGTATCGATACTTTATATTATGATTTACAGAGTGCTTCACGTTTATAATAATCGCCATCGAAACCATTCCAAGTAAATGAAACAAGAAAATAAATTAAAATTTAATTTAATTAATATGCGTACTATCTAATAGTCGACCCATCACCAGCAACATTAGAACACGTGAAATAGGAAAATATAACGGGAAAAAAAAACAATAATGGTATTTCTTATGAGGCACCTTCCTATATTCTAAGGAATTAAAGTCCTAATGTTGGGATCATAGCTATTACTATCCTAAAATATTATATATCAATAAATATAAGTATCAACAAACCTAATTCTGTGTAGCTATTACTTATTTAAGCATATGTTTGAACTCTCATAGATTGATGTTATATATATATATATATATATATATTACAGCAAATGTTTTGACAGAATTGATCTCATAATATTACTACGCAAGCTACATTCCATCGGTGTAAGGGGCAACCTTTATAGATGGTTCACGTCTCATGTCAGGAACTGGTGTCAGCCTGTGGTTCTTAATGCGTACACATCATCAGCTATGTCAATCCCCCCAGGAAGGCTCACAAGGCTCACTGCCAAGTCCTCTTTTATCAATATTTTTATTTATGATGTATCTACTTGCTTTATTAATTCTAAAGTCCGAATGCTACGTGTGCTCGTTTACTCGTACGCCCCCAAATAATCATTACAAATTATGAGATTAAAAATTCCAACATTGCTGGTGTTACATCAATTCGCGACTTAGGTATTGTATTTGACTCAAAGTTTGATGAACATATTAATAAGATAATGAACAAGGCCTTAAAGGCACTGGGCTTTATCTTCCGCATGTCCAGTGACTTCAAATCAATCAAAAACTCTTAAAATATTATATTGTGTTTATGTCAAAAGTCACTTAGAATATGTTTGAAACTCAGCTTACAATGTTTACAACTATCGTATTGAAAAATTTTTTCGTTGTATCCAGTTCAAAGTTAACACACACATTCCTGAATACTTAAAAGACTCTCAAAAATGTTATATCCTACCACTGCAAGTAAGAACCGGACCTGGCATTCCTCCATAATATCGCGTCTGCATATTCCTTACTCATTATCCCGGTGCTCCTGTACTTTACATGTTCCTGGAGCTAAACATTTATTTAAAACATCGCCTAAGCAGCTAAAAAGATGCCTCAACAATAGTTTTTTTAATCCTTTAATAACTAGTTATTTTTGCATACAAATATGCATTTTCCGTTCTCTATATACATAATACTCATACATTGCTTTTTGTGAAAACTTTTCATTGGCCTTAAAATGTTTTTCCTTATATTATTCTTTGTCTAGCTGTCAATTTTCATAAAAATGTTAAAATAAATAAATAATAAAATATGTGTGAATTTATTGGTCTTATTTTATTCGATATGATTCAAAGTATCGTAACAAAAGGAAGTACTGCGCATCCCTTGCATGGAATTTTGTCTCTGTACACGCCTTTCGCATCATGTTTCGCATCGCCATCTTGATTTTAGTGTTGCTATATACAATAGTTTTATTTTCCTAAATAAAATAAATAAATCTGTTTACGATATATTTCATTGAAATTAAATGCTTCCCTTATTAGGTAAAATATAATAAAACACATTTAAAATTTATAAAAAGATATTAATTTTTGACATTTATAATACATCTGAATTTAAAGTACAATTTGTTTGTCGTGCACTTTGTTATTATTTGTTATTCACCAACAAATTAGGGAGAGGAATTACATAAACACACTCTAATGTTAATATGGTGCAATACTTTACAGTACTGTTATATTCAAAGAATGACTCAGATAAATATTGTTCTATCAAACTTTCAGAATAGTAATATGCAACATTTACAGGAAACAAGTTATTACAAAATATTTCTCAATATTATATATCTACCTATTGAAATAATGTCAATTGATTTAAATTTGTTTTGACTATTTATATCTAATATTGAAATAGCAGCGCATAACAGACGGCGGGTATAGATATATTAGTATAATTTACTTTATTTATCTTAAACTTTCAAGGACCACCATCAGTCAGTCAGGGGATGCGCAAAAATATTTCTGCGAGACTTAAATGAAATATTAAGGAATTTAGTTTGATCATCATAACATTTGGACCCCAAATGTCTGCTGTACACTTAATACTTTACAAGGGTACCTACATATTAATATCAAAAATTGTGATATTTTTTTCAGTACATAAATAATATTGTGTAATATATTTTGATTAAGTCAATTTATATTTATATTTTGTTACCCGTACCTGTAATGATCGGAGTAGTTACACGTTGCCAGGTGCAAAAAGAAGCTGAGGAACGAAAAAAAACTGGAAGTCACATGTTATGAGGAAAACCATATAACGATGACCTCGTGACATTTTCCATGTCGACAAGGCCAAGTGATGCTATACATGAACAACTCAGTGTCAATAAACTGTGTTATGTAATTAGACTGCAGAGAGGGACAGGGAATCTACGGAAACAAACGTTCTTGGAGGAAATGACGATGTACCAACTTAGATGTGTTCACGAGGAATACACTAACAAATGTAGTTTCGTAACTTTTCTTACTTAGTAATTTTGTAGTTTTACATTTATATCGTAGTATTTATATACTAACATCACAATATAAATATATTCATATACGAAGCAGTGATAGAAGGTATAGTGGTTTCAATGTAGGTTTCCCGAATGAGAATCGCGAGTTCGAAATACAACCTGGCCCAACTTCTTAATTCTGATGATACAGAGGCATTGTGCTTAAATGATAAGCATTAAATAATTGCTAATTTAAAATTAATATTATGATCATATAATCTTAATATAATCAACTTTCTCAATTCTATACATTCTTATCCAGTTTCAGGATACACTGTGTATTATATTACTTACCCCTGTTAGCGTAGGGAACTGCTGATTTGAAGAATAATTAGTTTTATTAGTAACATTGATAATATTCATGGATCAAACTATCGAGTCCTAATGATTGTGCAGCACTTTACATTCACCACGGAGCCTGTGGAACTGCCGATTTTGAGAATGGTGTGTATTCGTGGTTTCATGACACTCCTTCTAATTGTACATATAAATTCGATATATAATAATGTAAGAAACTGAGATCCGGAGACATTGGAGGGTTTAAAACCCTGGTTTAGTCTCTAATTTGTTTGATTAAGAGTTCACAAAAGTCTGTTTCTATAGCTGCTAATCTGAAATTACGATAAATATTTTTCACGCTCACAGTCAACTTGACTAGGTAGTGTCTCCACTTATATTAATCCAGTTCAACCAAAAATAAATTTTTAACGCTTTTAATACATATTTATTGAATTGAAACAATATACTACATTCAAGTTACAAATATTATGTAATAAATTCTATCCAACCCTTTTCAACCTCATCCTAGTCAAAAAAATTAAGATGTCAAAAATAATTTGATATGCTTGAGATTGCTGGTGATTATTTTATTTTTATATGTATAAAAAGTAGATGTAGTAAATATTATCATTTATTATAGTAAAAAGAGTAGATAAATCTCTATTTTACGTTCAACACAGTAGACGGTATTGTATATTATATATATAAATATTAAATAAATGTAGAACTTCGATAATTTATATAATTGTACTTATTGGCAGGAAGTCAAGGAATATGAAATTAATTACACAGTACTAAATATTGTGTGAATACGGCGGTATTGTGAGGAAGTTCTCCGTGAGGTCATTCAATGTGAATATTATTTAATTTATTTAATTATAATTTCTTTAATCTTGCGTTAATTAACATTTGTGAAAAATATCTTAAATTGAGTCACTATGACTTATATACTTCAGAAAATATTCTTAGGTTCAGTATGAATAAAATTTTAAAATATAAGTAGATTTTAAAGTTCACCTTCTTGTGTATAAAGATTTGTACATAAATATCGGAAACAAAATCATTTCCCAATCAGGTGTGACATCTAAGACAGACAATATATGGAATTTCGAGGAAATAAGTTAATTTGTAGTTTTTAATAATACCTCTGTTATCATTTATTAATTTATCAAAATATCGGGATCAAACAGAAGATATTATTTGATAATTGTGTTCAATAATTTTCCAAAACTACTTCACACTCTTAAATGGAATTGAAAATATTTAGCGGGTTGTTGAAAAACACATTTTTGGACTAGATATTAATATTAAATAATAATTAAAGGTAAACACTTGTCAAACTTTTAATAAATAAAGATAATAATATACATATTTAACAAGGCACCTAAGAAACCTGAACACATTTTTAACATAGTTGATGCACTTCGCTGCTCTTGAGCCGTTTCGTCCTTACGACTGCTAGTGAGGTCCTTCCATCGCGCCTTCTCCTGATTAGAACCTGATAGTTTTCCGTATTTAAATTCCGCGCACTGCACCGTCACGGTTGGCGGCACTCCGAGGAAGATTAACCTGGAGCTCGTCTTCTTTAAAGTCAGAGAACCTCTCAAATCTTCGATCTCCCGTCCGTTGATGTACCAGCGCAGCTCGGCGTCCGGCGCGCCGCGGCAGTACGCCTGCATTTCGTCACCGTCACCGAACTCCGTCGCCAAACCTTGCAGCAAGGGTCGCCTGTGTTCGTGCCCGTGGACTTCCATGTAAGCTGATCTAGTTTCGAACTTATACGGCGGAATGTCCCGTTCGATATCGCACCTGTAGAGGCCGGTGGCTTCGTCGGTCAATCCTCCTAGCTTGAGCCGGCAGGCGGTCGGCCCGCACGCGACGAGGTCTATTCTTCCCACGCCGAGGATCGGAAAGGAACGGGTGCTGGGAGCGGCTCCAGGTTTGTAACGAAAGAACTCGGTGGGTCCCCGAAACCAGCTGAGGAGCGTGAAATTGGCGTCGTAGCGACATTCGATCTCGACCTCCTCCTGTCCGGGCGGGACCACCTCCGGAACTATGAGGTGAGTGACGTTGAAAGGCCTGGCCTCACCACTGACACTCGCGAGTAAAACGAGTCCGACGCCGACGGCGAGCATGGTGACGGGACGCGCGCGCGCACGACACTGCTCCCTCGCTATCTGACTTCGTCTTAATTAAACAGTTTATTAAACTCCAACACTCAACCGTTCAACGGATCCTGTGGGATCTGACACGAAATTAGTTTCGTCCGTCCAAATTGAAAGACAAACGTGTAATTGCGTTTTCCTAGGGGTGGCCGGTAATTCAAGCGCATGCGTACGGTCTCCCCAATAATTAATAAAGTCACAGTAAACTAGCGATAAGTATCTTAAATGAAAAATATATGGAGATTTGTAAGTTAGCTCCAATTGAAGTAGCCATACTGTCATTGAAGATTTGTTAAGATCCAAATAAAACACTAATATAATAAAAGTTAACGCATTGAAAATAATAAAAACGAATGGTCTCTATTTAGTTCTCTATTGTAGCCCATATATTTAAAGCATTTTGCAGAACCATATATTCGGATTTTTTATACGTTATTATTATCTACTTACATACAAAATATGTTAAGATATATGTAAACATTATATTGATTATGTTATAATAATATATGTTTCAATGTTTCAGTGTAATGAACCAGCAATAAACACGAGTCCTGTAAACACGCGGCGCGCGGCGGGTTGAAGGTTTCGGCTCATTGTACAAATTACGCGTTAAATGTGTCATCCATTTCGCGACTTGATTACTGCCTCCCTACGTCGACAATTGAAGATATCCTCTGTGATTTGGGTTATCTAGGAAGTATTAGTCACCAATGAATTATCTAAAACTATTTATTTAGTAAAGAACCTACGCGATAATATAGTGATCTACGTTGCATTATTACCTGGACTACTGAACTTAAATCATTTACTTTTAACAATAGCAGCTAGAAGGTTAGTTATTAATGGCCGGCTTTAATCATTTATTTAACCGATATTGCTGGTTAACGGTTCATTTCTTTTTCGTCTAAGCTTACTTATACTTACTTATCTTTCGTAGACTCTCGATATGTTTGATTATTGAAATGCAAAAATTAAACTGCATCGAATATAGTTTATCTTTTTACCAGTACCAAGGACTATACAGTCTTTGAAACTCGCCATAAATCGGATAGCGAACTGAGGTTGCATGCGAATGTTAATGGTAAATTTCCATGAGCGATTCTATGCCTCGGAGGGCACTTGAAATCGTCCGTCGCTGTTGGTTTAGATAACACGTAAAACATAGATGTTTTGAGCTGGCATTCTTTAATTAGGAGATAATGAGTTAAGTTTTATGTAGTGTGCTAAAAACCGTAATGAATGGTACGCCACTGGTTATAAGCAAAGCTTCGAGTAATCTTGTTTCAATTTGAAGGCTGGTCACACAGTTAAATTTTTATTTTAAAGGTGCTTATAAGTGATATGGAGTAGGAAGTAACATGTGTGATCGTACTCAAATATGTCAGTATCAACTACTCTGTAGTTGTACTGTTAATAACTAGGATGTAGTTACTATGAAGTAATTACAGAGTAGTGTGTTGTAATTATTAATTTACCGCAATTTGGACCTCCTCATCCTAAGTTTGATTTTAGTAAATGTTTGACCGTCTTTGCCGTCATAAGTACATTTATTTCATGTTAATTATTTATTATGTTTATTGCAAAAATATGGTCGAATATTCCATAACTAACTCAGTTTTAGAAGACGTAGACATACGAAATAGATTGCATCTTAACATTTAATAATCTTTTACGTCTTATGCTTAATTATTGTTAATTGATTTATAGCGTGCAGTTCTTGGCCATGTTCCGTCCAAAAGTAATTAAAGTGTTGGGAAATCCAGTGCGATATTGCAAGGGGGTGCGCGGTGCGCTTCCCTCGACTGCACCCACAACGGCGCTATAGGTATGCGGTCTACCGTGTAACCACACCCTTAGACTATAAGCCACTAAAATAACGTGTTTGAGGTTCATTAAAATTAAGTTACTCATGAAGTGTGAAATGACCCAAACAGTCACATTTAACGCAAACAGCCGATAATTAATACTGCAAGATTTATTTAAAAAGCTTTCTGAAATAGTGAAACTGTTTTATTTAGTGACCAGACAATTCTGAATGCATTTTAAAATCATTTGACTCGAACAATTTCTTTACCCGAGAATGGAGTATATGCTATACTAATGTAATGGCCGGTAACGTTGGTATATCTCTCTTCTCATCTCATCTCCCTCTCCTTTCCTCAGCTCAACTCACCATCTTCCGCTCTTTCCCTGCATCTTAATGTAATAAACATTTCCGCTACAATAGTTTATCGCTCTCGTAATAAAAGTAATACACAATTTTTATTAATTAGAGATTTAAAATGCCTTTGTTTAATCGAATGAAGCTCAAGCTAGATCGTTGATTTACGTTTTTGTGTTTTGGTTGCAAACTGCGAATCTTACAAAATGCGAAGAGAAGATTTTGGGAGGTAAGTTAGACTCGCATTGCCAAACTTAACTGCAAGATTTTAAAAGTCTTACAAAACCTAATAAGACGCAAACGGAATGTTATGATATAAATTTGATCTAAATATCATCCATGGGAACAATTCATAATACTTACAAGGTGTCTCCAACACCAGATTTACCTACATGTTCTTAGCTGATTAACGATTGAACACACGGACATTATGATGGTAAGCGTAGTGATCACTTATCCGTGATTAGAGAGGCATCACTTTTATTGTAGCCAAGGAAGAATCTATTTATTGATATACAGGGGAACGATTCGTTAGAGGGATGTAGGGGAGTTCATTTGCAACCAAAGTACCTCTTATGACCCTTATTCAAATATTAACCATTTTCAAGTTAGTAAATATTTTATATATTTTTTCGAGAATGTGCGGTATTCAATTTTTGAAAATTAAAAAATCGCAAAATGTCACTAACGCATATGAGATTATTTTATTGTTATTATCTGGTCGCTAACACTAGACACAGAGTATATACTCCGGCTTTGCACTTGGAACACGAAAAATAGTACACTGTTGAATTATATTGGTTAGTTTTAACTAGACAGGCAGGAAAACATTGTCCCTATTTTAATAAGCATGGCAAAAATGTGTGCAACGATATTTGAAGTAAAGGGTATGTTATCCGACAGTAATATAGAGCTACTCTTACTAAACCGTTCTTGGTACATTGATGTTAAAAAAATAATAATTTATACCACAGATATATTAATAAGGCGCTCTGTTTTTTACTGCCATTGCGATATCATCCATATACCACATGCCACAAGGAGGTTGTCTTAGTGGCAAATAGTAAATTTGACAGGTGACATTTGTGAGATACTTATGGTAGATAAGATTTTCAACTTTGCATCTAGTTCGTTTTTAGGTATTATTATAACACCCGTACCAGTTTAGTGTAGGTAAATCGCTGCCGTTGCTAGGTTCCGATAAAATATAAAAATCGCGAACACCAGTTATAGTTGCAATGTTTTGAAATTACGAAACACGAACGTGGTTTAGTACGTTCGCGGCTAGCAGTGGGCGCTGGTCGCTGGTGTCGGGAGCCCACGCGCTCGGCTCGGAAACAAGACATTACAATTTTATTAGCGGTAATCTTCTTAAGTGTTATCAGCCTAATTGAATAATGCATTGGCTAGTAACCACCGCGGGTTTGGATCGTTTTATTACTTGTATGACATCTTTATGTTTATCATCAGGATGTGTGTGATTCTTATTTTTTTATCGATTTTTTTTTTTTAATTTTTTCAAACACAATCCTGGCCGGACGTTGAAACCTTTGCATTATTTAAGAAAATATAAATAAAACTCTATGACCACATTAATAATTGTGCGTTTGAAATTGTCATAAAAATTTGTAAACAAAAAATATCATAATATATTCATGTTGTGCAATACGATGATTATCATTACATTCATGATAACACGATACTAATCACGACATAAAATAAAAATGATTAAGAAATGTTTTGTAGCTGATGACGCAGATAATGACTAAGGTTAAAGAAATCCCACGAACAGACTTCGAGGTTCTCGAAATACATAAATTATAATATTATTTATAAAGATAATTTAATTCCTATAAACTTCCACTCAAAGTGAATGCGGCCACTTAACTTTTTCGCCGATTAAATCGCTGTTCATGTATGACTGTACAATACAAGAGGACAAACATATTAAGGAAGGACTTTTAAATCCACTAATTTACGATTTCATTAGTTCAAATCTTAACACTGTTAAATCCATATTGCTATCAGAATTGCTTTAAGAAGTTTGTAAGTGAACATTTATAAAAGAAAATTGGGAGAATCATTACGTATCCTAAGCCAAATATTCTTTTAAAATTATTTGCTGTTCATATATTTGTCTGTTTGTGCAAAAACACAAAAGTTACTACGTAGGTTTTGACGCAAATTTAATTGTTTAACGACTTAGTAATTAATTAAAAATCTACCGTAATATTGTACAGAAAATTGTTTGTATAGGATTGCAGTTACAGCGTGATTTTTGCATTACAAATTACACACTCGCAATTCTTTAATACGATATAATGACTTGAAGGTATTACTAAGTTCTCGCGGACGAAGTCATCAACAAAGTTTAGTCTCAAACTAAAGTACAAACACACAACGTGTTACGCTTTGTAGAGGTGAAATTCAATTGTGGGACCAATGACTGTAACCGGACCCACTCGACCCGGACAGCTTCAAGATAAGTGAGTAAAGTGACTCTTGGATTGGCTAATGATGCGTTTTGATGAATCTCCTCACTTACGATATCTTTGCGATCTTCAACGATTTGCTGTTCTCTATTTCTCAGTGAACATATGTATCTCTCAACGAACATGTGACTGACTGGCTGATGTGAATGTTTTTGAGATTTGTGGTTTGTGCTTCCCAATTGAACTTTTTTGGGCATTGCCTGTTTCTTATCTTCTACTTTTTTAATTTAAGATAGGATTTTAATAGGCTGCAGATCTAGATCGTATCCGCGTTACGTTATTTATAAGTACCATTATTTATCGACCTAGATGTCAAAAGATGATGCTAATAATGGAATAAAAATTTTGTTTTTATATCTATATTGAAAAAAATCTAAAATCATAATAAGAACCATCTGCCGCAGTTTGCGTGGCATCGTGAATAAGTGTTATTTAATCATGTAAAACTTATCTTCATATTTATCTCATAATAATAACAGTAATAACGATAAAAAAAGTTGCCGAAATCTTATAAGTATTATGAAATCGGCTGACGTCACGGTCGTAGGTGACTTATCGCGCCCTGGAACAAAACATGAACAAAAATGATTCATCGAACCGGCCTGTTTTCTTATTTCTTGGACTTAAAGCTTGTTAAGTAAAAGTAAGTATTATCATTACGACAAAATAACGCATGTACTCGTATCTGACTACCCGAATTAAATTCTTTGTGTTCGGTGACTTAATTCATATAGCGAATAGCTAGCAACTGTGCTAGTAATAGTTGAGTAAATGATATTTAATTTTTAGTTTATAGAGTTTTTATACAGTGAAATATGTTTTTGCTAGACGCCGTTCAGGTGTAAGGTCACTTCAAGTGTAGCTACGGGGCAAGTGCTTCTAGGGCAAAGATACCAAACATTTGTATGATTTTGCATCAACAACATGTACGTAACTAATAAAACGTTGCAATTTCACCTGCAGCTGTAGCTCTTACATTTGTCATTTATTTAATTACGATTAATGTGCGACAATTCGGGAGCACAATGTATCTCGGTAACTGGCTGTCGATAATCACACAATCGGAATGCCAGCGCCATCTAGTGGTACTCGTTGGAGACCACGATGTGACACTGACAGCAGACGGTCAGGGTTCATGGAATTGTTTGGAGTAGTGACCGGTCGTTAGCACGGGTAGAAACCATCCCGGTTCAAGTTGAGGGTGTCTTATACCAAATAATCACTGCAACTGTAATTATTAGAAATGAACATTAAAACTTTGTGTTAGTGATTGAACAGATTGCTTTTTTTACCAACATTTGCCACGATTCGGCAACAAAAGAAGAGCAAAGATTGAATAATGACGAGGAGAATACCATCACTATTCCATCACATATTTGTATACCAACATATTAATTTAATAATTATTTTACTAATTAATGCATACAACATTTACGCAGCGATTCGACAACAACCATGTCTGAAAATTGTTTAGCCTACAAAGACGTAAATACAAAAGAGGCTGGATATATGTATATGTATATATAAGATTGTTTGATGTCGTGTGACAAACCAAGTTGTGGCCGTCCATCAGCATCAACACGGCCTACAAGGGGAACATTGGATAAATAGACTACGAAAATTTGTACGAGTTTCGATAATCTAAGACCATAGCAATTTGGTTATATTATATAATAAATTAACTTATAATTACTTTGGTGATAATGTCATCGAGTTTGATGTAAAACAAGTCTAGTTTTTCGTGGCTTTTTTTTTTATAAATTCTAATTTGTGTATTTTTTATGTATTATTAATTCTAATTTGTGTAGTTTTTATAAATTCTAATTTGTGTATTTTTTATAATGTATTTGTTTTTATTTATTGACCAACATACAATTAAATATATATATATATATATATATATATATATATTTTCTGTTTATATAGATATACTCCAATCTGTAGGGCAAATGTGTGCTTTTTTAAAATTAAAAGTATAATCTGTTGGTCGATTCGCCCGAACTAGTTCTTTTTACAAACTGTGGATCATAAAATATTAAATTTTATAGTAATTTCTTTGAAGTCGTATTAAATAGAAGATATCATAAATCGTAATCAGGAACGAAAAAAATCGCTCACTTTCCCTTTGATTTGGTTTCTGAGAGGCATATTAATGCTTTCAATTTAACACTGCGAGTTATTTTGACTTATAACTCCATGTCATTGTGGCTACTAGCCCACGAGGGTGGTTAAAATTAACTTAATTGAATATGCCACTAATAATTTAGATCCTAATTAGTAAATTGTCAGCTTATCTAATTTTGGATGCGGGATGTGATTATTTTTTTCCCCATCGTGATAATTTAACTTAATCGGATTTGATACGCTTGTATATTCCCCATATTTTACCAAATGTTCAAACATTAGAAAAAGCGCCATCTCTATTAAGTACATTGCATTTACTCGTACGAGTGTTACTCACTTAGTTTCATTCACTCACTCACGAGTGTTTCAGTTTTAAATAGTATAATAAAAGTTCACAAGATGGCGTTAATTACCTAAACTAAAATCTTTTACTTGCAACTGCTTCTGAGGTACCGTATTATGACATTGTAACCAGCCTTTAGGTAAGTACCGTACTTGATTACAATAATCATATTTCTGTAGTTTCTATTATTCGTGGCTTTGTAATAGGATTGATCAATTTCTATAGATTACTCCATTATACCTGCGAAGTTCCTGTCATGAGGGATTGATTGATTGATTGAATGTAGAATCTAATGATAGCATAATTTTTATCAAAGCAGTATTAAAATCCATTACAAATGTTATTTTAAAACATTTTAATGCAGAAACATAACGGTTATCAGTAGCGGTTGGTTTTACTCACACACAATTGTTTCAATCACAATTTTTCCACGATTAATTGTATCACCACTATCTAGTTGATTTTTCATTTTATACCGCAGCTCGCAGAAAATGGTTTAAGTCAAATTTTTTACGTGTTGTCTAAACACCCTGTATCTACAATCCAGCTTTTTAGTCTAAGGACCTTCTCAGATTATTGAGTCTAAACTAGCTGTCTTGCTCATAGTATTTCTTACTTAATTATAGACTAGACTAGGGATGTTATGGATATGAAATTTTGGATCTGGATATGGATACGGATACATGAATTATAATTTAGCGGTTTCGGTTACGGTTACGCATATGAAATTATTTCGGATTATTCGATTGTTTCGGATAAATTCGGTTACGGATATCAGATTATTTGTCTTAAAAATATATACAATGTATTTATACGGTAATAGTTTCACTTGCTTTCTAGGTATTATTTAATATTGTTATTGTAGGGAAGTTGTTTCAGGTGCTTGATAATAATACCTCCACAATAACTAATTTTAAAAATAATACTTTAATAACGCTGTATCACCAATACAGAAGAGGACAATGAATGTGCAGAAAAATAAAACACCTTATTTAACTACTGCATAACACGGTCATATGCCTCTTGCTATTCGCATTCATCAGGCGCTCGAACATTCCCCGGGCGTTGAAAGCTTGACTTTCAACTAGAAGTTGAAGAAACGGGCAAGGGGCATATCTTACTGAAAGACCGTCGAATATTTCCAGTAGATGTCTTAATGTCAGCCACACGGATGATGCCATCAGACCCAGGATGAACAGCAACAACCCGACCCAATCTCCATTTGAGGGGTGGAAGGCCATCCTCTTTCACCACAACTAATGAATTTAATTCTAAGCCGTCCTTGCACGCACGCCATTTGCTTCGTTGCTGCAGCTCCACAACGTACTATTTACTCCATCTGGCCCAAAAATGTTGACGCAGTTGTTCAATTCGTTGAAATCTGGTCACATGAGAAGAACTGCAATCACTGTAGTTTCATTGTGGCAACGACACAAGTGGTCGCCCAATTAAAAAATGTCCTGGCGTCAGAGCTGTATAATCTGCAGGATCCGTTGATAGTGGGGTCAACGGTCTGGAGTTCAATATGGCTTCAATTTGCGTTAACGTAGTGTAAAGTTCTTCGAAGGTTAAATTACAATGTCCCAACACTCGTTGTAAATGGAATTTTGTTGACTTCACGCCGGCTTCCCAAAGTCCACCAAAATGTGGTGAATAAGTTGGTATGAAGTGAAAATTTATGTGGTCATTAGCTAAATTTGTACTTATAGAATTATTATTATTTTTTAAAAATTTAGACAACTCATTGTATGCACCAACGAACGAGGTACCATTGTCGGAGTAGATATCAGTAGGTTTTCCCCTACGCGAGATAAACCTTTCTAGCGCGAGTAAGTAATTGTTGCTCGTTAGTCACTTACAAGCTCTAAATGAATTGCTTTGGTAGTGAAGCAGATAAAAATTGCTATGTAAGCCTTCATTAATCTGCAACCGCGACCTCGGCTACTAGCGCACGTAATCGGACCCGCGTAATCTACACCCACACATTCAAAAGCATAGCCACCTGGAAGCACACGCTGCCGTGGTAGATTTCCCATCAAAGGAGTTATAACTTTACCAGCCATACGTCTACATCGTACACAATTATGATAGGTAGCTCTAGCTAAATTACGACCTCCTATAGGCCAATAACATTCTCTTATTGAAGCAAGTAATAATTGTGGTCCAGCGTGCATAAGCCTTTTATGTTCATAATCAAAAAGTAGTTTTGTAAATAAATTATTGGACTGTATTAAAATAGGATGCTTTTTATCATACGAAAAAGACGAATTATCAAAACGACCTCCAACACGCATAATTTTATACTCATCTAGAAATATGTTAAATTCATGTAATGTACTCCTTTTAGGTATAGTTTGCTTGTTCAGAAGCATCTGGTATTCTGGAAAAGATTCTTCTTGACACTTTGATATTATTAAATTTAATGCGCTTTGTAGCTCTTTTTTAGATAGAAAATCCTTTGCCGAACGTTGTTTTTTACATAATTGGATAAATCGTAAAACATAAGCTACTGAACGAATTAATCTTAGAAAATTAGAAAATCTCTTAAAATCTATTAAATCATTGTAATCTTTACTTTTACTTTCGATTATATTTAGAGAAACCTCACGACGTGTCTCAGGTAGACTTTCTTTTTGTAAGGGTTGGGAAGGCCAAAGTGACGAATCCCCTTTCAAAAAATCAGGACCATGCCACCACAACTCTGAATTTTGCAGAACACTAATATCCACACCATGAGATATTAGATCTGCCGAGTTCTTATCAGTTGGGACATGTTTCCATATACAGTTACCTGCCTTATCGAGGATCTCAGCTACGCGATTGCTTACGAATGGCTGAAGTCTAGAAGGCATCATTTGTAACCATCCTAAGACTATGGTGGAGTCGGTCCAAAAATAAACCTGATTAATCTTAAAATTATAATCTTCTCATATAGCCGAACTGCGACTAGCACACCACATAATTCCAATCTCGGTATGGTCGTCGGTTTAATTGGTGCTACACGGCTTTTAGCCATAAGTAAACGAACCATTACCACATCATGATCATTGATAGTGCGAACATATACACACGCACTATACGCGGTCTCCGACGCATCAGAAAAAATGTGCAAAATCGGATAAAAGTGGCAATGTTTTTACTATGTCACACCACCGATTGCTTATTTCTGGAGATAATGGTTCATCACATGAAAATTTTTTCAACCAAAGTTTCTGAAGCAAGATTTTCATTTTAATGACATAAGGAGCTATAAGTCCCAAAGGATCAAAAATTCGTGCAATAATTGATAGTAAAGTACGTTTTATATTTCCCTGAGGAATGACATCACCAATTGGAAAGCAGAGTTCATCGGAATCTGCATGCCAGCCAAGACCTAATAACTTGCTGGGTTCGTGAGATCCAATATTTAAATCAGATGATGTCTGAACAGATTCATGCACTACCTGAATCGCATTTGATTTCCACTTCCTCAAGTGCATTTTAGCTGATGCGAGTGCCTGTGTTACACCCTCGCGTATCGCTTTTAACTCTTCTAAATCGTTACAGCCAGTAAGTAAATCGTCGACATAAAAGTCGTGAATGATAATTTGACCAATTCTTTCATTTGTACAGTCAAGACCCATCTGCTTAAGACATCTAGTTGCCAAATATGGAGCACTAGCGGTACCATACGTAACAGTATTTAATTGACAAGTTCTCACTGGCTCATTAGTATTATCACGCCACAGTATCTCTTGTAAAAACCTATCAGATTGATGGACAACTATCTGCCTATACATCTTTTCCACATCTGCAGTTAAAATGTGTTTGTGCTGTCTAAACCGAAGAAGTATGGATAATAAATCGTCCTGAACCGTGGGACCTACCATCTGTATGTCATTCAAGGACACACCCGATGTAGTAGAAGAGCTTGCATTATATACGACCCGAAGCTTAGTCGGCTCACTATTTTCACCCAGAACACCATGATGTGGTGTATAATATGCGTTCGGGTTAGAATGAAGCTTATCACATGGCTGAAATTCAGACATGTGGCCCAAAACCTGGTATTCTGACATGAAGTCGTAATACATTTTACTTAAATCAGGCTTGGCCTTTAATCTACGTTCTAGCGAAAATAAGCATTGCAACGCTCGTTAGAATGAATCTCCTAACACATCAGGATTCTGTTTTAGTGGAAGACAGAACCGTCCGTCATCTAATCGCAACGTATTATTAATAAAATGTTCCTCACACAATTTTTCTTCTGGTGAGAAATCTGATAACTTAGAGTTTACCTCCTCTAATTGCCAGAAACAAGTTAAATCACTATGGATATGATAAATATCACTATCTTCACAAGAACTGATCTTGGTTAAATTACACTTAATTCCATTGGTGAATAGTGCAGTATGATTGCTTACAACAGGACCAGATATTATCCACCCTAGTCTGGTTTCACAAAGTACAGGTGTACCTTTGCCTAGCTTAATTTTTTGTGATCCTAACAAATCCCAAAAGAGATCAGCAACTATCAAAACATCAACTTCACTAGGTTTATAAAATGTAGGATCAGCTAAGCAAATATCAGACGGAATCTTAAGATTAGACAGATCAATTTCATGACACGGCACATTATCGGTAATTAATGGTAAAACGAAACAATTAATGTCAGTAGAAAATCCATTATTAAGTGCCTTAATTTTGACACTACATGTTTTACCTACGTGTGAAACCACGTTATTTATACCTAAAATTGATTTGTCTATCTGACTGGTTACCAGATTTAACCGTTGGCACAGTCGTTCAGTACTAAGACATGATGTACTACCGCTGTCGAGTACGGCACGAACTAAATATTCGCGATTAATATTATCGCATAATTTTATTAAAGCGGTTGACAATAATACCTCTGTCTATGCAACATTATGTGATGCAGTTATTTTAGCTGACAAAGCGATATCATTTGCATCATGACTGGAAGGCGTAAACGACGACTTTGTCTGGCGTTCCGAATTACACATATCTTGAATTGACAAGTTACTCGTAGTTTTATGCGTAACTATGTGAACCAAGGTATTATGCTTGCGCTTACATATTTTACAGCCTGGTTTTTTACAGTGGTTAGCAAAGTGACCAGTTTGTAAACAATTAAAACAAACCTTGTAAGTCGGGAGTAACTTTAATCTAGCATCGTTGCTTAATGCAAGGAATTGTGGACAATTAATCAATTTGTGATCTTCATTACACTTTAAACATGAATTTTTAGACGGAGATTGTATACTAGAATTGCGAACTGTAATCGTTGACTTCAACTTAGAAGTAGACTTTTGTGTCGCAGATAAGTCTTTACTTCTAGATTGCTCTAATGTTTCGATTAAATCAGCGTGATTAAGCATAAATTGCATAAAGTTATCTAATGTTATCGAATTGTTTTTATCCACACGACCTTTAAACTCTTCCCACTCACGGTATGTTTTGTGATCTAGCTTACGACTTATGATATAAATCAAAAGAGTATCCCAGTGCTTGACTGGCTCACCTAATGATTCTAATGCCTGCAAATTCTTATTAACACTATCTATTAAGTGTTTCAACGTAACAGAAGACTCCTTTGTAATGGACTCAAAATTAAATATAGCAGACACATGATTCTGTACGAGTAGACGCTTGTTGTCATACCTGTCGCATAGAAGTTTCCATGCAATAGCATAGTTACTAGCGGAGAATTCTACTGACTGGATCACTAGGGCAGCAGCTCCTTCCAGACACGCGCGTAAATAATGGAATTTATTAATATCATCAATTTCATCATTAGAATGAACGAGGCTCACAAAGCTGTCTCTAAACTCTAGGTAATTGTGATATGATCCGCTAAATTTGGGTAAATTAATTGTAGGTAACTTAACGAGCTTGGAATTACCTACATGCGAACCTTTTTCATTACTTACTGACTTATCTATATTAGAAGTGAACTTACTTAATAAGTTTTGAGCCTTAGCCAGTGATTTTTAAATAAATAGCCTCAAATTCTGACCGTTCAGAATACTGTCCCTCGGGGTTGTCTACTGAACATTCCAACAATAACTGTACCTCATCATATTGGTCATACAACGACTCTATTTTACCTATACGCAACTGTAACTCCATAACATCTTGTTGCTTTAAGAGTTTATCACCTAGCAAATCAATGTAATTTGTAAATATAGTTAAACGACCCTTAAAGCTTGCTCGTTTTTTTAATCAATTCCATTTTTTGGTCGGCCATTGGGAAGACGAATGAAATCAACCTGGAATGTATACAGTAACAACCGTAAATTATTTAAATTAGATAATATATGCTTTTATTTTCCTATGGTTTGACTAAGTCCCTAACTAAATAGTTCAAAGGGCGCAATATAGCTTTAACTTATGTAACGATTTCAAATGTTCCAAACAATGTAATAAAAATTATAATTAAATGCCTATGTAATACAAATATAAAATTGTTTTATTACATTCGTTATAATGAATAATCCGTACTATAAATAATCAGTACAATTCGTTAACAGTGTTGAGTATTTTTAAGTTATTTCACAATAAAGAAATGGATTATTCATATACATGAAATTAAATAGTTTAAGAGCCAAAATTTTATTTAAAGTATTTATTATTAATTGAGCTTTTCATTACATAATTGTTATATGTTTAAGAGAATTGAAGTAAATACCAAACCGCATACTATGTACCTACATACACGAAAATTACTAGTAACTATTAAATAGTATACTAAATAACAAATTGCACAAACCTGTTTTACTTGTATTAAATACTTATACCTGATCAAGTGTTGGGTGCTTATCTTACTTAAATCCTAAACAAACTTCCTGATAAATTCGAAACGCAACGTCGGTACTTCTTTTATATAAGCACTTCACTCCACTTGTACTTTTTAAATTCTTCTTTAATTTAAAACTTCCCGATGAAAACTATATATTCAGATCCGGCTTCGATCTAGTACCATGTAGGGAAGTTGTTTCAGGTGCTTGATAATAATAATTCCACAATAACTAATTTTAAAAATAATACTTTAATAACGCTGTATCACCAATACAGAAGAGGACAATGAATGTGCAGAAAAATAAAACACCTTATTTAACTACTGCATAACACGGTCATATGCCTCTTGCTATTCGCATTCATCAGGCGCTCGAACAGTTATTGTAGAAAAACTAAAATAATAAATGTATGATGTATGATGATAGATTGATGATTGGCGAATTAAACTTTTGTAATTACCATGTGTTCTTTTAAAAGATGTGCCGAGGAGTTTCTTTCGACGTTTCGTCTCCTCAACGTTAAAGCACCTTTACGAAACGGTAGTAGAAGCAAAAAATGACGTGCATAAGTGTATTTACAGAATACCTACATGAATAAATGATTTTGAATTTGAATTTGACGAGAATGGACTCGTAAATTATTTGCTGAAGTCAGAGAGGCATATCTATACTGCCATATCTGTTGAGGGTATTTGTCTGTACATTCCACTATTTTGTAAAATTTCATGATAAACATTCGTTTTATGACTCACTGACATCAATTTGACCATTTTGAAATTTTTCGCCTCTGTCTTTGTCTGTCTGTCTGTATGTGACGTTATAACCCAGTAACGGCTTGGCCGATCCTAATGAACATTGATATGTAGTGAGAACATATGATTGCGCAGATTATGGGCTGTATAAAATATCAGTAAACCTAGTGATGTGTAATCATGGCAAAAACATATTTTTTTAAATAATTATGTATATATAAAAATTGTCCAACCCAAACAAATGTACGATACGAACGTATCTATATGAATCTCTTTCGAATTAGGCCATTACATTGTTCTTGGGAAGCTTTGCAGCTGTAATAACTTCTAATAGAACCCAAGTTTTAATAGGTCCAAATCAAATAGGACTACGTAAGACTTATAATAGAACTTATATTGCATCGGTAGACAGCGCGCCGGTTTGGTTTGTAGAAAAATTGTTCCATTATGTACAATGTTGCACGAAACATGTTTAAAATTAACTCGCGCTGGAATTTTCTGGGCGCTATCCGCTAAAGATTACGTGCCGCGAGACAATACATAACGTCTGTACTGAGAACTACTGGAGCGGGTTGCGGAAGCAGCCACGAGTCATCGGGCGGTGGCGACGCCAGAGGGCGCTGTTCGTGCATAAATCGCATTTTGCCTCTACATGCTCACTTCAGTAAATGATAGCATATAAAAGAACGTAGCAAGCACCAATTATCTGTTTTTTTGTTACTGTAATTCAAGTGTGGTAAACATATTGTGGTGACACAAAACAAAAAGCAAAATAACTAAACCAAAATTTTGTTCCTCAGAGATTTCGCATGACCGCGCTGCATCGATACACAATAAAAATTCTACCAATGCTAGAGTTAAGTTCATTGATAGTGTTATAGAAAACAGTGTTTAATACCCAATTAATTAAGGACCCAAAGCGGCCACTTGTCGTTGTTAGGAGTACAACCGCTTAGATCTGGGGCATACTCCTCCATGTTAGTTTCGTATGGAGAGAAGTCATTAGTGTCCAACCGACAAGGTTTAACGACTTCTATCTTCGCATACAATCAGGACCTATGCCTACATAATAACCCACTCTGGGTTCCAGCCATTAGTCTATTTGGAAGCATACTTCGTCAATGCGAATTTGTGGAAGTTTTAGTGAATTTATATACCCGAGGTTCAAAAGTTGTAGATGCCGAACAAAAGACTCTGACAGGCGATCAGAAGTAATAAAGCGTCCCTGATTTCTACCAGAATACAATTCTTACACATATTCTTAAAATCAGTAGGATCATATAACAATGATCACACACTAAACAGGGAACTAGTATGTTTCAAACATAATAAGACAATACATTATGTCCCATAACTTGCTACTTAGAAGTGTTGGAACTACTGAAGTGGAAGTGGAAGCCATCAAGCGGCGCCCGCGGGCGCAGTTTGAGCATAAATCGCATTTTGCCACGACTTACTAAGCTCCGTAAATAATAGTTTGAGAACAATTAATCATCAGTTGTGTCCTCGAGATATTTTCCAGTGGGCGTTATTTGTAATGTCGAACTTGTACTCGGGAAGACAGTTGATGTTTTTGATTTTTGTCTTTTTAAGTAATGCTTTAGTTTAACAAGCATTTGAAGGCCCTATGGAAGTAATGTACAGATTGAATGGATTCGAACATGATGTCAAAATAGTGTATTCGGTTATTATTTGGGGCTCTTGCCGGTCAATGTCATCTTTGAAAGCAGTAACTTGGAGCTGTAATACACTGCCATGTTTTGCAGGGCAAATTGAGGGGAGTTTTTAAGTGTTATCGGGAGGAGCCTGTTAGATATTGAGCAAGGAAGTCGCCAGCGGTAGACTTCTCAAATGCACCGGATTTAAAGCTTTTTGTCTGAAACTTAAAAAGTTCTTATAACATTAAATCAAATATATACGAGTATAATTATGAATTTTTCACCTTGTTTAAGGTGTAAGCTCCTTCCATCTTTCAGCTAACTCCTTATCTCCTCTGCTTAACGTAGCGTGGTGAAATTCCAGGTTTCCTGCCAATATCGTGATATTACGTAAACTCAACTATTAGCAAATTCTCATAAACATAGTTCATGTTCATTATCACTGTCTGCATTACAACTTGAAATATACATAAATTTGTAGCTTCCTCACAGTTACAATACAATAACAATAAGTCACAGTTACAATAACAGTTATAATAACAAGGATGATTTCAAATTCCGCTGTCAGTGCTAAATACCGTTCAGAGCCGTATTGAAGAAGTTTGATATTGCACAAATAACTCCAATGGCAATACCGATGACGGTAATTCGACGTTCAGCAAGCAGTTATTTGTCGAGAGCGCAAGTCAGCTGCACGAGAAATTGTAGCACCGTTTGGAATCCAGTTTCATAGACGTCGACCGAGTGATTGAAGATGCCTTGGTGAAATTTGAGGTGGACGTTCCGTTATTAAGTAAAATGTTGTGGCCGCGTCCGAGTAACCGAAGCAAGTGCTTTGAGCACTCGTAACAATATTATCTGGCAACGCTGGAAACTGCGCTTAACCAGCTAATAACTTTGTCAATTTAAGTATTTTACATTTTACTTATATTCGAATGAGTTTACAATTAACTCAAGATTAATTATTTCGCTTCGGTTCAGGAAAAATATTAAGTTTACTATCTTAAAACCGAATTGCAATGAATGAGTATCCGAGTTGCACAATACGAATTCCAAATGCAAAATTCCTTCACAAACGATGCACGAAAATGCTTCCCACTAATATTTTTGCTAGAGATACTCCTTGTTATAATGTAACATTTTATAAAATTCGGGTTTCCCATTTTACTTATTTAGAGGTTGGCCTTCGGAGTCTGTAACTCTTATTGATGTTTGGGTTCAAACCAACCTTTCCTATTCTTGGTGCACTCTACTGTACAACAAAAGAGTATATGAGGAACAGTCTCCCTGTTGAGAGTCGGCTCGGTACCAACCACTTTAATTCGGACGATATTTATATAATTCATATTCTTTTGTTGATAAAACTCATCTATCAAACAAAAAAAAGAAAATCAGCTGTCAGCTGTACGAAGTTTTTTCTTCACGTAATAATATATAGATTCAACCTTAAAATCAACTTCGACGATGACAGTTACATCAAATTGTTTAAATAATTAAAGACTTCTGAACTGTTCACAACAATTACTGCTATTCCCTTTAATTTAAATCGTTCGAATGTAGACCACCTGTACGGTGAAAACACCTATACGGTATCCAAGTTGGAAACAGAGAGGAATGATTTTATACGTAGTTTATAGGCAATTTTTTTAGAAAACTAACTAATCTAGCTGTAAAATTGGCGATACTTTTTTAAAGTTGTGACTTTTTAATCCACTTTGCAAAAATATATATATATATATATATATATATATATATATGCATGGATATAAATCTATGGATCCCTTTTTTCACGAAACCACGGAATGACCCTTATATGCCGGGTGTTTTTAAAATGTTTGTGTCCATGAAGTTGGAAAGTCAATTAAAATAGGTCATTTGTAATAGGTGACCTGTTTGCATGCAAAACTATTTTTTTAATTTTTGGAACTACCATAAGTTTAGACTTGGAGACTTAGCCTGTATAGTTGGAGTTTATCCACTTATTTGGAAGTCTCTTCGGCGCATAAGGTTTCCGGGCTCTCGTGTTTCCCGTTCGTCTCAGAGGGCATTGTTTGCTTCTAGTTTTAAACTTTTGCTCCCTCATGCTTCCCACATGTTTGGTCCATCCGTAGCTCTAAGATTCTGATCATCCCAAAATAAATGAACAATGAACGTCAGTTACACGACAATAATCTTCTGAATCTTCTAGATACTGAATGTGTAACGCCGGCCGAGCGGTAACTATCTCATTATTGATGTGACATTGCCCTTTGCCGCTACGCTCACACAAAAGTTTGCGAAATACGCATTTGTTGGAAGCTCGTACCTTAACACTATCGCGCGATGAAACACGAGCTATCCGTATCCGAATGGCGTGCGACACGCCATCTTGCGTGATACTGCGTGCATTGTACGTATGTACACGCGCCACGTGACCAAAAATAGGAATGAATAGATACGTAAAAAGGAATATGACCGGTTGCAAGGTTTGAAGGTAAATTGTTGATGGATTATTTGTTTCAATAACATTATTTTAATAAGATTTGCGTCCTGGATCACAACTAAAAAATTGAAATAAAATATAATTTAATTTAAATTAATTTAAATTTCTATTAGATACATAATCTACTGATTCCACGTTCAATTAATTATGGAACTTTTATTTGATTCAAAAAATATAAACGAGAATGGCCTACATAATTTGTGGATAAGGAAAATCTAATCTATTATAGACCCTAAGATTGATATAATTTGTCGACAAACAATTCGCCATGTACAAGCTCCGCGTCATATGTTATTCGGAGCAGCTATTAATTATATCGGTTAAGTCGTTGTAGTTATAGACTGGAATACGTTTTATAAGTATTGCAATAATGGAAGATCGGTCCAATAGCTTTCACAAAAGGTAACTACAATAAGTTATCCAACCAAGCCGAAGCGAAATTGTATTTCCAGCTCTAGACGGCGATGCAATTTCTCAACTAACCACTTGCTTTATGTAATTCTGCGGATAACGGGCTTCTCGGAGGTAGTTTGGGGAAAAATCAATAAATTGTCTGATAAAGAACTGTCAATGTAATGCTACTTCAACATTGTACAGTAAGTAGGTTTGCTGTTTTTATCCTTATATCATCGTTTTTGTTACGGTGAAGAAATATTCTAAGGATACCTGGTCGCTATCGCGGAGCGAAGTGGATATTTAAGGAAATTACCATTTAATCGATAAACCCTTCGTTTCAAGCGTCATATCATGCACTTGGAAACATTGATTCGGTTTTTTTTTATTAAGATTTAGATATATACTTAAGAGAAAGTAATATTAATAAGTATTTCAGATGGACAGACCAGCAAGTGATTATTTATGTACCGGAAAGCTAATAAGGAAGATCTTTAAATGAATCTATTCTAATTCATGCTTTCATATCCATCGTCATAGTCATTAAAAATACTGAGCACAGATTTTTCTTAATCTAGTTGATCAGAGTTGCCTCCAGGACACCGTTGAAAGATGTAGGTACTGTTCAGAGTGTCGGTGTCGAAGGAAAATACTACGGCGATGCCTTATGAGCTTTAATTATTAAATTTAAAAATCCCAAAAGGAAAAACAAACTAAATAACATTTTAGGAATTGAAAGAGCACTAAATCTTTACATAACCGTTAAGCTGAGACGTAAAGTACAAGTACAGTAAAAGCTTCAAAAACTTAAAATATTTAATGATTGTTCCAATCGTTTGTGAAACAATTGAAACTACAATTTTTTAGGGCCAACGTAAAAAGATTCTAAGCAAATATTTTTTGCAGTTTTATGATATTACGTAATCTTTAAAAGTAGTTTTTCTCATTTCTCTGGGGAAGCGATCGCGTGACATGAGATTTTTGTTTATTAAATCGACTTGGGAACTATTCAAATGTATGAATGATCAAGTTTTACTGAACAATATAATCTATATTCAAGTAGTAAACGCGACTACGCAGTTCAATTAATATTTTTCATTTAAATGAAATTCGTTTTCAGTTGCGTTGTTCTCGACTCTGATAACGTCTACATTAGCGAGATGTTTTATAAGGCTTAAGTTATTTGTGCGGTGCTCAAGCAAACTTAGCCCATATAAATGGAAATCGCGACGGGCTTCCCGGTATCTCTTTTTATGGAATGTTTTTCAATTTACCGCGCACTTTTATACTAGTTCGCGAAAGTTCGCCTTTAAAATACCTTCGCTCATGTTTATTGTAACATTAAAGAATAATTTCAACTCTACCCGCTCGGTGGTCTGCCACCGATGGCATTGTTATACGAAAAGTATTCGAATTTGTACGAACAGTTATATCCTTGAGTTTTGTTGTGGTGGATTCAGTATTTATTTGTTCGGCATCTAATAAAAATGGAAGGTTATAATAAAGTTAATATTATATCACCGTCTGATTTTATGGATACATTTAATTATTAATTGGTGAATTAGTGAAAAAAGAAACAGGTTTAATGAAAAAATATATGAAAGTTTGGCTGAGTCCACTGAAGCCAACTCCGTAATTAAGATTTTCCAAAGTTATTTATTTTTTGTATATTTATTTATTTATTTAATTATACTTTATTTTACTTAATACAATTTAATATAAAAGGCGGTGTAGTATATTATATTTTCGTATATTCTGGCTGTTAATAACATAGGGTGATTTTTGACTACTTTACTTGAATATTTGAAAAGACCTCAAATTGTAACGGTAGAAATTAAAATTTTGTGGCACCATGAAAGTTCTTGGAATGTTCTCTAGAAGCTGGAGTTAACGGTTGGAATTAGCATAAAGATAATTATAGTTTAATAGAAAAACGGTAAGATAACTTTTTTTAATATTATTACAAAGGTTTGGCAGAAAAATTAGCGGCCATAAAACCACTAAGAACTACCTCGAGCACCATAAACGACCTTCGCCTCGTCTTGTGCAGAAGGGCCATTGTCGCGTACACGTTTTTTATTATCTGTGTGTGTAGTCATGTTTTGTTGTGTTCCGAGTACACTAACGTGAAGGGCGTAGAAAGTTCTGGAAGGCTTACTATAGGTATAAATAGCGGGTAGGATCACCCGTGGGTCCCGCCCGATATTACATGAGTCGACCCAACAGTTTGTTGGGGAGGCACAGTAAAATGTCCCTCAGCAGCAAGCGAACGCTCTACAAGGTTTGCATTCGACTAGTGATGTCATACGCCGCCTCTATCTTCGCACACGCGAATCCCAGTGTCCTTTACCCAATCCAAATAGTCCAAAACCTCTTCTGTAGAATGGCAACCAACGCCTACTGGTGCGTTAGGAACGCCGACCTACACAGTGATCTAGAACTCCCCACAATCCAACAAGCCTTTTAAGGCTATTCTACTACCTTTTTCAAGTCCTTGGAGGAACGCTCCAACCTTTTAATTAGAGAGGCAACGGATTACACCGCTCCTCCTCTAATAGGTCATCAAGTCTGGAGGCCGAGGAACGCCCTCTCAGATCTCCCTGACCAGTTCTCATCTGACTTGGACTGCCGACTGGCAGCCCATAGTCAAACTCTTACCTCAATAGTTAGTGGCATCCTTAAGATGATACATAACCTTCCAATCCGACAACACCTTCAGTGTTAACTTCTAAGCGGACACTCCCTCGGTAGCGCCGCTAGCATCCTTCTTTCCTTAAAGAAGGGTCGCATCCGACGAAGGCTTAGAGGTCGCACGGCCAAAAACACTTCAGGTTGGTGTTTAGTGGGTAAGAGTCCCACATAACCAGCGCGGCCGTGGCGCTGGTATGCATGTAGCGTTCACCATCCTCCTCCCGTAAGAGGGAAAAAAAAACCCTGGGTCATGCGGATCTTGAATACGAAAGTGAAGAGTTCTCTCTACGTAGAGAAATTACTGCAATGAACGAGTGCTTCTGTGTGTGTGTTTATTAGTGTTCACGTGAAATAAAGTCTGTGCACAACTAATTTGGCGTTTTTCTAAAATGTGGATCCTAATATGTAATAATATGCTGTCGTATCTGTTATATCAGAGGGGATGCGTTCAGTGAATTGGACATAGATTCGACATTCCAGTAATGATTGGAAATCATTGCCACTTCTTTAACGAGAAAACTGAAATAATAGAAAACGCTAATGAAACATAATAAAACCAGGTGCTTGTTCTGCTTAAGTTTTCTAATCTGTGTAAAGTTCGTTAATCCTCGGAGTTCGGACATAATTTCTATTATTAAGAATACCGGTGCGCACAAATGGTAACCAAATTTACGTTGAAATTTTGGTAAATTTTTAACGGCCCTTACCATCAAGAGGGATAAAGAGAACTGTAAAAAAGCAACCAACCTGCATTTGATTTACTCACCTTTGAAACAGGAATACGTGTAGTTTCAGTACAGCCAGCAGCCTGGTGTTGAGAGCTTAGCCGATAAGCCGCCGTCAGTTACAAGTAACCGAAGAAATCCCTCCTTTCATAAAGATATTGCGTTTTAAAGCCGTCTGGTAAGTACACTTTTCTTGGTATGATATGCATATAACTAGTATTAACAGGTCTCAATATAACCTTTGTTAAGCAAAACGTAATCTAAGTTTAATTAAATATTTGAATCTGTTTTTACTGCATTTTACTGCATATTTGCATCATTATAATTTAGATAGCTGCAGAAAATTTACAGCAAAATTGCCATCAAATCTTACTGGAAAATCTTCCTAGGTTACATTATACGACCTATGAAAATTAAGTCATGTGCAGAGAATGTTAGTGCTCTGTTGGGACAAAACGGGCTACATAGTGTTTATGTTAATATGTAACTGGCGCGTGTATGACACACTCGTCTTTTGTCTCGCTTTACCCAAACTTCACCCACACGAGAGTGTGAAGTACGAATCGAGCGAGGATATAGAATAGAATAGAATGTACCGAATCTGAAATTATTATTCTTTTATCACTGCCCGAATTTGCGTAAAGTAAGGATATGGTGACGTGGGACAAAATGGTGTTCAAATAATTCTCCTTCTGACGGTCCAACAGCAACTCCATGGAAGGTACTTCTAGTCTTTCTATCTTCTCTTTCCAGGATAAATATTTTTTAGTTAACCATAAATAACTCTTTGAGAGTAGTTTTGTTTCTAAACTAACTTGAACTCGCAGATTTGTGATTAATTCAGTGGATTTAACTATTGTTCGCATTTGAAACTTTCGATTTCCTGTTTCACATGTTCTTGGTTTGATAAATTATCTACTAAATACATATGCACGTGGCTATTCCAGTCGTTGCATAAAAACACAGGGTTCCCTCGATCCCTCCCTCTCAGGAATGAGTTTTGAAACTTAGCCGACTGTTTGTAATTTTAAAGTAGAGAGCACGTACCGGCTTTTATGAGTTTTGTTGGTACATAGGCAAATGGAAGATAATTATGTACCGTTTGGAAAGCCATCTGTCAGAACTCACTCGAGAGAACTTAAGTTGTGTTGTGAAGTTGCTAATGAATTTGAGAAAGGAATCGTTTTTAAAATCGTAGGGGATAAAGATTTTGCACTTTGGGTACTTATGTTTGATATTTTGTATTGTTCATCATATGGCTGCATTTGTTGGGTTAAAGAGCTTTAATCTTTTCCCCACAATCATTCAGGACAGGTGTATATGTATTATTAATATATATGGATTGATATACAAATTGTAAATCAAAATCATTTTGCCAGTTAAGATATTGTATAAAAGATAAACTTATGCACATAATTTTTTGCTTCAACTACCTTTTGTAAAATTAGGTCCACGAAATGATGACGCACTTTTGGTAATACAGTTATATATTTGGGCAGCACCTTCGCTTGTCACTGTTACTACATGAATGCCCTGAACTATCATGGCCGGCGATATTTATACCGTCAACCATGCTAGTGACGTAATTAATCTGAACAATCATTTTGATAAATAATATTACATATTGGTTATTATAATTATGCTTACAATTATTTATCAATAACTAACATCAATACTAATTTAATAATATTTAATGCTGACATTCAGTACGCCGGAAGCTGGGAAGCGGAAGGCGTCACAATAAAATGATAATCTAAATTTAGTTAATTAAAGTAACAATAAACTAATACGTTTATATTAATAAATGATTAAAGATAATATTCTGGATGCACTCTAACGTATATGTCCCATTCTTCGAGATGGAGGTCTATAACACTCGGCCATCCTGTGTTTGCCGTGTCCCACGGCGATCGGCGTCACCATTTGCACCCAGTTTGTAAACTGTGTTGGGCACCTGGAATTAAAATTTTTGACGAGTAATTCATTCTTGTAGCAATGGTAAGATTAAAATAAATTAGAGTTTGTGTTTCGGTTAGTATTACGATTTCTCTTCATCACACAACTTTTATCTAACTCACACAGTTTTTACGTAACACACAGCTTGTATGCAACACACATAGCTTGTATGCAACGCACACAGCTTGTATGCAACGCACACAACTTGTATGCAACGCACACAGCTTGTATGCAACGCACACAGCTTGTATGCAACGCACACAGCTTGTATGCAACGCACACAGCTTGTATGCAACGCACACAGCTTGTATGCAACGCACACAGCTTGTATGCAACCCACACAGTTTTTTTTTATTGTAGTAACTTATGTAAATTTTATTTATTCTATATAAGCTTTTTATTTTTATTCTACTGATTTCTTCAGCTTACGTATGTAGTCGTACGTTGCATGTCATCTCAAAAAAATGCGTTTATTTTTATAACGAATTTATTCCTTAACATTAATTCTGTGCATCTATAATTTTAAATAACTGATGTCACATAATATAATACATGTATTAGCTCTCCAATAAGTCTATCAAATCATCTCTATCAACTTCATGGTCACTACTGCTACTGTCATCGGGGATAGACGAATTGTAAGGTCGGAGGGCTTCCCCTCTAACAACAGCAGTAAATTTTCGATATCCTTTCATACCTTTTATACTACATATAGTGTAGCAGTCTAGCGATTGCTCTGCTTTACATACTTTATTGGGCCCTGTGTATAATCCATTAAGCTTCCTAGTTATATTAGCGTTTTCCCTAGTTATCCCACCTTTCCACAGCACCAGGTGTCCAACAGAGTACTTAATGCATTTTCTGTGAGAACGATCGAATCTATCTTTCATAAGAGTCATATTCTTCTCGATACGCAATTTGGCCGCGTTTCGCCTTCCTTCCAACGCCTGTGATTGACTTTCGAAATCAGTTGATTCGCCACTAGGATACGCAGGTAAACGTGAATTCGAATGACCAAACAATAATTTAAAGGGTGCAAAACCTGTAGTGGCATGAGGAGTATTATTAATACCCCAAACTATATCGCTTAGGTAATCATCCCAGGTGCATTCACTATTAGCCATTGTATTCAATCCGTTAATCAAAGTTCGATTTACGCGTTCTACTTGCCCATTTGATCTAGGGCTGGCAATGGCGTTTAAAATATGTTTAAATTGACTTTCTTGTGAAAATTGTTGGAAATAACGACTAGTAAACGCTTTCCCTCTATCGGTAATAATCCTACGAGGATTCCCAAATTGAGAAATAATATCTTTCAAATGTCTTATAGTTTCCACGGAACTACAATTTTTAACTGCTTTAGCAAACACAAATTTTGTAAATGAATCTATGACAACCAGTATATAGTATGTATTGCCTTTGCGTGTCTTTAAAAATGGGCCTAAATGGTCGACATGTAGAGTGTGCATTGGAAAAGCAGCCTTTTCAATTGGATGTAGTTCTCCTTGTGATTTACCGTAGTCTCTTTTTCCATATGCACATTGAAGACATGATTTAATATATTTTCGAATAAATCTAGTCATGCCTTCAAACTAAAATTGTGCTTTAATCGTTTTTTCGCATCTATCAAAACCAATATGCCCTATCTGATCATGAAATTTCTGTAATAGACTCCATTTTGCTAATTTAGGTATAACGAAGCGATTACCGTTAATTGTTTTTCTGTAAAGAAGATCGCCCTTGAGTGTATAGTTAGCAGTAATATTATTATTATCTGTACCATTACGTAACTGAGTTAAAATAGACAATGTTCTCGTCTTGCAACTGTAATGTCACTAGCCAGTCGGAGTCATCAATCAATAGTACACGGTTGTCTATTGGGTTCCTACTCAAAGCATCTGCGTGCCTCATGCGATCACCATTTCGATACTCGATTTGTAAGTCATACTCTTGGATTGAAAGCCACCATCGGGCTATGGAGGAATCAAGTCCTTTGTTACTAAGGTGCTCCGTAATGCTGCGCAATCTGTTACTACTGTGACGGGAATACCTACGAGATAAATGCGAAATCGTTTCAGGGACTCTACTACCGCTAATGTCTCTAGCTCGTAGCTATGATAAAACTGCTCTTCTTTACTTGTGACTCTACTAAAATACGCAATTGGTTTTAAATCACCATCTGTTTGGTACTGTAAAAGGATACCGCCTAATCCTAGCTTACTAGCATCGGTATGAAGCTCGGTTCGGGCATTCCTATCATATATGCCTAGGACTGGTCTCTCTATAAGGCGCTTTTTCAATATCTGAAAAGCAGCTTCTTGGGCAGGGCCTCACGTCCAATCTACGGTCTTCTTTGTTAACTGCGTAAGGGGTCTAGCTATTTCTGCAAATCCACGAATAAATTTCCTAAAGTATGATGTTAAGCCGATAAACTGTCTGATTTCATGTACATTTCGCGGTCTTTTGCATTCGGCTACACAATTGATCTTGGCCTGTCCCGGTTGCACTGTTCCCGCAGTAATCTCATGACCCAGATAATTAACACTTGTCTTCAAAAACGAACATTTTCTTAAATTCAATTTTAAATTTACTTTCGATAAAAGTTTCAACACTTTATCCAATAACTTCAATGCCGTCATCTACGGAGATGGTAGGGAGCATGACATCATCTAGATATGTAGCTATTTCGTCACCTAGACTACTCAGAACGATTTTAATGAGACGTGAAAAAACAGCTGGGGCATTCGCCAGACCGAATGGCATTTTTAAAAACTCGTACTGTCCAGAAGGCGTAACAAATGCAGTTTTATGGATAGTCTTTAGATAGTCTAATTTGGTAGTAACCCTGTGCTAAATCTAATGTAGTAAATAACGATTTGCCAGAAAGGCGAGATACTTGGTCGTCTATATGAGGCAATGGATAACGATCTTTAATAGTACGTGCATTGAGAGCTCTGTAGTCTACACATAACCTATAATTACCGCATTTCTTCTTTACTAGAACTACTGGACTTGCATAGTCCGACATAGAGTTCCTCACAATGCCTGCATCAATAAGGTCTTTAACTTTTTCATTAACAATCTCATTTTCTTTGTAGGAGAGGCGATACGGTTTGCAATATACTGGTTGTTCGGTCGTCGTCTGAATATGCATTTCTAGTAAGTCTGTGCATCCTAAGTCTTTGGTACTCTTCGCAAATAAATATCTATATTGGTTTAACGAGTGCAATAGTTGATTACACTCGCTATCATTCAAATTGCCTATGTCTAGGTCGGATAATTGTAGTTTTTCAGTATCAGATTGATCTATTGTCATAATATTCCCGACATTATGTAAATCGCTATTTTTATCGTCGTTATTTTTGTCGCTTATAACTTCCGCACGTGCTATGAGCCTATTTGGCTGCCACTCAATGACATCATCCCCAGTGTTAACAATTTTTAAGAAGCAATCACATAAGACATACTTCCTGACTCAAAGTACACAGGATTTACTAAAAATGTTTCATTTGTATCTCTATCGAGGTAAACTTGTACCAGAGTACCACTTGTAAATACTCCGCGATTTTAAATATACAGGAAATTTTGTGACAAAATCCGTTTCACACAGCTGTAGGTCATTCAGTTCATTATGAACGAGGGTATTGACAAAATTGACAGAATTCTGAGAGATGATTAAACTTACATTTGGTTGGTTTATCATCGATTGCCCAATTATTAAGTCTATGTCAGGCAGGTCGTAATTAGTCAATTCCACAAACCCATTTAAAATAACATAATCCACATGTATATTTATATGAGACATCCCTAAGGATTTCGCATGTGCACCACCGAATCCTCTCATCGTAACTACAGAAGGCCTGATTTTTAATTTTCATTTATCAGCTTGTTTTATTGTGAGGATATTAAGCTTACTTCCAGTATCTATGTAAGCAGTGAGACTATAACCGTTGATCACCACAGTTTTCTTGTATAAATCTATTTATATATTGTACGTTGTAAATAAAACGTTACTAACCTTCTGCGGTTGCTGGTTCGAAGACTCCGCGGCATACCAGCAGTTGGTAGCGATATGGCCCGGCCGGTGGCACACCTCGCATCGTGGCACTCTACAGTCTTTTGCCTCGTGACCTTCTCTCCTGCAAGCGTAGCATTTCTTCGGTATTGGATCGATTCCTCTTGGATTTGTAACCACTGTGCTTCCTTTTCTCCAAGTAGTAGCCGGTCGCCTTAAGTGATTACCTTCTGCTTCTTTGTAATTTTCAAGTGAAGATAGATACCCATAATAGAGCTGTTGTGGTGTTTCACATTGAAAAGCCTTTGCGTTGGCCCTTAATTCTTTTGGTAGACCCCTGATAATGCATGAAATTGCAGGTTCGCCAGTGATATTACACTTCTTCAGCAAAGATACCTTGTCGTGGAAATATTTCGTCATGGTTTCAGAGTCAACCTTTTTTTTAGCACGCATAGCTTCCAGAAGATCAACAAAGTCAGTAGAACGAGGAAATGCATTTTTTAAACAGTCCTTCCACTGCTCCCGCGTGAGATCGTAGTCCTCCATGTCGTCATACCATTCTCTTGCTGATCCCCGTAGACGAATTTGCATGATGAATTGTCAATCTTGTGTAACCATCCCTTTACGTTACTTGATTTGTCATCTGGCCGGAACTTTGGAATCACCTTTGCGTCAATTTGATTAACATGCCTCTTCTTTTATCTTTTGTGTCTTCTCACAGCATCCTCGTGGTCAGATGAAGAAAAAAACTCGAATTTTCGTCACTGTCTGATGGCGCAGCCTTGTAACGTCTTTTCTTCACACCAATTCCATCAAAATATGGGCCTGACATAATCCCACTTCTGAGGTGTAAAATTAGGTCCACGAAATGATGACGCACTTTTGGTAATACAGTTATATATTTGGGCAGCACCTTCGCTTGTCACTGTTACTACACGAATGCCCTGAACTATAATGGCCGGCGATATTTATACCGTCAAACATGCTAGTGACGTAATTAATCTGAACAATCATTTTGATTAATAATATTACATATTGGTTATTATAATTATGCTTACAATTATTTATCAAAAACTAACATCAATACTAATTTAATAATATTTAATGCTGACATTCAGTACGCCGGAAGTTGGGAAGCGGAAGGCGTCACAATAAAATTATAATCTAAATTTAGTTAATTAAAGTAACAATAAACTAATACGTTTATATTAATAAATGATTAAAGATAATATTCTGGATGCACTCTAACGTATATGTCCCATTGTTGGAGATGGAGGTCTATAACACTTTACAAGATAGATTTTTAGGGAAATTTAAATGCAACGTGTCTCTTGTACAACCTAAAGTTTTTTGGATGTGATTTTCACATAGTTTTTAATAAATAAATTCAGATACATCTCAATCAAAACCGTAAAAAGAAAGTTTTACCTGTCATCATCATGTCAAATATATACTGTCATATGTCAAATATATGCTAACATGTTGGTTGTTGAAAAAGGATTTATAGATCATAACGCAGGTGCAGGTGAATTAATAAATTAGTTAGCTTGTGTAATTATCGTTGTGTGTAGTAGTGCATAAAGATTCAGTCACCCAAAATAATTTTTTTTAATCTACCAAAAGCTTATTGATCAACTGCCCGCATAATACCTACCGAAAACCCAACAATACAGATTATAAAATCTCCTTATAAATCCACAGTACATAATGTCTCTCCCTGGCAGCCGTGGCGAGCCGGAAGTCCGGTCTACGTCCCCACCCCGTTTCCGGCGCTCTGACGTGACAATTAATCTTGCGCCCATCTTCCGTTCCAAGAGTGTTTTTCAGCCTACTGCTAACAGAATTGTATCCGCATGGCTAGTTCGGTCTGCTCGTCGGGTACCGATGCAGAGTTAATTATTTTTTAAGATGAGTCACTTTAATACTCGTAGTATGTAGCTGAAGTACCGATTCTTTGGACACCGTAGTCCAATTGGGAATGATCTTTCCCGCCGAGCGAGAGATTCCGGATTTAAGTCGAGACTAGAGCAGACTTTCATGAGAAAATAAATGATTGTATTTGTTTTGTGGGTGTTTGTGATATGTCATTTGTTTATGACGGCCATAACATAGAGAATCTTAGAGCCGTGGTGTGACCGCTTGAGGGTTTATAATACAATGTTATATTTATTTCGAATCAGCTGCTCATACCATAGTGAAGTTTGTCATGTTTTGAAACCGATGTTATAGAAACAACATTTGCATCTATCCTGTTTGTAAGTACTTGAAACAAACATTTTTATATTTTTGTAAATTTTATTTTCTCATCAAATTAACAATGATTTTACATTTACAACTGGAAATACCAGTGAAATTAAATGAGTTTCACAGAGATATGAATGAATTACCCAATTCCTGTTCGGACAGTGACAGAGCTGTTCGGAACGAGAAGTAAACAATGGGAGCCCTCGATAAAACACGAATAAATGAGGCTTTATTCAAATGATGAAATATTTTTAACATTAGTAGTTATTACGAAGAAGAATCTAAACCCTACAGTTAGACAGAAAAATATATACGTAATTAGTTAGGCGTTTTAAGGGTAGTGGTTTTGCGTTCATAACGACGCAATTTCATGTTGGGAATCTTTATGAAATTAAAGCAAGCATAATTAAAATAAAGCATGAGTAAGTTTAAAAAAAGGCAATGTACTAATTTATTTAATCGTGTAAGACGTTATAACAAGCAGGTAATTGTCATTACCAGTTAAAAGTGGGCATAGCTTCGTGGTGTTAATAACAGTGTTCCGTTCGGGGGACCTACTCGTGGGTAACTTTAATTTATCAAAACGAATAACAGACATTGCAACAAAAATGTAAAACTTTGATAGACATCAACAATGTTAACTAAACTAATTTACCATAAAACGGTATTAAAATTAGTACATATTCTTTCGTGTTATTTAGTTTTCTACTGTTTCCTCGCCCTATTTCCCAGCGCGGTATCAATATACCCGTATCTCCCCAGTGGCTGCAGACTGATCACTTTCTCTTATCTTCCTCGATTTTCTATCATTAATTTTTCGCCCCGCTCTCCCCTGGCAAATATTTCCGCCTGAGAATTGATTGAAGCCAATCACGTTGAATGTCAACCATTTGTTCTTTGTAGGAGAAATTATAATAATTCGTATTGGACGATGGTTTGAAACTGGGGTAATGTAATGTATATTCGGCGTATACGGTTAGATACATTTTTGCCTTGGTTTTTATTGATTTATCTTTTTATTATACATTCTGAATATTTATTAAATATTAATGTAATTTTAGAAGTCATTCGCGATAGTGCTACTACATCCCTCGAAATCTTTTAAGTAACTTTTTACGCCATTTCATAAACTTTTTTCATAAAATTTCATAAATTGGTCAAGGATGGTTCATTTTTAGCTATTAGGTAATGAGATTTTTAAAAAACAACACGTTTATGAAAGCGCAGGAAGATTAAAAGCTTTGCAGCTTCGTAAATTTCAGGAAATATACGGTAACGTGTGTCTAGAAACTAGTTAACGTTTAAATTCAATTGAAATGGTTGTACCAACAACAAGACACCCGGTTGCATGAAGAATAACATTTTAAAATACTACATTTACATATATTACGCGTAAATCCGTGTAACAGAATCCACATTTCAAGACAAGAATAATAATATATTGTATAGGGATTTCTGCGGCTTTCCCGCTGAAGTTTCCGAGATAAATGTGATGTAACAGCTATAAAGATAAGCTGGCAGGTCTCGGTCCAGCTGTGGCCGTAGACGAAGTCGTTCGCAGCGGCAGGTGGTGTAAAATATGTTATGAAGCTGCAGTGATGCAGTCCAGTCGACTGAGAAATGCGCTTGTCAGACTGCTCCGACCGGTGTTTGAACGTGGACACACGGTTGTTTCGACTAGCGAAATTTCATTCAAGTATTCATTAAATTATGTCCCGTCTAAACTAGTCACAATAATTTGTAGTTTATACTTTTAATGACCTGGTTCTACGTCTTGCATGATTCTTTAAATGTTTGTAATTTGCAGAAATTTAATATCACTTGGTTCGATGAAAGAAAACATCGTGAGGGATTCAATGGTGGACTGCCGATGCAGAGCGAGTTTTAACCCCGTTTGTGTTGAAATGACTTTAGAGGCTGTAGTCAAATAGCAAAATAAGGCCCTGTGGGTTGCACACATAACGGTAGCCGATCATTTTCCAATATCAATATATAATTATAATCCTTACAATAATAAAATGTACACCTAACAGAGGAATAACATAATACAGTTTACGTCCTTTATTAATATCTCAGTTTGTCTTTATCTTTGTTAGTATTTCAGCAGTTATCAGGTCGGTGTATATGGAAATTCAAACATTGCTAAGACACTATTTAAAAAGCCGCACTGAACTAATTTATATGTGACGTTAATTTGTGCCAGTTGTATTATGGATGTAGGGATGTTATGGATGTGAAATTTCGGATCTGGATATGGATACGGGTATATGAATAATATTTTACAGGTTTAGGTTACCGTTACGGATATGAAATTATTTCGGATTATCCGTTTGTTCCGGATAAATTCGGTTATGGATATTAGATGATTTGCAACTTGGAAAAATATAATAATGTATTAACAAGGTTTGACTATATTTCTAGGTATTACGTGATATTATAACCACAGAAAAACGAATAGCCTTAAAAATGAATTAATAAAAACTGTCTAAAATGAGAGCGGCTAGTGTATCGTATCGGTGGACGAAAACCTATCATAACGTGTTTTATGTAGCGTCTGCTCCTATCCGAAATTATCGGAACCATGTTTATCGGATACGGTTACGGTTTTCGATATATTTTAATTCCGGATATCCGATAGTTTCGGTTACGGTTACGGAGCTCCATAACATCCCTGAGTTATATAGTTATTGCATAATTAGGTGACCTCGCTGTGTGCGTCGGATCGCCATCCTTTGAGGCGGTGAAGGACCCCGTCTGAGGCTGGTGATTCGCGACGGGGCCGGCCGGTCGTGACGCGGATATTTTTCCGAAGTCCCCCGCCGGCGCTGCCAAACTGACGGCCGATACTCTTGCTCTGCTCGCATTTATCTGGAACGTCGGAAATTCAAACGCAGTTTATCTGCCACTCAGCGTACTCGTATTAATAGATGGCGGGTAGGAACACTTCGTGCGACCGTCGCGACACAGCGGCGGATGGCATAGAAATATTGATTGCGAAGTTATGACAACTTAACGTGAATTTTTATTAGGACGTTAGAATAACATAGTTAAATCAACCAGCTTTGACGTCTAGTTTTTTTACTCAGTTTTAGGGTATAGGGTAATTGGAGTGTCCGTCTGACAAATCCGGTTGTTCTAATCGATTGGACAGTAAGTTGGTGTTAGATAGAATTAGGTGACCGAATCGCGGAATAATTTATATTTTGAGGGTAATTTTAAATAGATATGGAAATATAACAAAAAATCTTTCACATGCATCACGTAACATATTTGAGGAAAGGGCTTGTGTTATGAGGTTTTTATGCCCAAAATGTATAATTAAACGATAAACAACAGGTAAATCCTTACCGAAAATCATTTAAAAACGTTTAAAATATCAAGTTTGAAAATATTTGTGGATATATTAGACATATTTACGACCCGTACAGTACAACAGGGCATGCTTGAGTCAGCCGCCAAACGACTCGTCGTTTCCGGCTGGGGGCTTGAGAGCCAATACTTTCTTTCTTACCTTCTTCTCATTTCCTGACCTTTACCTTTGGTCTTGTTGATGTCCATGGGCGACGGTGACCGCTTACCATCAGGTGGCTCGTCTGCTTGTTTGTCGGCTATTAACATAAAAAAAAAACGAATTGTATTTGGTACAAATGAGGCCAGTCATAAGAAGTTGCAGAACATTATGACTAGCCTCAAAGCCCCACTGTTACTATAAATATTGTTGTTATATCGGTGGCTTTCGGGTAACAGACGACCTTCTGACACTTGGTTGTTCAGTGTACCGTCCACCATCCTATCACTGGATTACTGTCATGGAGTACTCTGTACGTATACTTTGTTACTAGGACATATCTATGCTCGGCAATGGGCTAATGGGTTAAGGCCAAGTATGAATAAATTTTATAAAGAATGGCTTTATAAAAAGCAGTATTAATATTTATCTTAAAATGAACAATTCGAAAATTCAAATTCTTAACAAATTCCCACTGACGAAAATCGGTTGCACGACAAAGTTTACCAGTATCGTCTCACAAAACACGCTGTCTTTTCCAAATCCTCACAGATTGTGTTGGACGGAACGGAGCGTGCGGCGGTGCACGAGAACAATTGCAGGACAATACCACTCCCAAATCCGTCCTGATTTTCCGACCACGCTTTCAAACGAAGCTACCTTTCGGAACTTGTTTGCGTTTCGCATGAACCTTATTCTTAACATCATAAGTGTGATGTTCGGTTGAATTTTCCGAAATCACAAGGTGGTTTTAGCTGTGCTGGTCTAGCCTGACGGGAACAAGTGCCAAACACGTAGACAGAGTTTCATGGTTATGTGGTCACGTAGTTTTGTATCGAAGAAATTTATTTCGTTGCTCCCATAAATGGATTTTACAGCTGATTGGGAGTCAATCGTGTTCTTTTATGGTTTCGAGTCTTAGTTATAACTAATTTCTTAAAAGTTGAGATGCTCTAGCTAAGTCCTTTATAGGGTGAAAGCTCGACAGACGTTTTGTGAAATTGATTACTTCAAAATCAACAAGTTTTTCATAAAAAACGTTAAAAAAGCTTCTTACGTTAATTTTTCGTTGTCGATGTTGATATGGACCCAATGTTGATTTTGACGTAATAATAAAAGAAGAGAATTATGTATAAGGGAATTACACGATTACTTACGAAATACACCAAAATATACTCGATTTAGAAAGTAAAACCCTGAACATAATCATTGTAATTCACGAAGAACACCAATATTATTGCGGGAAGTAAAAGTAAATAACTATTTATTTTACGTGGCCTGAAATAAATAAATAAATAAAGTTATATGTTGATCGAGTCATATGTATAATAATTATAATGAAGTATCTCATCAAGTGAACTTTGCAAATTTCATCGCAAATATTTTCAGAAGACAACTCTTTGAGTCGACTAACAAGTTAACTAAGTTTCTCAGAGTTCCTCAAAATACACACGGAGTCATATCTGGGATAAAGAAAGTTGGAGCAAAATTATTACACATGTAACATGGAATTCGTTAATAATTTGTAAACATGTGGAACGGAAAACTTGGAGACTTGGAACATTCCGACACGTTTTCAAGGAGTTTGTCAGAAAATGAGTCTGTCAACAGTTAAGTGTGGTCGCTTCCTGGCCGCAGCGTGGGCACGGCTTTGACATACTTCGTAAGTAATGGTGAGTACCATCAGTAAGAGGCGTAGACGAAACGGGTGTGTACGTTTGTGTATGTCCTATGCCGCTTTTGTAGGCATGTTAGGAATGTAAAGTATCGCATTGCTTTGGTATATTTTGTGTAAAAGTAATTAGTACTGAGCGCCTTCATTATGTTGTGTTTATGTTTGTTTCATTAGAAACACCAAAAACTTTTTCAAAATGTTTTAATTTATCTCGATATATAATCTCGACAAATATCTCGATAAATGGTCATGTTTATAATTGGCTTGATATATTTTAAGTGTTTATAACTTAAAGATATATGCACGTATCCATTAGGGTTGTCACTTCCATCACAATGCCACATATCATGGAAAATTATACTTTAGCACTAAAAAACTAGTTTCCAATTATTGACCTACTGTATTTTTATATTTAAATACAGGATGTGGTATCAGTGTGTGTATTACATACATGTGTGTATACATTTTCATGTAAATGACAAGAAAAATACATGTAACAAAGCAGCATATGTAGTTCTAGTTTTAAGTACAATTAAACTCATTCCTTTCAGAGTATTATGTGCACAGGAAACAGGGTCAAGCGTCGCTTATTTCTCCCGTATTAATCGTATAGTATAGTATGTTCCTCTGAGCCACTTCTCTTCTACGAGATATTCCACGAAATAATTTTACAATGATATTATTGTAAAAAACGTTGTTGTATGTAGTTGAATTGCGCTGATCGAATAGGCTCCAAAGGAAAGACTTGAGCCGGGAAGTATTTTGTTAGTATTAACGTATTTTAAGTGTTTAGTATTGTAAATGTTTAAAGTAAACATTTATATATTTTCATGATTACAAGTAAACTAACAATCCAACTGATGTTGTGTGGATACTGCCGGCAATTGATATCACTGTACAAATTCAATGAGGATTACCCTACGAAAAAGGATTGAAGTCGAATGCTGTTTGTAAGATATTTATACTCCGTCACTAGAATTTGCAGGTGGTTAAAAATTTACAATCAAAACATAACAAACAAGTCAGATTCTTTCTTTCTTATGTTCTCCTCATTTCCTGGCCGACAACGCATCAGTGATACCTTTGGTCTTGCTGATGTCCATGGGCGACGGAGACTACTTACCATCAGGTCGCTCGTTTACTCGTTTGTCGGCTTTTAACATAAAAAAAAGATACGAGCAAAAATATTTAACCGTCACACTGGCCCACTGCCGAACATTTAGACTCGGTAGCAACTAGGCTAGTCTCATTGTTATTAATAGAATTACGTCCAATGCTTTATTGAAGCATAATGTATAAGGCGTTTAGCCACTATACGTTGAACAGAATCAATTGGTCCACATTCCAGACAGCGGCGCACCGCCGAACTCCGCCGCAGGTGCGAGCAACGTCACACCTTCACGCGGCTATAAATCGGGGATGTTATGGAACTCCAAAACCGTAACCGAAACTATCAGATATCCGAATAAAAATATATCTGAAACATTAACCGTATCCGATAAAAAATCGAATAATTTCGGATAGGAGTAGAGTCTACATAAAACACGTTATGATAGGTTTTCGCCCGCCGATACGATACAGTAGCCGCGTCGTTCTCATTTTAGACAGTTTTTATTACTTCAATTTTAAGGATATTATTTTTTCTATGATTACAAATTCACATAACAACCAGAAATGTAGACAAACTTTGTTAATAAATTATATTATTTATCCAACTTGTAAATCATCCAATATCCATATTCAAAATTATCCGAAACAATGTCATATCCGTAACCGTAACCTAAGCCGGTAAAATATTACTCATATACCAGTATCCATATCCAGATCCGAAATTTCATATCCATAACATCCCTATTATAAATGATAGTACGCGTTGACGTCCGTGACTTATAGCTTTACCTGTGTGCACACCTTATGTTGTCCGGCAAATGTTTAGAGGTATAAATCCACTAGTGGAAGAAAAGTCACAGACCGCTCCTGGTAATTGAATGGGCTTGAAAAGAACTCCACCATGCAGCTGCAGCTCGTTTCGCTGTAGGGAGTTAGTGACTGACCGACGCGTTGGAAGTTGTTATGCCGCCGAACGACTTCCGACATAGTCTAACGACTGCTTACGATGAAAAGAGACGAAAGCGCTTAATAAATTTTGCCCTTGAAGTAAGTGAGTCGGTCGATCCTTAGAACTGACAAAGGTCATCGGTTAGTAGCGCTTATCTGTTCCTGCAGTAATAATGTTGCCCTTACAGTACTAAGAGGGCTCACTGGTAGGAGTATAATGAAGACGAATCTGTTGAATAAAAAATCGTGTTTAGTTTGCAGTGCTGGAGAGTCAGTTAAGTGTGTGTTTCTTGTTGTCGAAACGCGTTAATGACGTCACAGGTAATACAGATGAATATGAGAGGCGGTGACCTACCTACGATCATGTGGTGTACGAACAACTGCTCGTTTATCGGCTGTTACCATTGGAGAATGCAAATACAAAAAAAAAATGAAGGTGATAAAATACGTAAAATATAATATATATTTGCTTGATTTGTTAACCGAAGTGTTATGCGTAATTCCCGACAACAGCCCGCAGCGTATCTAAGCCTCTTTCATATGCAAATACAACGAATACTAATAAAATTCCCGGGTCGGAATATTTTATAATATACGTTAAATCTTCGCGAGGAGCAATGAAAGTCGGTCAAACACAAACACGCGATGTTATATACGAATACTCCGGGAATTTTCAAAACTCCGCAGATTTATTACGAGCGATTCTGTTGAGTAATTTATGGGGTTTTCGTGTCTTCGATTTCGCTAACTTTCTCTCGGGATTCGTTCGCGGACGTTCTACAAGTAATGACGTCAATTTACAAGATATTTAATTTAAAGCAATTCTAAATTTGGCGTCTTCAAACATCTGTTTGGATTCCTCATGTTTATCCAGTTAAATTTCGTTCACAGAATTTTAATACTGACTAAGTCCGCTTTGGTGAAATGTAGATAAAAAGGACAAATATATTTTAATGTTTTTGATGAATATTCGTTTAAAATTTAAATACGTTCGCATATTATTTGTTACTGTGCAAGCTGGTCCGGTAAACGTACTATTATAATATATTTGAATCAAATCCCTTATATGCATATATCTCGAAGAGGATAATATTATTAAATCCGTCGTTTGTATATAACATATTATATTCACCTGCTATACCATTTAAAAAGGTATCATTTAACTATTTAAAACAAGGATATGTTAAAAACGATTATAGCGCGTCTTATCATTCAAAAGTATATGACGCCAGTCGGTCCAATCCTTTAAATTTTACGTCACTTACAAACACATCGCCGACTATTGTGTATAGATAAATATAAGTATGGACAGGCGTATACTCCGTTCAAAGTGGACACGTTTTAATCAGCGGGGACGTGCCAGCAGCAGTCTGATGCAAGTAAACAACGTTTTAGAACACATAAAGGATTTCGCAAAAAGACCCTTGTTTGCGTAGCTAATTGAATTAATTGTAGCAACTTAAACGACGTCGAAAGTGCCCACACACGCGGGCATTCATTACGACTGAGCTAAAATCATTTTGCTGTTTTATTGTGTAATTGATTTGTTTGTTATAAGTACTAAATGAATTGTACATATACGTTTTCATGTGAAAAATGCATTCTGCTTTTTACTGAAAGTACATCCGACATCGGGGATATTTCAAATACAAATAGTTTCAAATAAACGCACACGTAACATTTAAATCGTACAGACGTAATCATATCACTTATAATACTAGGTATACCTATTACTTCTATAATAAACCATTATTTTCAATAATTATTATCTTTTACCTACGAGTTAACGGTTGATCTTTGATAGGTAAAGATATTAAATCAAGTAAAATATTTACCGATTTGTGAAAATACAGTCGTGGTCGAACCGGCCGGTATAGACCCAGTACGTATCAACAGAAAGTTTATGATGCTTCGTACTCTTTCGCTCGCAGTTGAGGCAAGTTCTTAGGGTGGAATTAACGGGACATATTTATACTGCGAATTAACAACATTTTTTAAAATAAATACATCTGCAAGACAAGGGATAGTAAATTGAGGTATTAATTCCCGTTACAACTTGCGCATTTACTTTATCAGAAACAAAGTAAAACAAGTTACTCTAGATAACGAATAGGTTCGCTTACATGCCACTTGTTCTAACTTTTCTAATCAAGAGTCTTATCCCATACTCCCTTAGTTAAAGTAATATATGAATCGTTTTACAATCAGAAAGTATAACAGAAGAAAAAGGTGCGCTTAGCGAAGTTTCTCGAAACACAAACCCGCATTGACCCGGTTACGTTTGAATTGCCATTCTTCAATATCCGCTTTTTTATTTCTTTCTGATAAATCGTGTCATAAAAGGTTCAAAGAAATCTCGTAATTTCAGCTCGTTCGAAGTTCTTGAGATTTGGATTCGTTATAATAGGTAATATTTTGTTTGATTTACGGAAAAATTCTAAATTTAAAAAATAATCAGTTAATGATTTAACATTTATTACCATCACGAGATGTACTTAGAAAATTGATCATATATAAAATGGCAAATTTTTACTTCGAAAATACCACGGAGAAGTTCCAAGTGTTTGAGTTTCCTCTTGACGTTTTGCTTTACTTCAGCAAGTGACCATTGAATTAAAATAGGCAAATGGTTTTAAAAATTCATAATGCGGGCGAACTTTGAAACCTCATAATTGTTTATATATTTATAATATTGAATATTATGGTTACTTATCGCATAATAAATACCGTGTGGAGTTGTAACGATTTCATTGCGGTGTCAACTGTAAGATTGATTTGTGAGATTATGGAATTACAGGGCGGCATTTTCTAGCGGAAAACATACTCTGCCTGCTACTTCTTTTGCAAATAATACGTACTCACGATAAATGTTTATAATACAGATGTTTTAGCTAACTCAGCAACTTTGCTATGGAACGTAGCCACGATGTTAGCCACCATCACCGTGAATTCATTATTTAAATAAAAGGCTCGGGTACTATATCCAAGTAATCAACCTCTGCACTCCCAATAATTACAAAGAACCCGCAGATTCATCCTCCCGTGAACAAGACACCGGAGCACAGATTCGATTACTGGCGACCGTCTCCGCTCATTTGCATCATTAATGCCGACCCGCAATATTAGGGATAAGCGTGGATCATGGATGTAGAAAGAGTGGAGTGCGGGTGTAATATTCTAGGTAGTAGTAGAAATAATTGTTATAGGTACCATTGTGTCTCTGTGTGACTTTATGAATTGTGATACAATTCACACAATTATGAAATGAAATGAAATAATATTTTACTCGAAGTTCGTTTTTACAAACACTTTTCGAACGTCAAACTACGCCATCGCTTCAACAAATCCCTACTGTGAGTGGTCTCGGAAGAAGAAAAGGCAAGAAACTCCCAAGGAGTTTTTTTTTCCTAGTCACAGTTACAGAACGCACTTAAACTGGCTTAATATTAAACTCATGTCCAAGCAGTCTTATCCTGAAAGTAATCATCAAGCTTGTAATAACCTTTCCGCATAAGAACGCCTTTGACGTGAGTTTTAAATTTACAATATTACATTTCTGTCAATTTTAATGGAATTTTATTATAAATATTTACACATTTACCCATGAAAGAGCCACCAGTTTTGCTTAGTCTGAAATTTGGAACAATCAGTTTAGCCTTACTCCTAGTATTAATACTGTGAACATTACTCTTCCTAAGAAAACTATCAGAGTATTTTTTAACGTACATAATATTATCTAAAATATATTGTGATGCTACAGTTAATATATCAATTTCTTTAAAGAGACCTCTAAGGGAATCCCTAGGCCTGAGGTTGTAAATGGCGCGTACTGCTCTTTTCTGTAATATAAAAATCGACTTAATATCTGCAGCTGAGCCCCACAACAACAGACCATAACACGTCACACTGTGAAAGTAGCTAAAATAAAGTAATCTTGCTGTTTCTACGTCCGTTAAGAGCCTCACTTTCTTAACAGCGTAGGCAGCAGAGATAAGTTTCCCTGACAAGATTTCAATATGCGGACTCCATTGTAGTCGTAAGTCTATAGTGATTCCAAGAAATATGGTAGAATTCACTAGTTCAAGCACTTCCTTTTTTCCTTTAGAAAAACCAAACTGATTAATGTGAAATAATTTGTTTATTGAAAAATGGTCATAGCTAATTAAATAAATGATCAAATTATGATCATATATCATTTGTCGAGACGAGAGATCGTATATAGATGGCGCTGTATACATATACTACTCTGCAAACGAAAATAATTTATATTTCTGTATATTGCAGGATAAGGTTTATGGAGAGGACAATTAGAGAATAATAAAAATTTGCACTCTCATCAGCCAGCACCAGAGTACACGGTGCCGCGATTGATTTCGTTCCACTTAGCAGATTTGAAGCCGAGGAATCGACCTTGGAAACTCCAAGTAGACAATGGCGTTACTAAGACAAATGTCTGTAGAGTTCAACTGCGAAGCAAATTGCTAGAACTAATTTAGTGTTCCAGTTCCAAGGGTCTTAAACTAGCAACGCCTTCAATATCAAAATCCAAATAGGACTGTGGTCAAAATGGCTATGTTATGTTCGACCATCAATATTTGAATAAAAGCAGATCGATAATACTTCGTAAATATTTTTCCTATTTGTTAATACCTATCTTTCGGTTGTTAGCACAACAGGAAACATTTAATTCAGATAATTATTTTAAAGACTTCAGTGATTGATTACACTTACCGTTTAATTGAGATCTTATTTTCCAACACATTCTTTTTGTCTCCTAAAGTTGAACGATTTCACTACATATTAACAACAATATTATCTATTTATTCAAATCCTCTGTAAATCTAATTTTTAAAATTAATTACGGTTTTCAGATCCAAGACTCCTAAAACTATATCTAGGTTAAAGAATATAGGTTATTGTATCGCATACTTGATGTTCGTTTGCAAATGTCTGGACTTTATAGGTCACAGCTGTCCTAGTAGCGAAGTAGAGCCGTTTCTTACAAACAAGGCGACGACGTCACTGGCCAATTGGAGGCTACTAGGTTTAGCTATTTCGTGCTTGCAAAATGCTTTGTAGGTTAGCTTAGCGTACTAAACCAAACTGAATCGTGAATCGGTCCATTACACAGAATGTATCGAAATATATTGGACTTTAAAAGGTTTATTTACATCTTTACATTGTCTTACAGATACGAGTTTTACAAGCCTACATGTTTTTAGAGTACAAGGAAAAAAATGCATACATAAAAACTAACCGAGTGCACGCATAGTGAACGGTTCCAAAGCCGTGGTAAGCTAATGGGAATTATTTTACTTACAAGAAAAATAACTTAGTTATTATAACACTATTATGAAAAAGAATAAGCGAAAATATTCCATTTATCAAAAACTTATTATCTTAGTTAAACGGTTTTTTGTTTTATATAATTTTAAAAATCTATCACTTAAAATTTATTTCCATCTTCCACCCCATCATTTAAACATTTAGACAGCATTTTTTTTCTCCTTAAAAACCTACATATATTGTATATCTTTGTTTGTATTTTTAACAACCCTAAAAATATGAGTTTGGAACCTGGCATCATTTTTGAGGATTATAGATTATAGAGGTCTTTCTTTGGAAGTTTATCTTTTTTTGTACTAAATTTATTGTGTAGCGGTTAATGGAATGTAGTTGATATTCCAAATTTTTTCTATGTAGTCCAATAGTCCGAGTAAAACGGTTGCGACATAAGGACAGACGGACACGAGGACATTACGAAGGTTCCAATTTTTTCCGTCGACAACGAGACGGATGTGAATAACAAATAAAGCAGTAGGCTAATATGTCATGACAGCATCGCTATAAAATAATATTGATATTACTATACTATTAAGGTAATTATTATGGTTTTGAAAACATGTGGAAACTATATCTACATTTGAAAAACTGCATTCTTCTACACAACGCCATCTATTGGATTTATAATGATTATATTATATATCACAACTAGATGAACAATGTCTCATGGAACAGAAGCTAGAGACAAATTTCAAGTGGATACGTCCTGTAGTTAGTTTTTTGATAATCGCGGGAATTTTTCCGGTATAAAAAGTATCCTAGTCCAAGTAATAAACTATCTGTGTGTCAAATTTTAACAAAACTCATTTAGCCGTTTTAAAGTGCCTGAGTTATAACAAACATCCGAATATACAACCAACCGTCCTCCAAGCTACCGTTAGAAGTTGTCATGATGCAGCACTAAGGGATACGTTCTAAGTTTCCTGATTTATGTGAAGAGACCCATACCCTGCACGTGTTAGTAATTTCACTCCCTGTTGAAACCCAAAGCACAGAATGCACACACACCTTTATACGTATATATTATCTGGTACTTACCAGTTGACATCTAATATGCCTTCTCGCGATATCAACTAGATTTCTGACATCTTTGTTCCAGTGAGACGAGGAAGATTCATAGTGTAAGACGCACGCCGCCGCCGTCGGCGTGCGTTGTCCTGGCAGACTTAATATCCCAAAATGTATATTTGATGATGTCTCCGAATGTGGGGCTGCGTGTAAAAGGATTCTAAGGAGCTGTTTAAGACGGTTTATATGCAGGGCGGGCGGCACCGCAATACCGGTCGGTAATGCCGGGTGGGCAGGATACACTCAAATTCGTCGAGCGCTTTTGTCTATTTATGAGTTTATTAAGATTAGATTTTCATGAGACACTCCGCTGTCGGCCTCAGCTCGGCTTCTCTTTGTCCGAGTTTCGTAGGATTTTCACTTCGTTACTGGTTTGTTTGTGAATATTAAAAGCAGTTGGTGATGAATAAAGATTTGGGGCTTAAGGATGTATCCTGTGAATAATTCTAACTGATCGCTTTCGGTACGTGAAGGATATATGAAAATAGTATTAGGGGCCTTTATAAACGCGACATATCCCAAAACATTAGTTGTTAGAATTTTTGTCTGTCTGTTTGTGCGTTTGTGCGCGCTAATGTCAGAAAGGGCTTAACCGATTACGTTATAGTTCTCACTGACGTATTGCAGTAAGCATTACTTAACATTTAAAGTTGGTTTAATTTAAATCCGCCAATAAATAAAAAAGTTTAAAATAATATGTTTCTGATTCACAGAACGAGAAAAATCCAGTCCTAAAATAATGCAGGTGCTATTTCTAAGGGTAAGCCGTAGTGTATCTCTGGTCGGCTTGCTAGTTTTTAATATAATTTTTGTCGTTTTTTGATTGTCCACACCCGTTTTGTTCGGTAACGCGTCGGTTATGGCTATAGTGTTGCAGATGTCCATGGGTAGGGTTAACCGTTCTCTGATGGAACGTCTGCCCTTCTCTAGGACAACCAACACCAATAGTGGACTTGCCGTCTTAGGGACAAGTTGGCGCTATAGTTTAACGCGAAGGAAATCCCGTGGTACCCCGTTATGATAATGAGATATCTCTAGCTGTCAAGCAATATAAATCTGGTGCATGAGTTTCACTGCAGTTCGAAAAATCCTTTAAACCGTTAAATGACAACGAAGTTTAGACATTGGTTCTGAACAACTTCAAAGTTGTCAACTTGGAACGCTTGTTGTTTTAAAACCTATGTACTTAGGATCAAACTTTGTTTCTCACGGTGTTCCTCTCAGTCGCGAGTTTTATATTCATGAACCATTTGAACAGGGACAAAGTTGCCGAAACAAAGGCGATGGGCATCCGCTTCGATTAAGTGAGAACTTTGTATTCATCCGTCCGTCTCACGTCCTCGTACCAGGAGATCGCCTCTCGCGACGTTGTTCGATGTGCTTCGGAAAAGGCTACTTGAATTGTTGCTATTCTTATACTTCAGTACGTCGACCTCGGGTTGCCACCGTAAACATATTCGATGCACGCTACATTATAATATTTGTATGGGTCGTTGTATAGAATATCTAAGCGTTAAAAAGAAGAAAGTGTATATATTTTATCTATATCTATACTAATAATTAAATTCTAACTGATCGCTTTCTGTACATGAACGATATATGAGAAAAAACATTATTACGGGCCTTTATTTACGCAATAGAACCCTAAATAATAGTTGTGAGGAGTTTTGTCTGTTTGTCTGTGCGTTTGTTCCCGATAATCTCAGAAACGGCTTAACCGATTTCGGTCTGGTTTTCACAAATGTATTGTTAAGCGTCACTTAATACTTAAAGTTTGTTTCATTGCAATCCGTTTATAAATAAAAAAGTTATAAATAATTTAAAATAATGCAGGTACCATTTCTTAGCGTAAGGCGTATTTTTCCCGAAGCGAAGCTAGCGCAGTTTTCTAGTTATGGAATAAAAAACTAATTTTTGCAATACAAAATTTTAACTCATTTTTTCAGGGTACATATAGATAAGTTAAAAACTTTCATGGCCGTTCGTTCGTCTCCTGTTTACCTTCGCAATCGATTTACTTTTGCTCAACACCTAGGCGTCATGCAGGTAGTTCCTAAAAACTCTCCTTAAGTTTTCTTCATATAAATCCAGTTTTTATTGACATTCTGTTTTTTTTTTCTTTTCGTTTTTCTTTTCTTTTGTTTTCTTTGGTTCTTTTGTAGACTTGAAATATACCCTCATTTTGTATGTACGATGTGTTGTGATGTGAATTGTATAGTTACTACTTACTACTACTAAAATTAAGGTGTATAAAATTTGAATTGTGTGAACTGTATAATGTAACAAAGCATAGTTGACGGAGCAGGTGCACGGTGGAACTCTAAGGAGTTTATGCTTACACCCTAACTTCACCTTATACCTAACTTTATTTTACACTTCACTTGTATGTCATTTATAATAACTATAAAATGTTCAGGTTGTCAGGTTGTAGAACCTTTTAGTGTGAAATGTTTTGAAATATTCTCAGTATGTATAAAACGCCTCACAATTGTCTATCTAGCTAACTTTCGATGACAGTGATCGATCTAAATAGAATATGTATACAGACATACAGACAGAATTTTTCAAAATGCTCAAATTGATGTCAGTGAGCCTGAAAACTAATATTTATCTTGAAATTTGTCAAAAACATGTAATGTACAGGCTACAGAGATACTATTTTCGTACGCACGAAGTTTGCCTTACTGTGTCACTTGTAAAATATTTTTATATGTATCTTGTATCCTGTAATTTAACAGTATGTAAAAAATAAATAAATAAAATCAGTACCTGTTGTAAAAATAAGAGATTAATTTCATTACAAACGTTCACTCACTCTCCCCCCGTTTTAGCATTCACCGTGCTGCGGGTGGCATGGAGACAATAAAATATCCATGACCCGAAAACGAATATTTATCTGCCACATAAATTATTGCTTGGGTTGGGAATCGAACGCTAGACTAGATCGACAATTCACCGCCAAAACTGCAGGCTCGTCAATAAAGTAGCACAAACCGAGATAACAATCTAAAAAATGGGTTAAATTAAACAAATTAATAACAATTGATAAGTTCCGCCCCAGAACAGGTGTTAAAGTTCCTTCTCTGTTAAATAGTCCAGTCATTTGCAACCATTAACTATATATTTATAAACTATACTATTATATTTTTTATCTATTTAACAGCTTAATACAATATTTTGTATTCATAAAATTCTGCCAAACTGCAGCACAGTTTGTCGGCAATGTAGTCCTAATGGATACATCCATAATCTACATACGAATATAATCATAGTATAAGTAGGTTAGAATCTATAACTATATTTTTATATAAATCACTGTGTATGTGTTGGTATGAATGTATAATGTGTGTGCGCGTGTGTTGTGTTTGTATTCATAATCCCCCACCACCATAGTCACCAAATGGACTACGGATACAAGGACCGATATTCATTCATCATTCATTTTGTCATTATATTCAGTTTGTTTATTGGTATATATATAATTGCACATTGGGCTTTTAGATTAAAATTGTTTGATGTCGGTGGTATATTGTTAATATTTTATTCAGTACTCAAATATAATTTACCGCGCAAGTCAAGTATTGTATCGCAACTCTGAGTAAAGTTGGAGCTAGTAATAATGAAGGTATCGAAGATATACTCATTTGCATGTATCGCTCAAGGCGGGAGCTTTGTGTGTCAATTGTTATCGTTTTAATGATATTCAGTATTGAGAGGTATTCAACGTTGAACCATTATAGCCACTGCAGGTAGGATATGAGTTATGTTTCACAATATTCCCAGGGTAATGCAATCCGAATATACTATCTTTGATTTCCTTCACTGCATGTAACTAATTATAAAATTATCATATGTGAATATATAGAAATCTCATCTGTGTACAAGAATAACTGGATTCAAGTACCCGCACATGATTCGTTCAAACATTGCCATCCAAACAGTCTGTACTACCGGTCCGTTCAGACTTCGCTCGGGTTGAATCTATCTTACCAGATGTTACGTATGAAATAAAGTGAATATCATCACGACTGCAGCTAAATTATATAGTTTATATACAAGAGATAGCCTGTGTTCATCCGGAAGAATTTAAATATCCAAGTTTAATATAATATATATCAAATAGGTTCCGTGGTTTCGGAGATTACCTTCCGCATACAGACGACCTCAAAAATTTCACCCTCAATTTATAATATTAATACTCGTATCATCATAATTATTACTATTATATTATATTATTGCTGGCTGACCCAGCAAACGTTATTTGCCATATAAATTATTAATTATATATATCGCTAATTATAATGATTTTACTAAAAAACAATATCAATCCCTTAAAGCAATAGAGTGTACAATATTTTTTGTTATCCCATATTTAGGTAACACAAACAAAGTGGATGGTTTGTCCACTCGAGAGCATGCCACGTATAATTGTCCGTGTGAAAAACGTGGTGTTATATGAAATAATGATAAATTTATTTGAAAATAACACTAAAATAGTAAAACGATAATTGTAAAAGTCACTATTACGATTGCTGCACAAACAATAACAATAATGGCCGAAAACTGTAGGTAGTGAGAAACGAGATCTCATCCCTACTCCGTGCAGTTTACTGGGCCAGAAGTGACACCGGTAGACGCCTAGCGGGGTTAACTGATCAAATGATAATTACACAGTTTTCGACCTGGGTTAAAAAATATTGAATTACTAATATCGCTATTAAAAAAAAGGGTTGATGGTGGAAGGGTGAAAATTTAGGGTTGTATGTATATTTTAATGCCACATCATAAAAAAATAAAAATAAAACAAATTGTCCAGAAAATAAAAAATAAAAATTTGGGGTGGACTACCCTCATCACTTACGGGTATAAAAAACCTATTCTAAGACCTACTGAATATACATATAAAATTTTATTAAAATCGATCAAGCCGTTTCGGAGGAGCATGGTAACTAAAACTGTGACACGAGAATTTTATATATTAGATTAAGCCATAACTAACCCAATGCTGGGCTCGGATGTCCTTTCACAGTGTGAGGAGTATCAGATACTATAATAATAATTATCGGTACATCTGTTAGTATCTTTAAAACTAAGTCTTGACGGATCAGGTCGTATCAACACAATATATTTATTACTAGCTGTGCCAGCGACTTCATCCGCATGGAATTTAACAAAAAAGTTATTTAGTAGAGATAAAAATAGCCTATGTTACTCCTTATTACATCAGTATACCTGCCAGTGAAAGTCCCGTCAAAATCGGTCCAGCAGTTTCAGAGATTAGCCGGAACAAACAGACACAGACAGACAGACAAAAATTGTAAAAAATGTTGTTTTAATATATGTACCGTATATACATTCATATGCATGTAGTAAAAAGCGGTTATTTTAATATTAAAAACAGACACTCTAATTTTATTTATTAGTATAGATTGGGTGGATATCATTGTATCGATTAAGTCAAGATTATACAAATGTTTAAAACCAATCAGATCAGTGTCAGATTAAATAATATCGATACAGTTCGCCACCAGTCCGTATTTGTTTCTAGATGCCCTTGGAGGTCAACATAACTATCGATCTGTCTTCACTTATTAAATTAAAATTATTGTATTTATATAACACAGTTAATGTTTAATAACTTTCGTATCGAGTCCTCTGCACATACATCCGAATTTGTTTTACAGTAAAGAAAATAAATAATAATATGATAATAAAATAAATAAATAATACATTTTTATCTTTCATAAAAATGTGGATGTCAGTGTTGGGATACGAGGAGACAGCGTTCATCTCAGACGTTACATCTTCCTTTGTGTGGTGTTATATTTTTCGTTTCAGTGACTTTCTTTCGTTATCTGTAATTTTGTTTTAAGAACCGTCTATCAAAGCATTAATGAAAAACAATCTTTAATATTATTTAGTGAATGTTCATAGGTACGTTTAGAAAAATACGCCAAAAAAAAATAAACTTAGCTTCGTTTCGAAGAAAGATAATACCGCTATCTCTTTACTAGTACTGTACTGAAGGGTAACTGCTAGTTCCTATAAACCCTACTACTAGAGTTAACTGAAGAACACTAAAAAATCATATTTGAGGATAGTACCTGCCAGTTCATGTACATAATTACCAAAGTTTTACCAAGTACCTTCTAGTACTACGTGCCTAGTTTTCTGTCGTATTTTCGCAGCAAACTCAAAGACCCGTAGCAATTTATATAACCAAGGTTCTCTACAAGCAAGGTGCCTTTTCTTTGTGTTCCATGCAATATCCTTCGTCCTCGAGCGATTCCGTCCTTATATTCATTCATATTACGCCACTTGCCTTTATATTAAATGCTTTAATAAAACACGGGTGTCTCCCTCACGTGTGGAGTTTTGGGAATTGTTCTTGCAAATATATTTTTCGATTCGAGCTTTCATTATTTTAACATAATTTTGACTCAATTTTTCCCATTTTTAAAAGATTATAATCCATTAGTTGTGCAATTTATCGGTTATGATGGTGGCCTTTGTTTTGAGCATAAATGATAAATTTATTCACATTCAGAAATAAAATGATGAATAATGAGATTTAATTATCGAGAGAAAAATGTCCTCATAAGTTTGTTAAGTATTGAATCTGTTAAGATCTGCGCGCCGCGCTGCCTTTAAAATCCGCACAAGTTTATGAAAGATTAAGGCTATACGGTCTTCGAGAAATTAAAAAAACATAACATTATTTTAATAATTTTGACATATTTTGTGCTAATATTTCTTCGCAAAATAAAAAGAAATAGGATCATAGATTTCCATGTTGGATAATATGTACCTGTTTGCTTAAGATACATTTCTTTATTGAAGCAATTAATTTCTTATGTACATCTCCTCACAGAATTCGTGCAGTATTCGGTAGGTTACCCAAGGAATTTATCTTAGAGTTACCTTTTGTGTTCTTTTTTTTCTGTATCCTTCTTTTATTACGTAATTTCTTATGACTACCGCCGAACAGTACAGCGCCTCTCACAGGTTCACGGTGAGCCGAGTGACTGACTTATAGTTCGCGGTGACTTATCATCACAAATCAAATAAGTCATACTCGGCGTACAATGAACTCATTAATGGCATTTAACAACCTAATTATTCTTATAATTTGAACTAGTACAATGGAAAGAGATCTTTGTTTTGGAGGAAACTCATTTCAATTTTATACTTGCTTAATTTTATCAGTTGAAATTTTTTGTTTCCTGTGTATATTTTGAACTACGAGGACAGTTTCGACATTCGACGCTCGACGCCCAGACTGCCGCAGGACTGCTGTAGTCACTGTACCATTAAGTACTTACAAATTTTATTTCCATCGAACGATAGATTGTCCCCGCGAGAACGCACTCGTATTGCTGGGATGATGTATGGTACAGTTATTGTAATATTAATTCTCTGAACAAATAAAGTGATTTAATGTTTATGTTCGAGCGAATGTACCGGAATCTACTTTAATATTTATGGCAGGCTAATTAATGAATCGAATGTGCCGTTATACTTTTATATCGGTTATAATTTAAATTTAATTTGAACGAGAATAATTACCTTTTTATTCGGAGTGAACAATTTATATTGTTAGGTTATGGAATCCAACTCAAATTTATCGTAAAACACGTGTCCATGCAATTTAGGTTTAGTTGAGTTTGGGTTGGTTAGCTGCAGAGAGTTCTTTGAGAGAAACGGTGTGTCACTTTCAATGGTTTATTTGCAACTGATTAATTTCTAATCTAGTTAACTTAAAGAATACGCACACATGCATTCTGTTCATCTTACGTTCGTCCGCGCTCACTCCAATTTATAGAAAAATAACTCAACAACACGCTAACTTTAAAGCACTTTGTCGACATCAAGTTACACGATTTTTCTTTAGCTTCTTCTTCATGGTGTTAAAGGTGATGTCTGCCATCCATGTTTGATGAGAGAATCGGAACCTGAGAGGATATTTGAGCCAGAGGCCAGAGCAAGGTGTGGGTATGAACATAAATATGTGTAAGCTCAGGAGTTACAGTCCTCCTGCGTCGTGAGTTCCTTTTAGGATGCACATAGGCTGGATATAGGTATAGCAGTGGAATTCAAAAGGCTGATAGATAAATAGGGTCATTAATGTTTACGTAATACGGGTGCATTTTTGGCAGGGGGAAATATATGAAAATTTTAAATCATAAAATTTTCATAGGAAATTGAAAAGTTTCCTAGATACATTACCATAACATATGTTGTTTAAAAGATGTGCTGAGGAGTTTCTGTCGCCGTTTCTTCTCCTCATTGTTAAAGCACGTTTTCGAAACGGTGGTAGGAGCAAAAAATGACGTTCATAATTGTATTTACTGAATACCTATATGATTAAATGATTTTGAATTTGAATTTGAATTTGAACATTACGGTCAAAGCCGTATTTCATGTGAGGAGTTTTTTGATTTCCACGGTTATGTTAAAATGTGAAGGTTATTATCTAAGATGTTGCAAATTTTACTATACTTAGATAATTCTTTATAATATGGGTCAAACTACGGCTATGAATAGCCGCTTTTCTACACTATCATACGTATCTCGTGGCTGGAAAAGAGTTCCTCATTTATGAGGAACAACTTTTAATTGGTTTCGTGGTGAGCGCGTATTGTGTTCCTCGTTTGTTATTTATGTATGTTATAACAAAACAAATCACGGGTAACTTTTGGAAGTAGTTTAATATTGTTGTTTACTCAGCATTTTTACTGTGGCTTTTCTTGTTAGGAGTTTTATTTTGATAATAAGAATTATGTGTACAATCAGTTTCATGTTAATTAAATTGTCACATGGTAAACTTTTCCAAATAATTATAGCTAAGATATTTATAGACAACTAGCTGTACCCTGCGCGCGTTGCTACGCCACCAACTAAAATAAATTTGAAGGAAAGACATTACACAAATATTCAATTCATTTTGAGTTCACGGCAATATATGAAATTCATTGGAATCACAGTGGCGCCATCTTTCGCAAGTTGGTCGTACCAACTCAGAAATCTTCGTGGGCTCGTGCACAACAACTTTGCTACAGATCATCACATGATCAAATGCATAGTTTACGATTCTATAAAGGACATACAGACATACATTCATTTTTATACATATAGGCGTTACTTTGCCCAAATTCATTGTTATTAAATTGGTACTAATTTACTTCATCCGCAAGCACATTAGATGATTGTATATACTTCTTTACATGCATAGAACCTCCCTCCCTCGCACAAAGGAAAACATGCATTTTTGATAAATAAAAGTATATACCAACACGTTTCGCTCCGAAACCAAGCATCCTCAGGGTTTTCCGCTTAGCGGTTAACACTCGTAGAGTCTATTCACCCTGGGTTCCAAAGAATAAAGAAGCAAAATAATATATTAGCAAAAAACATGTATTGAGCTATTATAAAAATGGCAATTGATATGACAATTTTTTTTCGTTTGAAAAAATATTTTTAATGACATTTGACTATAGGGTTACGGTATTGAAGCAAAATAAAGGCATAAGTGCATACAGAACTTCCATAACTTTGAAACTATTTAATTTGAAATTGTTATGATCGTGGTTTTAATCCGGAACTGTAGTTATTCACAATATATAATATAAAGAGTAAACTTAATTCTATACAATAAACTGTCAAATCTCTCTTCTGCAAAGTAATTTCGAAGGTAACTTTGTTCGACATTTTCTACCTACAGGTTTCACCTGTCTCTTTAATAAAAAAATATATTTCAAGGAGCAAAGACAATTTATATTTGGAACAGGTTAACGTCAAATTATTACTCGGGATGTTTTAACCAAGTTTTGCCATTTTTTGGAGGTTACGCCAGGACGATAATAGAAGCAACGACTTAGACATCTTCACTGAAGTTACAGAATTACATTCAATGTTTTTAGGTGCAGGCGAACTAAAGTGACGCCGATTTCAAAGATTTGTGTTCCAATAGTGATTGCATTGAAAGTTATTATTCGTTATTTTCTCGAATTTCTCGGAATTGGTGCAATTTTGTCAAGGTTGTATTCTTTGATCTGTCCCGTTTCAATACATCTGATTATATTTGCGGAGATTCTTAGATAGAAGAGAGTCTATAGCGCGGCTAAGTACCATTTTCTCATTAAAGTGGCGTAGTGGTATCACTCTGCGTTTCCTCAATAACGAAGAGGGACCCGAATTCTGCAATGGACTCTTAATGGATCCGCGGGAAAGAATTCGCGTGCAAAAGAACTGGTGGAAAATAATAAATAATAATTAATTAGAGGCCTCGGGCGCTTCGCGAACGCACTTGCGACGCAGCTCCCGACTTCGGTAACTTTGGCGATTATACAACTTTCGCTAATAGATGAACTTCGCTTAAATAGATGTTTTGGTGATCAATTTGCGTTTGAGCAGCGATAAAGTGTTAAAGGGAAAGTTTTGCGGTTTGTTACGCGAATTTATTGTACAAGTTTCAGGAAAAATGACCGCATCAACCTTGGAATGTTTTGTGCAGAAAAATAAGGATCTTAATAATGAATGGCACTCTATTCTCAGCAACATTTCTGTTGAATTGGTTATATAGTAGTCGTGGAGTGGCATATATGAGGATTGCAGGTTCGATTATTGTTCATTCTTATTGTAGAATGTTAAGATCACCCGAAAGCAATTGTTTAAAGTGAGTTCACGGAAGCCTTTATGAAGTAAGCTACATCTATGTATATCCCAAATTAATATTTTCGTCTTAGTTTGTCGTTTATGACTTTCATCAAGTAAGATTGCTGTAGTCCTCCTTGTTATTACATAATTGTTCATGAATTCCAATGGCCATTGTTCACCATGTTGACTAGTAAAACTAATGGAACAATCTATATCGCACCCTAAGAATGAAAGGGACTTAACTCAAAAATTGCAATTTATGGGAAATTACGAAGAAAGTTTTCAAAAATGTATGGTCTTGAGTAAATTTAAAGAGACTGATGTATGAGGTTTTCCCTTTTTCCCTTTCTCACTCATAATACGGGTTTTTTTTCAGCATGGGGTTTTAGAGTAGGCTTTTTTAAGTAAATTTATAGTAAAATCTGGAATTTCAGGAATTTTAAGTTAAGTCACTTTCATTCTAAAGGTGCGATATTATACTTATATTATACTCCGGCTCGAAGGTAAAAGTTGCGCTCTATTGTGTATCCTGGATAGTTTAGGTACGCCACACTGGACGGACAACCAATCTGCGTTCCTTAGTTTTCATTTTAAATTTATTAGGATTGAAGAGGATGGGGAATGGCGGTTGTGATAGAAACAAGTACCTAACAAACTCAAAATTATGGTATCCGGAGCGAAGCGAAAGCGAATTATAACTAAAATTTTCTTGCATCTAAGATTTAAGAAGACTTAATATTACTACAGAACGCGCTTACATTTTTCCAGTGCGGTCACACGTGGCCCGTTACTGGGTGTGATACGTCACGTCACCCTGTGTCATTACTCTTCGCCGAGCCCCCCCTCCCTCTCGCGGGTAATAATTTAGGAAGGGAGAAACGGATGAACGTTTGCAGGAAAATATCTTATAATATATAGGTTAAGACGTTAAAATTACGGTTCTAATATAACCGTTGAAACAACGTAAAGGATGCTGTTTATTATAACCATGAGGATGCTGTACCTCGGTTGGTTGGGACGCTATCTGTTGAGCAAAGGGTACCGAGTTCGATCCTAGGCCGGGGCAGAAAGTTTCGTGTCGTGTAGTTATTACATGTCGTCTAAACAACTGAAGTAAGATAAAGAAATAAAGAAAACGAAAGTAGTTTTACTTGTTAATTATAGTGATTCACTAGGAGTACGAATGATTTGGATGGTAAGTATGTATTAACGGAATAAGAGCCTTTTCAATCTTCCATTGAACATTATTATTGTTGTAATCATATTCAAATTTCATATTCGAGTATATATCATCAATAAAAAAATGGAAATATAGTCGCACCCTAATAATTCTTTTGGGATTGACAAAAATTTGAACTTTTTCATTTAAATATTTATGTTACAGAATGTGATCGCTGCCGGTATTCGGTCCCGGACGGGGTAAAGCGCTTAGCTAACGAACAAAAACCCTAAAACGCCGTAATCCTCTAAAACAAAAGCATTAACATTTCAACAATCATTTCTACATCTGTCGACCACAATGGGCGCTACGAACTGGACATAAGAGTTGGATTTGAATGTGTTTTTAAAGATATAAAGAAAGTAATGCTCGCGTGATACACAATCCAATTAAAGGAAATGTGCCTGACAGTCAGGGTTGCTACGTGGTAGTATTTGAGTGTACATCATTATGATTACAACTCATACTAATCAAGTACAGGGTTCTAGTCTCACAGTGGGAGGTGTTAAGTCTATAGTCCGCTGGCCATGTGTGGATTCGTAGGCTTCACTTACCTTTGAGAACCTGAAGAAGAACTCTCAGGTATGCAGGTTTTTACGATGTTTTTCTTCACCCAAGGCAAATGATCATTAATTACAAATTATAAATACGTACATAATTCGAAAAATTTTATAACTTAGTATGGAGTGTAAGAGCTTTTAATTTTCTTGGAGTCCAAACCATCTTGTTCTAATTGTGATGCATACACGGACGAGCGTCGAGCGAATTGTGCGAGGTTTCCCCATTTGATTATTAGATTTATTCCAACGGTATCGGTAGTCGAGTATAGAGATATGATTTTTATTTGGCTTGATAGCTTTTACCCTTTTCAAATCAATTGTTGTTTATTTTTTCATATTCAGATTAAGGATGTTATGGATATGAAATTTCGGATCTGGATACGGATATATAAATAATATTATACCGGTTTCGGTTAAGGTGACGGAGCTCTATAATATCCCTGATTCAGATGTAATCTTAGAGGGCCAGATAATAAATTAATTTCCTACTTGGACAGCAACGAACTGGTGACACCCTGTAGTATCGATCTATATCTCATTATAATGAATACAAAAAAATTCCTCATTTACCTCTACACATCTACAGAACACTAGAACTATGACACGGTCATAGGATGAAACAAATTCAGGAATTTTATTTATTTATTGATTATTAATCGATTTGGTATCCTGATAGAGAATTTAATTCATCATCATCATCTCAGCCGAACAACGCCCACTGCTGGGCCTTCCCCAAGGATCTCCACGACGATCGGTCCTGCGCTGCCCTCGGCCAGTGGCTACCCGCGACCTTCACCAGCCCGTCGGTCCATCTCGTTGAGGGTCTACCCACTGAGGGAATTTAATTAGGTATGTGTAAATTCCACAGCCGCGGTCTGGTAAGTTTGATTGATAGATTTGTTGTTTCTGGTGTTGATCAACATTTCATCCATGTGTTAAAGCACATGTTGATTTTTGCTCATATACTTTTGCGAATCATAAATACCAAAGAGTGATCGGTTACGTCTGGTTTTATAGACACTTAAAAGAAGGACGTCCGTTTGTAACTTTCCTGCAAGGTGAACATTTTTAAAACGACCCTGTAGCTCAGATAGTGACTTTGCGTGCTGAGCGAACAGTTCCAGATTCGATTCCCAACCGTGGCAGCCTTTATGTGAGTAATGAAAGACCCGAGTCGTCATTTTTTATGAAGTATAATTTGTCTTGATTATAATGGGGGCAGAGGGGTGTGAGTGTGGGATTTTAAACGTTTTTGGATTGGTTGCGTCAGTCGGCAACCCTATTGCACTGCGCTATCTGGCGCTTCATCAGACGTCATCACGCGAGGGTAATGGGTGGCCTCGATTGTGTCGCTGATCGTGGCACGGATACTGAACTGTGCCTTAAGAACTCACAAAGCGCTTTCGTATCGCGTCGTTGCGGAAGGCTAAGAAGTCATTGTGTGTTTTTTTACCGCGTCCGTTACGATAGTGGAACCGTGACACGCTTAGGGTACAGGATTGCAGGCGAAGGACACTAGTAAATTTCACGATTTATGCCAGGGGCGTACGCTGTCGTTTGCTCCCATTGCACCGGTGGACAATCAGTAGAATCCCCCGGCCGCGGCAACTCGTGCGCTCGACGTGGACCTAGATAATTGTCGTCGCCGTTGTGGTAGTATTCATACAAAACTGCGATCTCATGTTGGAATAAAACTGATGTCCAGGTCGTTTGAAAATCGCTCTGAGTTCTTGGTCGAAGCAGGAATTCAGTCTTCGTATTTTCACGAGCTATAGGAGCCTGGAACTTTATTTTAAATTGAGATGTTTTACTGGAACTCGGATGGAAAAGGTCACATGTTGGGTGCTAAGGATAAGATACCTCTGGTAAATAGTAGTTATTTTATCCAGTACATCCGTTAAGATTTCCGGCCACCAATACATTTGTTATATATATATATATATATATATAATAGATTGTTTTAGAAGTTCTATACCTGAATATGCACTTAGTTGTAGAAGTTCAATGTTTGGAGATATCTTTGTTGATATTTTTATTCGTCGTTGTGAGTTAATACGAACCAGAACCTAGTATGGCTATGAGCAATAAAATAGTAGAGGTACGCAAGGGATTTCATACCATAACACTAGTGTGATCATATCATCAGATGGCCGGTCTGTCCGTTTATATTTACATAGAAAATAAATATATATATATATATAAACATATATGTACATAATCAACGCAGCTACAATAGCGGGAACGTTATTCTTAATTATAAAATGTAAACATTTTGAATATTTTAAACCTTTGTTTGTGTAAAATATATTACCAACGATGACTCTGTATTCCAGTTAGGAGAGAGGATACCCGACAAGCGATTGGTTTCGGGTTCGAAGCCCGGTCAGGGCAGTCGTTTATATGACAAATCATTGTTGTTTGTGGAGTTTAAATTGTGTTTGTCCATGAACACAGAGGGTCCTTATCTGTCTTTTAGATTTCATGGACTGGGCACAGGACGCGGGGGCATGAGTGTACGAAAATATTTTTTTACGTACCAGTCAGAGAGTACTGTAACAATTTTCCTATGCTTCGTTACAGTACAAAGTGTACAACCAGCTTGCCAGTTAAAACGGGCGCCATAAAATACCAGTACCATATATTTCAACACTGACAATACATAGCCCAGTTTAATTAAACATAGTCCAGAATAAATGGACTCGATAAATGTAACAAATTGTCAAGGCGTTCCGCAACGTATGCGCTGTAACGACTCTATAGTGGTCATAATCGCCTGTCAATATGTCAGCTCGCGGTACAAAGTGATCGCGTTAGTCGCGAACGGTGTCATGCTATTTTCGATCTAAAGCGTTGAACATTAGAGTAATGCGGCCACTTCGTTCACGTCCGAAGCGAGTCCTCGACGCGAGTCGGGAGTGAACAAGAGTTTTTAATAAATTTAAGTCAAGATTTCAATGCGGAAGATATAAATTGTTGTTGAAAATTTATTTAATGCTATTAAAGCACTATCGCGGCTATTTTATGAGAGATTCAAATAAAATTTCACAGCTCGAGCTGCGATAACGGCACAACATAGCGGAAGATTTTTCACGTTGCGGTAAAAAATTACTTTGGATTAGCGATGTTATTTTCAGCTATTTACAGGCCTCTGATATATTATTTTTTACGTGAATAATAACTTGTCATCTATCTACGGCCCCATTTTCACCCCAACACCATCAAACAACGCGACCTACGTGAGGGATGAGTTATACGTAGCTCACTTGTAGCAAATGATAGCTATTATTAAATAATAACGTATGTGTTACACGGCTAGAACCACCTTAAAATTATACTCCTGTGATTTTTAGGTAAATTTTGGTTTTATTTGCGTTTAGTTTTTAGTTACGTAAAAGCTGGTGAAGACCCACTGGGACTGTTTGTTGTAGATATATATGTACTCGTATATATATAGACAATTTTCATGTTTAGAACATATTTAAAGAATTGTTTATTGGTGTTTGTTGTAAGCTTTTGTAAGCTGTTATCAATTGTTGTAATTCCACACCATTTATTAAATTATGATTTTTTATATCTTAAATTTATATATTAATGCCACCATTGCCATGCCCATTAAGTCCGCCTTTTATACCACATTGTATTAGGTAAAATAAAGTTTAAATAAATAAATAAGTATTAAGTTCCCAAGCTATAATATCGTTAAAATTGACCATTGAAAGTTAAAAAGGACCTTTCTTAAGCACCGACCAACTAATGAGAGATGAAGCTATTACAATAGCATTTATAATTTTGTTATTTGAATATTGACCCACAATGTTTCACATTTCTATACGGCCGATTCCGTGTGCAACTCTGCGATCTCTAGTATTTTTTTCTGATAAATACTTTGTTCGCATCATAAAGCCAAACATCATATTAAAATGCTTCTATAATATCCAGCCGCCGTCCTTAACCGATGTAACACCCAAATACTATACATATGGTGTAATTGCAAAAAGAAATATTGAGAAAAAGTAAGTATCGATGGAAGAAAAAGTAAGTATACTTGGGGGTATCGAATACTAGACAGAGACCTTTTTCTAACCGAGTCCATTTCAACCACTTCTGAGGCTTTTAAATCTAAAAGATACGTGCTGTATCAGATCCCGCTCCTCCGATAATGATCTCATTATTTAATCTACCAGAAACCAGTTTTGTGATGCGTTTGCTCGTTTTAATAATTATTAGTAGAAATTCGGGAACATTTTTCTCATGTTGGTAATTGGTTTGTTGAACTTTGCGGTCTATCCATTTTGACTTCTCTTGTATTGTATTGTGTTGACGTTATGTATTTGATTGGTAATTTCAAAGGTGAATTCAGCCGCGTAGCAAAATATCAGAGATAGCTCTCATTGTATACCGAATAACGTTGAGTTTATGTAGAAGGAATTTATATGAAGCCTAAAGTAAAGAACCTCGTGTTAAATCCAAATGTATATGGCAAAACAGTACTGTAGCTCTGTAAAGAATTCAAACTTACAACTGATTATAGCGTTCATTGCAACGTTAAGTATTATTTCATTGAATAATTATTGCTTAATTTTAAACAATTTGTTGTAGATAAATTTATAACTTTGCTTAATAATATAACAATTTCAACACGGATGCAGCTGCGTGTTTGATCTATATTGCATATTTATTTGTATCCTCTATCCTGCCGCGTCTGACTGACATGAGTCCTGGTAATGACTCACATTTTCAATCTCACTTTATTTATTTCCAGGTCACGGTATCGCTGGCTATCGGCCAACTGTTTTTAAAAGCTTTTACTATGTGCCAAGAGATCTTCTAATTTAAGGGCAGCTTAGTTCTTAAGATTTTCTGAATGCATACTTCGTTTATCGACCGTAAGAAACAACAGATTATCAGTTAATCAGTAAATCAGTTACATTTTTTTACTTTTTTAACACTTGTGTTGGATTGATTTCGTTAACAACCAACAACGTAGTAAAATTTAGGACAATGACTTGAAAAAGAAATAAAGATATGTTTCACTAAAAGCCTACGCGTCATTGTGTGGTCTATTGATATAGGCCTACAAGATAATAAAGAAATTGTGATCCAAATAGAAAAGGGGCACGTTGTTCCATCAAACCCTATGTTAAGTGGTTAAGTTACCTGGCTAAGGTTATACCTATCACTGGAGTTCTTTAATTTGGCTTTTTTTGTCATTAGTAACCAATTGATTTGCAGGTTCTTCACAGAAGGAACATATATTAAAGCAATAGAACAATTGCTAAGGTAGCAGTCAATTCCAAGGTAGAAAATGTTGGTACACACGTATATCTATAAAAACCCTGAGATAGGACTTCAGTTTCGGCATTAATTATAGACCTTTAGATAAAGTCCTATTTTCGGATCCTTAATCGAAAATAAAAAATACGTGGATTCTTCATATATATTTTTTTTTTACTTATGTAGTCCGAGATTACTTTAATTAACTTTTTCAACTTATTTCCGCAGTATTTCCAGGTCAGCGCATTGTTGGCTTTTCTCCAATTCTTTTTACCTGTAACAGTTTTCCAGGATATTCTCACTGCGGATATTCTGCACAACGATTTTGACACAATTCTTTTTATTGATATGAAAGTAGCAAACAATCATGCTGCATCAGGTGTTAAGTTACTGATGTTGCCGCACCCCAAAACAGAAAAGTAAGTAGACAACCCGATTTGTAACTGCCTCTCCTCACTACAACTGAAATACATTTCCCAGTTGATTCAAGATGGAGGGTAGTAGCTAATCCTGTAGGTAAATAACACAACAACTAAGCACTATTATCGTCCCGAACAAATTAGGTGGTTTTGTTTTCATATTTTGTTCAGCAGAATGCACCATAGTGAGAACTGTGCTGGAATGAATTTACAAATCCTTTATACCGTACACTCGAAGGTCATTCGTTTGATACAATCTTATGGTAGTATTAGCAGATGAGGTGAAGTTATGCTGCAGGCGAACCATATGTTTCTGCTACGTAGTACACCGAGTTACACTTATATGCATCAAATCTTTGCATATGCAAGTGAAGAAGCATTAAGCTTATCTATGCTGAACAATGTTAAACCGTTCTGAGAAAGAAACAAAAGTCATTCAAGAGATATTGAAGGAGATCCTTATAATGGATAACATGTGTGGGTAGGTGCGGTAGGGAGGTTATATTGAAAAGGAAGGACAAAACGGATAGCAAATGAAACATACTACGACAGATTATATAAACTGTTATTATAATTATATTATTTTATTTTCATGTTTCTAACAAATATCCATAATCGTTTCAAACTCTAACTAAGTTAGCAGTTCCATCAGAATCAGCGTTGCCAGTTCTAGACAGGTATTCACTATTTCACTAATTACAGGCTAATTTACAATAATTATTCAATATGTCATACTTTTTATCTATTTAGTTTTATATAAGTAACAATAATAAAAATATTAACACAGCCGTCTCGCCTTTCCTTGTTATTTAAATAACGTTTCCAAAAAAAAAACTTACCTTGCAATAAGTTATCGTATTTAACGGGTACGAGAAGAGTACCATGTTTTACCATTTACTAAACAAAATATTTGTTTCTTCCAAGCCTTAGCTGGCAGGTGTGTTTCCAGCAAACGATATGAAAATATTGCCTCTGTGCGAAATGGGTCGGACAGGCGGCACGCGGAGAAAATGAACTTCACCTTACAGTTCGTCTAGTTACCGGTTGTGTAGCGTCAAACTGAACCTTTTTACATAGCCACTTGTCGCTACAAACAAATGCTTGTGTAGACTTATAAGAAATGAAACTTCTTTAAGTTGTTTTTAAGTTTAAGTGTACACGTTTCGACTTGTTTATATATTTTGTTGAATGTTTAAAATAACACTTTCTACTCCACTCTGCTTTGTTCTAACTACACACTTTCCCATGAGATTAGTATTAAACTGTAGATCGTTCAGTATCGTATCGATGTCATCGCGGCGGTGCTGCCATCGCTCGGAAATCGTGCTGAGTTTCGTTTCACGTCTATACTAATGACCATCTCCGACATATATATCGACATAATCATTTGCTTCGGAGAAAAAAACGTGCTACTTGAATGTTTGAATATGACATCACAAACACCCATGCCCCGACAACAATCGTTTATTTGTCACATAAATGTCTACCCCGGCCGGGAATTGAACCTCGCCCGGAAGGCAGGGTCACTACCAACTGGGCTATAGGGTCGTCCAATTGCTGCAAGTCAGCATTAAGTCGAAGCAAAGCCGCTAAAGTGTGTCGGTGGTTAACGTTATCTTATATCTAAAAAGGACAGCATTCAACCTGTTTGACGCAAGTAATACTTTTTTCAGCACGCTCCAGGGTCTGCGCTGAGCATTCCCTTAGCCTTACTAAGCGGCCGTTTATGTTAATTCGTCCCAATGGGAACAATTGTGTGTATTTATGGCTTATTGGGGTTGTAGGGTTATACGTTCATTATACTCAGTATTATTCGTTATACTCAGATTTCGGGGTGATTGTAAGTAAAGCGTATCTAATGTGAAGTTGTGCCCGAGGAAAACTCTGGGAATACAGATAACCACTTAAGCTTTAACTTATTCAATTTACCAATAATACTGGATGTTGAATAGATCGTCTTTACGAAAACTGAATATACATAAATATATATTCACAGGTCTATGTTAGTTTAAAAACCAGTTATCTGTAAGACATTTTACGAGGAACTTTGCTATACTACTAAAGTTTTGTTGTAAAAACCACGTAAAAGCATAGCCTGGAATAAAATATTTGGGATTTGGAATATGCACATGGTTATAAATTCATAGTATACGAGTATAAGTGGACACCTGAGCTTAATAGTATGGTAGTTTTGGGTAGTGAAAAAGACGATACAATTTTTGGGATTTAATGGAAAATTTTCTTACATACTCGTATATGTAATTACTTAAATGTCATATGCCTACATAGTATTTCCAATCAATTACTCGTGATCCTTTATTGTAGGACTTCCCTTCTGCTTTCAATTTAGGCTGAATTGAGTGATAAGGTGCCTGAGGGGCATTCCCATCGCTTTGTACTTCTTGCCGCTTGTAGCACTCCGGGACAAAACACCTGTCGAAAAAATGCCCGCCGATAACAATGAAGAAAAGGTGCTTCAACATATTAAAGAGATTGCGGGCGAAAATCTTAGCGCCCGAACGTGAGGGCACAAAACGATGCCTTTATCCAGGAACCAGCGTAAGGAAACCTTCGAAAATTATAACAAAGTTCCCTCAAGCAGGTCGTGTTAAATCTGACATCCTCCCTCGTCCTTAAAGCGCTCTTCAAGTTCATTATTCTAATTGCTTTTTCATACAGAACTCGAACGGTTTACTTTTTCGAGTGCCATCGAGTTTCGCGAGTGAAAACGTGGAAATTAAATTATTTTCCGCTCAACGCGGATGTTTTGACGAGATTAATACGAGATAATGGACGCTTTCCTGCTACTAAAAAGATTGTGAGTCTTGGGTTTTCATTTTTCTTCTTTCACATTTTAATGATTACGAGCAGACACTTCAAATATTTTATCCCATTTCATATCTATTTATGTACTTGCACGTGGTTTTAAACTAACTTAGTCCCGTTGTGATGTGAAATGCTTAAAGATGGTATGAATACCGAAATTATATCAGGAAAGACCATGTATAAGTATGCCCATTTTTGGATCTGCACTCAATTCATTAAAATATTTAACAAAAGTTATTGCTATTTTTGAACCAGAAATTCGTCTTATCTACGTTTTTTCCTTATTATAAACTTCCATTAATACAAGCACAGTAATTCGAAGCGATAATATGGCTTGACGGTTGAACATTTACTCTTTACCTTTGATAGTAATACATCTTTGAAGAAACAAAAAAAAATATTGACGCTTGTGGGCGATATGTTCCGTGACCGATCGCAAATAGAAGTGTTTGTATGAGTATGACTATTTGTATGAGTTTCAATGGTCACTTGGAGTCTGATGAATATTCGTGTGTATGATACTTTCATATAAAAACAACAGTTTTTTTATCTTCGGCATTTTCGGACATGATTCATTACAGTAGTAAATTTTGGTGTATTTTCACGAATATTTTTGAATCCACGCACTTTATGTTATAATGATACTGTTTCATAAGTATTTTGTGTATATATGTAATTACTTATTGTTAAACTCTAAAATACGAAATGTATTTCATTTACATTATAAAATGAGAAGCGTACCTATTGTTACAAATAGGGAATTGTTTGAATTTACTGGAGATTATATCATTTTTATCGTCTTTTCCCTGTTAACGTTGATAACGGATTAATCATATTGAAATCTTGTAAAGAAGGTTTATGTTTGCCGCGCACGTTTTGCACAATTTAAGACAACTGACGCATAATCAAGAACGTTTATGTATTTTAGCGATTTTTAATATTTTAATATTTTCTCCCAATGTTGAAAATTAAGTCAGTTATTACAATTCGTCATTGGTAATCGAACTATACTAGTAGGTAAACAAAATTAGTCCTACATTCATCGTATGAACGGAACTCTAATATTCGGTATGTATAAGTATTTTTGTAATTTATTTGTACATACTATAAAACTACAAGAAACAAAATGTGTATAAAGTTTATTGAAAGCAGCTGTTATATTTATTATATTCATCCAGCTCAGTTCACTGTTTCCAATGCATGCGAGTTGCAATTCATCAGACACCCGCTAGGATTGTTTGAATAAGGCTTAGTATGCAATTGCTCCCGGTGTACATGAACAAATGAAACGAATGAATGTAGCGAAATGAATGACACATTGTTGCGCAATGATTATATTATTCGCTTCCATACGTTTTTGTATTAAAAAATGTATAGTGAAAATGTATTGCTGATTGCACTACACGCAAAGTCCTGTTTGAATGAAGATTGTTGGAGTAATTAACAATTTTTCGTTTATTTTTTGATAAAACCATGCGGGATTATAGGATATCGCTTTGTAAAACACAAGTCTCGCTTTTGTCTTGAACTCCAATACTTAACTCTCAAGTTGCGGAAGGATGTGGCGCTTGATGTACTGCACGATACGTTGAAAATGTTTCCTGTTTGAAGGTAATTTTGAAATGTAAGAAGTAATAGTGTCAAAAACAACATTCTGTGTTTGTTGTCATCCCTGATGAACAACGGGCAGCGCATCTGGACTCCGGTCCACCGAGTTTATTCGCGACTGTGTTCATTGTGTTAGTAGTTTCTTTGCCTTACTGTTTAGCTGCTACATCGTAATGGCTCAGTATTGACCCTGCCTGCCGAGCGAGGGGATCCGGGGTGATTCCAGGCTGGGGCAGATATTTATATCACAAATAATTGTTTGTTTTCGGATCGTGGATATTTGTGCCTACTTATGTGTGCTAAGTTACCAGCATGACAGGGATTCCTAGTGGAAAGTATGGGTGGGAGTATGAGAGCGTTAATTTTTTTTTTACGTTTGGCAACACATCGGTGATGTTTTTGTTACAGATGTAGATGTGTTATATAAGGTTCTAGTTTCGGCTGTGGAATCCTATGAAGAATTGGAGGCATGTACGCGTAATTTGTGTGCGCGGAATAACAATGTCAAGGCATGTTCGCCGTGTTTGATCGCTGCAGTGAATCAGTTTGCACTCAGCGAGCACTGAACGAATGCATGTGACGTCACGTTTGAACGAATGATTTTGTATTCGTTACGCAAATTAAATGATTCATGACAAAGTATGTGTCATGACAAAATAATATTTTATGTAGATCTAGGATATTGTGAATAGTGAAAAAAATGCAAAGGTGAAATTAATGTTGTTTTAAATAAACATTAAATATATTATAAAACGTGACGTAACAGTTTCTTTTTCGTTTCATTGGAGACTAATTAAGTAGATACTTTGTTGCATTATCTACATAAAAGAAATAATGTTTTACGTAATTTAGTCTATGAATACCTGACATACGAATAATGAAAGTTTTAGGCTGTAACTATTTGAGGCAGCCCTAAAAGTACAAGGCTACTGCTACAAACTGTCTTGTTCCATTGAATGTCGATCATTCATTGTCGATATTATCTTGTTTGTGATTGTTAATATTACATTTTAGTAGTTTAAGTACAATTAAACATTTTTTAAGTCTACGAGCCATTTTAAGGATCCATGCAGCATGCATCGTCTAGGAATAAAATATGAAATCCTTATACAATTACTCACTTGTCGGTTTATCTATCTGTCATAAATTGAATAAAAAAAAACTAGACATTTGGTAACAAAAAATAGTCCCAATGATGTCCATGCACGATAAATTAATGAATTGTACTTTAGAACTGGGAAGGTTAATTGGAAAAAGAAACTTAAATTTCATACGGTGTAATAACCGCTTTAAAAACGTTTTGATTCGTTATGCTTACCTACAGCGCCCTCTGCAGGCGGTCGAGAACGGAATCTGCCTCGAATAGAACAGCACGAACTAAATACAACTTTAGCACTTTAACTACAAGCGCTGAATTTGTGAGATATAACCCGTTTCCGAAATCGCAAAATAAACGAACTAAATATTATCGCCACAATTATATTAGTGAGAGTATAATGAAACGTCATTTGGTTTATTTCAAAGTTTATTTTCATAGGAATAAGACTGAAAATGCGGTGTGAATGTATATTTGGAATTAGACAGTACCTGGTAGCATCTACGTAATATTTTCGATGTTATGACAAGTGTTGATAATTTATTTTCTATTTTCGCTTCGCTCCAACGTTTCGTTTCACCTCTTAGCTGTTTAGGGTTTCATATATTTATGATAATGTCGCGCATTCTTTTTGGAATTTCTTTAACGTGTATTGTTAAGACAGAGTAACATTTTAAGCGAATTAAAAAAATGAGCAGGTTTTATGTTCGTATGTTTCTTTAGGTTAGATTAGATGATTTAGATGATTGTTTATGGAGTCTATAGAAAATGGGTTGAAGTTAGTCTTCTGTAAATACGGCGAAGTTCTGATGACGGGTTCTGAAAATAAAGAATGGAACTTTATTGTATATTATTAATGAGTATTTAAGTTTATAAAAATCTTTTGGCTAGCAGTTTTGATTTGTGTTTTCTTTTTCAAATTTGGAGATTTGAATAAATGCGTGTTAATGTTTAATAATTTTGTAACAGAATAATTGATGCTGGTACTATATAGTACCTATTGTCCACCTCGAGAGTATTATGAGTCTCTACATCTAATAACCTAAGACTTGAGGAGAAGTCTTCAAGGCAAGAGTGGTTACTATCCATCTAAAAAACACTGGTACGCCTTTCATCCCATTCTAATAGCCATATTTAAGGGTCCAAATTATTTTGATTCTATTTAGAAATACGTGTAATCATACTTTTCAGTTATAATCCCACGGGTCCGCCGGGATAAAGGTAAAAGCCTCGAATCAATAGCGCCTTAACAATACGCGCGACCTTTTTTCTGATAAATTGGCACCATTGTCGTTGCATTCATTCCTCGTTCCGATCCCATGGGTATTTGTTAAAATAGAAAATATTTTAATTCATACTTATAATTAATAAATATAGCTTAGTTCAGGAATACTTATTTTATAATATACAACTTAACCGACACCGTAAATTGTAATTCGTGTTGAAAAATGTATTGTTCGTTGAATTACGAAATAATTCCTCATATTGTGAGGAAAGCTGCACAATTAAAACTTTCGTTTAATGAACTCAAAGTTTTGTGAGGTTTACCACCCGGCTCTTGATCATGGATCACGACAGTCACCGTATACCATATATAACTATGTTCTTAGCCCGTTTCACTGTTGAAAGAAAAGGTAGTAATTACGCTTCTTTCGTTGGGTAAAAATGAGCACTGACTTTTCGAACCCCTATAATCCCGGTGGGATCGAGGTGAATGACCTTTAGTCAATGGAGCCTGAACAATAACCCGCGACCTTCCACGTTATAAATTGATTCCCTTGTCGTTCGTTTGTTCGCTCATTCTTAGTTTCGTTCCCAGAATGCGATAATTGAGGTGCCGTGGATTGGTCGTTGTGCTTTTGTTTGGCATTTATTGCTTATGCAACTACAAAATTAGCAAAATTTAACATATAATCTAATGTTTTAACATTGAACAATACATCTGAATATATAAGTTTTTGAACCATCGACTGACTTATGACAGTTACTGGCGCGCGTCGGAATAGTACTTAAGAAATGACTTAATACGAAGATAAATACGAAAATACTCGAACGCACCCAACTGAAATACGACGTGAGAAAGCGACGTCATGCATCACGTATTATCACATCTTTCACAATGCATTTACTATATATCTACAAACCCGCCATCACCCGACGCAGATGCGTAAAGTGTCATTATGTGTAGTCCTTCATTTAAGGTATTATAAATATAGAAATAATAAAAACGGAAAAAAGGTAAAATGAGTATCATTTGTTACAAAAATCTTGTATCACTAGCTCTCATACTGGGATTCCCTGTGTCGTAGGAAATTAAATTCGACTCTCTCGTTACACTGAAAAAATACGGTCTTCTTTCTTATTCGACACAGAATCAGGAGTTTTGCTCCATATGCCATCCCTCGTGGGATGGCATAAGACGCCTGAGTGATTGTATTATTAGGAAGTAGTAATAAAACACAATTTATTTCAAGTTAAAAGCGATTTATAGAATAAAACCGGTGCCAGGAGACTACAAATTAGCGTGGCTCCATCTAACTTAATTACGTTAGATCTTGTGCAGTCAAATAGTAATGATTAACAGTTGTATGCACGGGTTTGAGCTCTTCATTCATTATTTAGTCCTAGCCAACCGAGAGTACCGCCATGCGCCAGCCTCCAACGAAAGCTGCGGTCTCGGTTCACCTTGCTAGCTAACGATTGAGACAATGGCACCAGAACTCTCCTGACCAAAGTCATTGGACTTGGTAGATTTCAGTTTCACTCGACGGTACTTATGCAAGGTGCTTAGGTTCTTTAAGGCTGATAAGCTACTATCAAGCTTTTAATATTAACACTGATCTTTTTATGTATTTTCTGGCCATAGCTGGCATGCCAGATCATAAGTTATTTACAGGGATGTAGGCTTTCTCACTTTTTTTACCGGCATCGTGTCGTAGAGTCCCCTGGTGTTCCTATTTTCATTGGCGCTGGTAGCCTTCAGTTTTAGAGTACTTTTACTCTTGATAAACTAAGAGAAACACATCAACACCCACGCCAGTTCGCTACAGCAGCACTACAAAAGATCGATTGCTACAAGACATTTCCCCGCGCTGGGGATGATTATTTTATAACGGAAGGAACAATGAAAAGAAACCAACGTGCGTGGCTGCCGTCTAGTATATTTGGTCTTTCGAATGGCTTACTACAGTGTTACTGTAGAACCATAGTTTTGAGACTGCATTATGCTTGCCTAATGGAACATGATGAAGAAATATATGATGCACGATGCATATGATGCATATTCCCAACAAGTTCGTGTGAATTGAATTGAATTGAATTTTATACGAATTCGTTGCAGGTTCAGAAGTGAGTGCACGAAAGACCGGGTAACTTTTCCAGAATTAGAAAAGAAATGGCGCCACGGTATTTCTGAATTACGCTGCTAGAAGTTTTCGACATTACTAACACATGCAAAGTTTCCGTACATAGAACAATTGACCCACGATGGCTTCCTGTGCATGATCATCTAGCCTGGCGGACAATCTTCTTTTGCTAAAAGACTTAAAAATTAGTCTTAGAGTACTGCAATGTTTAAATAATAAACTTCTTGCGTTTGTTTTTCTTATGCATTAAATATTGATTTTTAATTTCCACAGTACAGTTGTAAAAACAAGCAGTAGTTCAAAATCATGTTCGCGAATAATTCAACAGTGCCCTTCAGTATGCTAACAATGGGTTTGGCCCAGAGTTCTTCTCGTATGCGGAAACTCGTAACGAGTTAGAGAACAAATTGGCTATAAATTTAGCAGTAATATACCATTACAGTGCTAATCTGCTAACTGGACCCATACAAGTAATAAAGATAATGCATTGAAATGGAAGGAAGCGATAAAAGAAGTTTATATAACTTTATTTGACTCGTATTAGCGGGCGCCGATAAATAAAAATAGCACATTGGATATCTCGTAGACATGCCACGTGGAGTGTATTTTACTTGAATAAATTAGTCAAATCAATTGTCAATAAATGTAATACCAATATTTAACACATAACATTTGTAGGATCACTGACATTTCTGTCTCTTCGACGATTACATCCGATTTCATGCAAACCTATTTCACAAAAAATTTTTGGTGTCAATTAGTAACTAAAAACATTTTTTCAAGTACATCATGTGATTCATCACATGTAAAAGTTTATTATTTTCATATGTCTAAAAATGTCTTCGTATGGGTCAAATTTACTAATTATGACCACGAAAAGTGTATTTAGGAACGTCATCTTATTGCATAATAGAAATGTAAACTAAATTTCCAATTTTACCGGTGGATTTTATGAAAAAAAAGGTTTAAAGGTTACGAGCACAGCAAAAAAAAAAGACCAAACCGATCGAGCCGTACTCAACTGATGATCTTTCATATATGCGACAATTCGTTTTATTTATATAGGTAGAAAATAGCATTGAATAAAATATATGAAAGCAAATGCACGAAAATTTACCAACCAATACAAAGGTCTGTAGTTTACTGGAATATCCTTAGATTTTTATGCGAAACTAATATATTTATAGGACAAAATTCGAACGAAGCGAGTTGGATTTGCCGATTTAGGTTGGTTTGATTGCTGATTAATTAGTTATAATTATGATAAAAAATACCACATAAAAAATACCACATAGATGTCAAAGTTATAGCAATTCGGAACGATGCTTGTCTTGCACTTGTGGAATGGAACACTACACTGTAACTGATAAAATGTTAATAGATCATAATGTATCATAATAGAAAAACTACTGCTACGTGCGAGTATTTGGATAATAATTAGAGATTAACAATTTATTATAACAAACTTTAACCTTTTCCATATTTTCATAGTTGGTTAGCCAAGCTGAATCTAGTCAGAATCGGATTTTATGTTCAGAACCACTTTTTACAGGTTAAGTTTTGCTTCAATCTATGCCATTTCTAATTATAATAAATTCTGCAACTAATTTTCACCTAATAGCCAATTAGATGTTCAACGATTCGAATTAGGTTTTATTATCGGTCAGATATTTCGCACCTCCTATATTGCCTGCTTTTAGCGTTCTCATAAAATTTATAACCTACATTTTCATTAAGGCTTAATCGGACAGGGATTGTCAACTCGGTACATACATATTAAATTTATAGAAATAGATTTTATTTTACTGACGAAATTAATTTTAGAATAGGTTTTTTTATTTCAACCATTAGCGATACTTTTTTATTTTAACCATTATCGAGACAAATTCACTCTAGTAACTAAGGATATCTAGGATTAGTCATTGAAAATAATAATATATATAAGTATTTTTATATATGCACTCGCATGGACCGAATCATAAGCTTGCGACGTAATATATGATATCAAACTATTATTAACGTATAACTATCAAACTTTTTAAACGTATGTAAACTTAAAAAAACATTGAATATCCATTGTACTGCCATTAAGATGCCTCTGACCTTATTTGGCATATAAATCATTGGTATTTAAATTACATTATATATAAACCAAACCATATTAAATGTAGTTGATATAATATGTATATTTGTTCTTTTAAGATGCATTTAGAGGCGTATAAGAAAGTGTTGTGTCATGCTAAATATATATAATATTATTAAATACTACGAATAAAAATGCTCACTTTAGAACACAATTCATTTGATACATTCTATTGCAAAATAAGTTTTACGTCCACCTTTATTTATATGAATTGACGACCCCGTAGCCCAGTTGGTAGTGACCCTGCCTGCCGAGCGTGGGGTCCCGGGTTCGATTCCCGGCCGGGGCAGACATTTATGTGACAGATAAATGTTTGTTCTCGGGTCATGGGTGTTTGTGATGTGATAATTGTGTATGTCCATGCCACCCGCAACACAGGGAATCCTAGTGCGGGGGTGTGAGTGTGTAAACGTTTATTTATTTATTTATTATTTAAGTAGTGAAATTAAGCTCTATTAGAATTCCAATAAAAAATAAAATAAGTTTTCTCCTCTAAAGTTGACAAGGGCTGGCTGGGACTTAGAATGATTTTTATAATGGTCATAAAAATAAAATCCCAGGGAGAGTTGGACTGTGATTCCATATCTCTAATATGTATTTTGTGCGGAGTATTCAACTCCTTATATTCTTATTAGGAACTTTAGAGTTACATAGAAGTTAGTTTCTTATTATGAATATTGGCGTTTTGTTGTTTATTTTTTAATCTTTTCACTTGGATGCTTGGTGGAAGAAATGTATTTGTTGTTTTAATTTTTTTTACTCCTGATAACAATATAATGGAATTATTTTAAAGACAACGTTGGCTGGAGGGTCCGGAGCAAGTTTGTAATCAATGAACTGTTAGCAACCCAAGGTGTCGGAAATTGTAATGACGCCCAGTGGTTTTAAGATGGCATAACTATTGCTATTTAACAATAACAGCTGGGCATACGTCTCACGGTCCTTTTTGAAGCTGAAAAGTTTCAAAATATTCTACTGTCGGAAGCTGAGTCACTATAAGTAGCCGCGTCAAAAGAGTAACTATGCGATTGTAATTATTACAAAACGCTTATAACTTAATAATTCACGGACTAAGTTGTGAATATCAAATGAATTACAGTGAATAAAGGGCGATTAATGAACGATATTCAAAACGAACTAGAGGAATAGGTACACCATTTGCATTTTTGACCTTGAATAAAACTGTAGATATTTACATAAGTCTACTAAAACTAGAAAACTTTGCTACTATTATAATTGTCCTTTACTACAATTTCTAAGATCATCATTAACAAATAACTTCCAATAACATATCTGCAGGTTCTTATAGAATTACAAGAAATTTATGTTTTGATTGATATCATTCGAAAAATCTTGCGAAGTTAAACAGTGTGCCAACACTATGCGAGTACGTGTGTTTCGTGTACTGTAATTCAATTTAACTCGTTCAGAACTTTTCTGAGATACTCCGATATTTCACCACCTCGGGAATTTCTATCGAACGCTATCGATCTCTTTGTGAGGAAGACGATAGAGGAATTCATGTAAGAAGCTCATACCAGCATTTAAAAAAGCATTTTTTGATAATTCATTATTTGAAAATTTCGTACCACTTTACCCCAGTCTTAGTTTGTGGTTGTTTGGACATCAATCTGCCTCATGAGGGAGGCGACCAGTGGTTACGTTTTCGTATCATGCACACAGTATGGCTGTCTTAAATGTTAAATGATGTTAAAAAATTTGCACATACTCAAGAGTTATCTGTAATGTTATCGAAGGTGTGGCGTGAAATCTGTTAATTTACGCTTGGATAGAAAATTGGGCTATGACCTTTAAGTGTCGTGAGTCGAGACCTGATCTCGGCAGTAGATCAGTTTTGGGCTCTAGTGTGATGATGATAATGACGTCTTTTTATTATTAATCTTAGCTTTCTTATCATTATTGCTTTTCTTCTTATTCTTATCATTATTGCTCTTAGCTCGACAGGTTGTGCCCGTCGTGAGTGTTCGTTCGCGTTAGTTTGTTCTGTTACCGCCAGTATTATTTGTAAAGTATATAGCCGACAAACGAACCGACGAGCCACCCGACGGTAGGTGGTCATCGTTGCCCATGGACATTATTAACACTAAAGATATGACTGATGCATTGTCGATCAAAAAATAAGAAGAAAGAAAGAAAGTACTGGCTATCATTGGAGCGAGTATTCTCGGCCGGCCCAATACGGCTTAAATATCTCAGGTCAGTTGTTAGGTAAAGATAGATCGTCAGGTCATGTGCCACCATCCTGCACTTGTATTTATTGTGCCAGTTTTTAATAATTATATATCGTAGTCTATAGCTGTCGCGCAATGAACGCTACCAAAATCTACTTGTTTCATTTTTCTTTTCTCTACGAAACTATTTTGAAACTTTCGTAGAGAAGCCAATTATTGCCTTTTTCATGCGAAACACATTTGAGATATATATTTTCAAATTTCTTTCATTGTGACTAAGATATATTTCACTACGACCAAGATATGATTTGGCTGATATGATGATGATATGACTCGTTCATCTGTCTTCATAGAGTAATGATGCATAGGCAAAAATCAAGCAAGGCATCATAACTCTGCAAGAAGCTTACGTTCAATTCACACGTCGCGATCACATCATTAAATGAATCAAACTGGCAAGCGGAAATGAATTAAACTTCGACAATGAACAGTATCAGTATTACCCAGCATCTTAGCATGTTAAAAATTGCCAAGTACAGAACTCGCCACCGAAGCAATAAGGCTTCGCGCCCTTCGCAATTCATCCAAACGTTGGGGACGATAGCAATTTTACGCAAACCGTAAAACCCAAACACTTAGCAGCGTTATCTACCCATCTACCATATTGTGCGTTTCGGCTTGTTACGATCGGAATACTACGCGCGAGAACACACGCTCGATTGATTTGGACGTTACCTCAAACTTGACAGGAAAATTCTAGTCAAGTTTTAGCTTCAATGATAATTTGTTCAATATCAAGACATATATCTCATCGTCGTTGTTAATTTGGTCATCTACCAGGCATAGATACTCGGTACCACCCTTTATTCTGAAGGATTTAGAAATAGAATATTTATAAGACCAAGAGTGGTAACAAAAGACAAAAATCTACCGTATTGTTGGCTAAATATCGGATATTTTCATTTCTTCATATGCGGATTATTAATTATTTAAAAAAATCCGGATAAAAGCCGTTACATGTTTTCTTAAAATAAAAATGAAACAGGGCCTTGATATAAAACTTCATAAAACATCAACCCGTGTGTTTTCAGTTTTGAGGCTTTTCCAGCAATAAAATTTGCATAACTACGCTCCTTGGCACGGGTGCAGTCTCTTATTAAATTTCCACCCCTCCCAAAGTCATTAATGGTTTGTGCTTAACCACCTAGCGGTTATATCGTGATAAATCATAAGGTATCAAGTAATAGCTCCGTACGTGGTCTGGATGACTTTTATTGCGGCCTCAAGATGGCGTAATCCGAACCCAACGGAGGACGAGGCTTCGCGGATTAGAGATAATCTTTTGTTTATACCCACATTTTAGGGATATCGTGAGATGTTTTTCGCAGTAGGAGCTCCAAAGTAATTCATAAGGTTGTATTTATTATCTAGGTACACGTTGTAACCTTCTCCCATGAATTTTACTTATTGATCGCTGACTGCTTTATACACGGTCTGTCACAATTGAGGAGACCTGAAATTACACCATGCTGCTACGGTGTGGATTGGTGGAGAGTTAGAGAAATTTTTACTTGTGGCCTATCCACTCACCTTCTGTGACCGAAGTTGGTAGACTCAGTGAAACATTTATGATGGGCATATACTGGCAGGCCACGAATGGTTATTATTTTTATCATGTCCGTTTCTCAATTGAAATTTAAATTCTTTTTCTTCTCTCTGTCATACCGAAAATGTAAACTAAATAAATCCATCACTATGTACGAATAATGAGGATCCACCCACAATGCACGTTCAAAATTGATAGCGAGGCATCAACATGAAACGTTATACTGATAACAAACGACCAGACATCAGTTTGGATTCAATTACACTGCGCTCTCGTCTATGTACCATTCGTTATCCAATATTCACGCTTCATACCGCATGTTGATTATAAAAATGTGGTATCAGAGTGTCGTTTTGTTTTTGTGTATTATGTATTCATCTTTTGCATCTATTGTCAAATTTCTGCCGACTTCAAGTTTCAGTCTACCCATAAATTTCAAAGATGGTAAGATCCCTTGTTCGCGAGATACAATTATCTTCCCAGAGACACTGCTGACATCTGTAAGACTGGAAACTAAAACTTCTGTAAACGGAATTGTTTTACCGAAGGAAGGAGATATTATTTTAACTGATGGGATGCTTGTATTCGGAGCTGATGAAGCTGATGTTAATTGTACTGAAGGTGAAAATGTTTATTACTTCGAAAGAGCCGTAGCGACATGGTCGCAACCAGACATTTGGAGTTCACCAAGGTTCAACGATGCCACACCAGACGCAGAAAGAATACCATGTTTCGATGACATCGTGGAATTTCCTGCCAATGCTTCATTTACGTTAACATTACCAGATCAAATGCAGTTCTTAAGAGGGATAAAACTTGGCAGTTATGGTTGCAATTCATTGGAGAAATGTATTGACATCGTAGTTTCAGATGACAGGTTTGTCAGAAATAACTTTTATACGTTAGGACTGAGATTTAAACAAGACCAATGTTTGTCTGTAGCTGGTTGTCCATGTCAAAAAAAACCTCTAAAAATTAACTGTAGGGTTAAATATTGCTCAGTGCCAAGATGTGTTGATCCAATCAAGCCCGAGGGTCATTGCTGTAAGATTTGTGGCGGTGTTATAAATTTCAAGATCGATGGAAGTTTTGATATAATGATGTTTAAAGATCTTGTTGAGAAAACCGTAGAAAGTTATGGGATCGATAATTTAATATACCATGTAGGAAGATTGCCTAATAATAAGGTACAACTTGTCGTAATAGAAAAGGCGGAATATTCAGGAACAAGTGCAGAAGTTGTCACAACTATTGATCATCAGATGAAAAGACACTGGGTCCAGGGAGTTAAGTTAGTTGACATCAGTGGTAGCCCCTTGGATAAAGTCGGATTAGGTGGAAAGATTTTTGTATCTATGTTCTTTTTGGTAATTTTCATTATGGCCGGAATTTATGTTTACTATTACAAGTTTCCTGAAGTATCAAATGTACGATTTCCGATTTTGCACCGAACTCCACCAGGAGTGTTCTCTCGATTCCAAAGTAGGACTGATAGTGTGGTATGCTTAACGCGTAGAGATTCCGAAACCTCTAGTGGAAGAGCACCTGGAACGGCCTTTAGAAATCCTTTATACGATTCCACAAGACAACGCGAAGAATTGGAAGAAAATAGTGATAATTAGTTATGACGAGACAATTATTAAACTCTTTGTACACAAAAAATATGCATGTATATGTATTAATTTCATAAAATTTTGTTTTATTTCACAATTGATATAAAGGAAAAACCTGAGCTGTTTTGCCATTAGAGATATTTGAAATAATAATAGAGAGTATAAATAACGGTAGCTGAAATTCGACGCTTCTAGATTCGAATCTCCGGGATATTCCTTTGAATCTCTGGATGTGATAGCATCACTTTATCATGCAGTAGTGAAACTAACTATATTCTGAGGTGAAATTATCACCTAAATATTCAAAATTAATAATTTTATTTTATGCTTCTTGAAACTTATATACGTACATATATGTATTGTATTTTGTTGAAAATCATTGAAAATTATGGCAGGTATTTGCGGCATCATTATTGAAATAAATAAAATATTTAAACGGAAAATATTTAAACAAAGCTAATATTCGAGTGTTAAATGATATTAAAAATATATATATCCACATTTTTTGTACATATTAGGTGGTACTGTTAGGGACCGTACTATGGTTAAACGATTTGGTCAATTGAGTACATAATATTATGTATATATTGTTTTTTTGCAACAGCGATAGTTCATAGCTATGAAAAGATTCGGTAGGTGACAACTCAGGTTTAAGTTTACCGCGAAATCTATATGTTTTTTTACGTTATTTTTTTATTTATTAATGGAAATAATTCTGATTCATATATATTGCAGAATAATCTCTGCTAGGTTAGCTTGCGAATAATTTCTCAGTAAATGCATTCGCTTATGTAACAATTGTTTTTAATTTCTTATGATGAATCGAAAATAGATACAAATTAGGACTAAGACAATCAGATAGAAATCGCAAAAAATTAGAATTAAGATGGAGAACTGAACTACTAATCGCCCTGCTTCTTCTTTGACAGCGCTTTCGTTGAATGTAAACTCAATCAATAGTATAGAGTTACCCCAGACCCAAAGCGACTGTCGGCTGCGTCATCAATCATCTTCCTTTGAAGTCTGTTCCTCCAAAGATATTCTTTAGATATTTTTCGACTTTATAATCACTTAACGCGTCATTAGTTTAACTGGTTAATGCACGTTGATTTTAAAATAAGTGACGTTTGTTATAAATTAGAATACGCCAAACTTTTTGGTCGGAGGAAGGTGAAACATAGTATATTTTTTCTTTCTTGTAAAGCAAAATCTTATTTAAAATTTACTTCAGTTATGTTGTGAAGATAATGATTTTAAATATGTATATTGAACAGTAATTCACTCACTTTTGGCAGCTAAATACGTAACCTAGAAGTTGAGGTTTAGTAAGTGTATTTTAAATAAGGTAAATTAATTTGTGAAACAAAATGTATGGTAGACAGTTTTTGATCTTATAATCTATGACCTAGATTCAGGAACTCACTTGGAATGGACAGTTTCACAGTTCCACCATTCTTATAAAAATATCTTCCAATGAACACCATCAACTTTCATTTTCATTCCGATTTCAGGAGCTCGGAAATCATGCAAATTTAATTGTTAATTGTGTGGATTTTTAGTAGCGTAGTTCCACACATTATGGGGTTCAACTTGCATGTTATAATTATTTCGTTCATAATCCATTTTGATTGAGCAATAAAACAAAACAGCCATACAACGTGTGACGTGTCACAAGATAGCTTGGTAACATATTCTGACATTAATTCAGAGTCTGCATTGTCGTAAGATACTCGTAAAAGTCGTTCACTGACTATAAAGTAAGTAATGTCCACTAAATCTATTCTGTTTTCAGATTTGAACCCGTATATTAAATTTATAGGGTTATGATGAGCGACGATGACCCTGGCTTATTCAAATTTGGCGTAGTAAAGTAATTTTTGGCGATATTTGAAATGGATCTTTTAATATATTGATAATAAGGAAATCGAATGAAGTTTATTCAAAATTTTTTTTTAGAAACGTCCAAAGTCAAATTGCGCCAACGCTGCAACGATTCCCTATTGTAAGAGTCGCTATAGAAGAAGAGGCAAGACACTCCCAAGGAGTTTTTTTAAGAGGTCAAAATTGTTTTCTCCAACTCACAGTTACCAGTTAGCGTTTAAACTCTAACATACATATAAAAGTTTGTAACATTTTTATGACCCGGACCGGCTCATATCACGTTTTTATGTCGGTAAACTCAATTAAAAGGCTAATCATTAAACTAACCTTTCATGTCAAACCGTTTATAAGTATTGATAATTCCTCAGCTTTTTCAATTAGGTGCTGTGGATTCCGAAATTACCTTCCGCATACACACAAATTCACAAAATGAACACTCTCTCTTTATAATATCCGTATAGATTACTATAGATATACATTAGATTATAATTATAGTTTATTATAGCTTCGAAAAGTTTTATAGCAATTCGAATCAGTCGAACCCAGTATTTTTCAAATTAACGAGTTAATTTTTTTTACAAATAACGATCGCCTTCTAGATTAACTTATAGATACGTTCTCGATAATCGTTCGAGCTAGTCTTATAACACTCAACAGTTCTGTAAATCTAAGTCAATGTATATTCTTGATTTTATGCTGGAATACTCAGTGCACTTTATGACATCGTAAATTGATGAAGCTTCTATGCAAGACGCTTTGTCATTTTTGCGCGTTTGAAGTCAAACTCTAAACTTGTGTTCTGGAAGAAGAATGAAAGTCGTAAATTTTAACGTCTTTGGAAGTATAAAACCTGGGTGAGCAAGATGTTACAGATGTTAACTACAAATGAATGCCTATTAAGGAAGTTATATATATACGTTCGTCGGGCTTCCATTGAGGTGACTTTGAGTAACATTTGGAAATTGAATATTATTTTTCAATGTTTTCTAGTGTAGAAATTTTCAGTGCAAGTGGCGTGCATACAGTTGGATAAATGGATAATTTATTTTATATGTATAACTAAATTATTATTATTATCACACGAATATATAAAAGGTGCACGGTACTCAATTACTGTCAGTGAAAACTTGATATCTTGGACGGAAATAATCAAATAACATATAGGTATAATAATATATAGGCAATACATGCTTAGCCTTACGGGTGAGAAACGAGACAATGAAATTTTGAACTCCGTGAATTTAATATTTGGAAATTTGTATAAATGTTGGAAAGACGAAAGATTAAGTAATGGTTTACAAAAAATACAGTATAGTACAGTACAGTACAGCAATGGAATATTTTGAAACATTTATGCGTCTGTTGATTTTTATATCGTATTAATGGTACTTCCACATCTACAAACAGGCTTTTTATGCATAAAACAAGATAACGAGTAGACGCGTCAGTACCGGGGTAAATAATCACCGCTGTCCATTGACATTCGTATTGTAGTAGTCACCAATGCGTTGCAAACCATTGGTGTCGAATTCGCTCTTCGTACTATAGCGATTGGCTGATATAATATCTTTTTCACATTAAAAGTTTGATATACAGTAATGTTTTCTGTATATTAACAAGAAAACTGAGAAGTTCTTGACGGTGCGTCGTTTGTGAATAGCCAAGTATTTTCACCCGCTCGTTATAACCCCTATCTCTAGTGCAAACTGTCTGGAATGAGAAATGTCTGCGAAAGAAAGCACATCTATAAACAACATCCACTGGAGTTCAAATGAGGCTCGCTAGCCGCTAAGAGTTGAGCAAGCCAAGCTCCGCCGTCCTTATGAAAACCGCGCCACTCCACTGAGCAAATACCGATAAAAGAGTAATTTTTATGAAAGTTTCAAACTTTGCTTGCTTTACTTTGCCAATGGTCTTAATACGTCTAGTCTGTCAGCGACTGGGTTCGCATGAAATTAGTAAATGCATCCGTTAATACTGGACCGTGTATGAGACCGCGTACCTTAGAATACGTTTGATAGGAGACTGATAGAATCGTCTATTGTATTGTATTATAACTTGACAGTTTCGTTTTTGATTAGTATTAACATTAAAGTAAGTGGCTGATCGTGGTATGAAGTAATTAATTTGGATTTAGAGATTAGTTACATGTTTTAATTTAGTTACAGCAACTAGAGACAAAATAAATCCACGGGTATACTGATTCCGAAATGAATTTTGAATATTTGTTATTGCGTTTATGTACAGCCGATAATTTCAGCTTTAAATTTTTCTTTTATTTCAGGACCTCTCGGTGTTCACCAGAACTAAACATTTTTTGCAATTTAGTTGTCCTTGAGGTCTTATTCCCCTTCATTTCGAGTTGCTTGTTTTTATTTTTTTTATTTGGTTTTATTCTTTTGAAGTAGCAGACATGCAAATAGGGTCACACTAGTAATAGACAGCATAATAAAAAAAATCTTTGACGAACTTTAATCAAAACAATGGAGGTCCATCGCAGTTTATCAGAAGTTATTGGCCGTTAATTTTCCGATCTACATATAAACAATACTATCTTCCTCTTACGTTCATAAAGTTTAAGACCTTCGCAAATTTGCACGCAAAGTCCTTTGTTAATATATAAGAGTATAAATACTACAACGGCCGAGGAATGTCATGATCTGCAAATTCAGGTTACAATCATGATTGCCAGCTGCATACAAAATACGTATTCCATTCCTCAAATATATCTACGATATCTCTGGAACATGATAGCTTGGCGTTGCCATAAGCTCTTTAGCATCGCGAGGAAAGCAATATGGAAGGATTTGTAGAGTCTACCCAGGACGAACTTAGAGGTCGTTACGCAGAGAAGGCACCATGGTGTTCACTTACAATTCCAGAATATTTCATATGCACAGGATGACTGGAGAGGCTCCCCCAGCAAGGGCAGGTATCTTTTAAGGTTTTCCTCTGAATAACAAGATAATCAAGGACATTATAGATGGTATATGCTAAACTAAGAAATTTGTTAGCCTCCAATCTTAACTATAGTTTTATTTAAATTTGAGCGCCTCAATAGTCCAGTCGGTAGTGACCCTGACTGCCGAGCGAAGTGCCCCGGGTTAGGTTCTCTGCCGGGGCACACATTTATATGCTTAAATGCTTTTTGTCGGAATATGGGTGCTTGTGACATTACATTCCATATCACCCGCGGCACAGGGAATCCTAGTGCGCGATAAGTGTGTGAATGATTAATGTTTAATTTAAATTTGCTTATCAATGTTCAAATATTGCAGTGTCTAAACTTGTATTTGACTTCTGTACTATTTAAATTTCTCGTTATGTTTTTTATAACAACCAACCTTCATAAATTGCTGAAGCTAAATTATAATCCATCGTCCAATCAAACGTCCGTATTGACGATCTGATCCTCTTACCGGATCCATTATGGACCAAATTACGTTTGTGAAAGTCGACGCGCCGTATAAGGGTGGCCGGGTCTCGGACCAAATATGTTGTAGACAATGAGGCTGTTGGGTAACATGTGAATATTCAAAATATTATTTTAATAATATTACATTGTAACACTTACGGCTGACCTTTTGTGAAGACCCAGGATCCCAAGCGATAAGAGAATAGGAGAAAATAGTGTTGCTGCAGTCGCGCAGCCAGAGGAGCTCAGAAACAAAGATTAGGCGTTTTTTTATGCGTGTCCAGAAGTCCTGCGATATCCAATACTCCAGCGTTCTATTGATCCAGCAATAGATACATAAGTTCGAAATAATTATATATAAATGAATGTTTAATCGGTATGACACATAGAAACTACTCAATGACTCGGTACTTTTATATACCAATAAAAATCAGTCATCCTATCTGTCATGCACTATTTGATCGCCGGATCATTCGAAATCAGCATATATTCAAGTGTCAGTACTAAATTTAATCCCAATTCTGTTGAACTTCTATAACTTGGGAAAACTTTAAGAGACTGACTGACAATAATGGCTGTGATAGATTACACACTATGACCATTAAAAAGTAAAGTCATTGGGCCTTTTCAGAACGTATTGTGAACAAACACGCAAACACATATACTATAGTCCTCACAATGTTTGTATTTTATTAGGTACTTTGAAAAACACGGCGAAAAGTATAACATGTTGTGGAAGAAAAAAAATTATTATCAGTGTTACAGGAGTCTAGGAAATATTTGCTTTCAATTACGCAACGACAGGTGAACCCATCTCCGTCAGCCCTGATAATACAGTCTCTGGGCTATACCACCATCACACCAACCACCACATGGGCCAAGACATCGCTGAAAATTGATTGTTTGTATTTAGGAGATACTTTGTCATTACTGGAGTAGAGCAATTGATTACATAAAATATTGGTATTTCGCAAATATTCCAATTTGTTCCCGTTGTCTACAACACGATACGTCACGCTAAACTCTATTAGGCATGCCATTAGATTATTTTTGTCGATCTAACTGCGGATGTAATGATTGACAACGTATCGCTGGCGCTTTCTCTATTTAGAACGGATGAGTCAGGCGGTGTAATCTGTACAATACCAAGTACCAATGTATATGTATGTTATAAAGTAATCACATGTGTTAAAATTGTTTCTGTAACGCGCCTTACATCGTTGTATAGAATTATATTCATTCTATACCTATATTTATATGCCGTGGTGTATCAATTAATATGTTTTATTTTTTTTTCATATATTTTTTTTTATTGATTCTCGGTATGCCAGTAGTCTACAGCACAAGTAACAGTCGAGACATTGTTACACACGTTACGTATATAAGTGAATGTAAGAAGAAGTAATAGTACTAAATTTAAACTGATTTAAAAAAACATACAAAGTCGTACTAATGCATAATTATTTTTTTTTATCTTTTTTTTTTGTTGGTTAGCTCTAAGCAGGGAGCTATAAAATCCCCAACATTTGCTTTTGATTAAGATTATGCCTTAGTCGCGTTAGTTATTTTAAAATAACATGGTTAAGCTATGTGACGGCATATCGAATTTTCGATATCTCAATTGGATTTTCCCTTCAACAATCGGCTCTAGAGTAGCGTATCGGAATATGCTTCATATCCTAATTACGAAGGTTTTTATTGAAATATGTCATGGCTTTCTTAACACAGACGACGGTATAGCAATATAAAACTTTTCAGTATTGTGTTGGAAACGTTTACAGTTTGAAACGAGAACCCATAACAAGGGATTTTGTCCAAGAAATCTAAATTAAATGAAAGTTTTCTTGAATACACATCGCTGTGTCCATCAGAATGTTCCAGTTCGCACAGCAGGGAGACTGCGGTCATGAAAAACTCATTTTACAACTGAATCCCAGACCTTCAGAACGTGTCTCACCGTAAACGGGTCACGATGTTTAGTGGCCATTAAATCCATGGATGGTCTGAAAATAACTATAATTTGCAGTATGAATATTGTCGAAACATAAATTTAAATAAAAAAATTACCCTGTAGTGAGGAGTCCTGGGTTTAAACTTAGTAACACAAACATTTATATAATAGTGAAATATTTTGTTCTCGGGTCTTGTGTGTTTAGACTATTTGATTTGTATACGCCCCTGCAACCCGCAACATAGGCAACAGTAGCGCGAGGGAGAGTGCTCACCGATCGTGTATCTCCCTCTGTCGTGTACCAAATCAGCGCGTATTCTGACACGAACCAAGTTTTCCATTCATCGCCTCCGCAGGCTCGCCACAATTCAAAACTATTTACCCGAGGGTCGTGATTCGATTACGCTCGTCTCATTTCGCACGAGATGTCGTGATTCGAGAATAATTCGAGAACGCATTTGGATTTCGAGTTAGAATAGAATAGGGTTCTAAGTGAATTAAGTAAGATGAATAGTTCGGGGTGGTGATTTCCGTCGCTAGTTGAAATGGATGTTTTGTTTGGGGGCTCCTTGCGCGGAAGTCGTGATGTCTTGAATTTTTCGAGATGAGCTGATTACTTGGTAATGTTATTGAAAGTTTTTGCTACGCGATTTCTGGTATTCCATTTCGGTCATACCCATGGGCAACGATTTATTTATTTGAACACCAACATAATAAACATTATTCATTATACATAGATATTTCGCTAACAGTGAATTTCTTAATGCTATTATAATTATAGGCGTAGATAGAATACAAATATGCGAGTATTTGTTTACAATTTCAAGCGAATTAACTCAAGCAACTCTATTAAGTTGGCTTTACTTATTTTAAAAATGTTATATCCATCCTATTTACTAAATACAACAAATTTGTATAATATCTTACTTTAATCATGAGTATTCGATTACAATTGTAGGTATTTCATTTCATCAAAACAAGTAATTAAAAATTGCCGGGAAAAAATAAATTAAAATTAATTGACAACTTTAAATTTAAAATAATAATCATAAATGAAGAATCTTTGTTCAGTATCAGTTGTAGTCACTTACGGTGCATGTCATATGTATTGGTCGGATTCGATTACCCGGCTAGAGCAGGCATTTGTTTATGCGACAGATAAAAGATTTGTTCTCAGGTTTCGATTGTCCGTGTCTTATTTATCTGTTACTGCTTACACGTATAGTGCATAATGCACGTCAATACGAGTCTACTACCAAAACATTTTTCCCTGTAAAACAACATTGAACCTTGTAACCTTGTCGTACAATAATAGTTTCCCTCACACTCCTTCCTTGTTTCATGACTAATCAAGTGTCAAGGCGTTGCGGTATTAGAGTAAACCACGCCATTTACAGCGTTTGAGAACATACATACATTAGTCGTCCATTGTCCATTTAATAAGGGCAGCGCGCTTTCCACAGGCCGTATACGGCGCCGACGCTCAAACGAGGTTAATTCACACGATCTGCCGCGGTCTGAGTATATCTAGAAATGGTTTGTGTAATCGTAATGGATTGCTAATTAAAATCATCATTACGAGCTTCAATTGTCCCACTGCTGGGCTCGGATTTCGTTTCGTAATCAGAGTGGTTGAGCTAACGTAGGTTTGAGAACATAATTGGGAATTCTCAAGTGCGGGTCACATGCGGGTTGTGTTGCGAGATTGTTCTTCACCCAAGCAAATCATTTAAATAATGTTTATATAATATTATTCTAGGTTGTAGGTTAGTTTTATCGTAAAATAATGATAATATGACATACAAATAACCGATGCTAACCTGTAGAGGCTCAGCGCACGGCGCCGATCTCTCGTCGTGGTTGAGGAGACCTAAAGCCTTCTCCCCAGAGAGGTCGAAGCCCTACTTTATGACCAACTCTCAATGCCGAAAATTCTAAATTCCGAATTCCTCACATGGCTTATGGCATTCCGACATGGCTTAAAGATAAAGTAAAACGATCGAAACCGATCGCTTAATGTACCCTTCGATGCAAAGAAGCGCTTAAGAAATTTTCAGCCTAGCGGTCACCCATTAATCGATCGACCGAGTTCATAGTTCCTTAATTCAGTCGTAAAACTTTTAGGCGACATAGCCGCTGTCTTTCTACATTTTCGTAACTCTGCTTCATTACACGCCGACCACAGGTTAGAATCGACGCATGTTTTATTTTTGTCTCCCGAACATGGCCATGACTATTTTGTAACTTCCTCCGTCAAACAATTTAACAGTTTAACTATTACAAAACTATACAATAGCAACCGAAAAATAAAAATACGAACTATTGAATCCAAGGCATATTTATGTGAAAGAGCAAAGGTACTGAGCAAGATGTGATAGTCTAGAGCAACGCTGTCCAACCCAGGTCCGCGGGCCACAATGTGGCTAGTCAGTGCATTTGAATTTGCCCGTCAAAAGTAGTCCACCAAACACATTTCTGATTTAATTATACTTTCTACATCAGATTTATCGCCAAACATTGCAAAATTAGCGGCTCAAAACCTCGGCAGAGGACTCACTAGTTTTGTCATGAATTGAATCAAGCTGTATGTGGATTCAAATTTATATTTGAACGTGTGGTAAGTACCTATTCGTTATTCACGCATACAAGACATTATTTTTGAAATATAGTAATATGTACGTATTGTAATACTTTGCTGAGTAGGCAAAGCCTCAACAAATAAAGGGGCTTAAAGCCCGCCGAGGGACGGTGATAGGTATCGGGATCCGTTCTAAGGGTTGTTTGAACATGTTAATCTTTAATACCAACTTGAGTTCAATAGCGTGAAGGAAGTTTGAGACTTAGAAGTTGAGGATGCCTTTAGCAGCTTTTTATAGCTTGGATTCAGGTATCATTATGTAAATAGGAATACTATTTGGGGACTATTTAGGACTAGCAATCCAGCTTCGCTTTGTAGTATAGTAACCTAGTAACATAATCGGTAGTATAGTAATACTATCCGAGTAGTATTTAGCTGCAGTGATGAACTAGAACTGTAGTGAAACGTAAGATTGGTTTGTCATGAACATCATTATGTTGGTATCCGGTCTCCTCTTGTAAAGAGGGGTGGAGGCCATTATCCGCTGGCGGAATTCGTATTGGCGACTTCACACACCTTTCAGAATATTATGGAGTACTGTCGATTATAGAAGTTTTCTCATGATATTGTATTTCATCGAAGCAAATAATAATTTGTAATACGCATATGGTTTATAAATTGAACGTGTGAGCAGGGTTCGAACTCGAGTTTTTAGTACTTCATATTAAAATTGAAAATTTGTATTCGATGTAGTTTTACAAAACTTTTGTGGACTTTAAAAGATTAATGTGGAACCTTAAGAGATTACAAAAACTATATATTATGTAATCAGTTATAAATTCATTCAAATTACTCAACGACAAATTAGCCATGTAGGTAAAGATTTAAAACGTCAGGTTTCAATTGAACATAAAACTATAGGCTTAAGTGATGTAAAAACGTGGACGGTTAAACGCATATGTACTAATTGTAAAATAAACCAAACTGCATACACAATTATAAGTTCAGTGAAGATTTAACATGTGTAATTACAAAATGTTTTTATTTAATTTTAATTGATTATAGCATCAAGATTGTTTTGATCTGGCCTAAAAGATTCTTTGGCCCGTCTTATCTATTTCCGTAGGCTGTGTATTCTGTCTCTGGTATATCTGTGGCCTTGTATATGGTAAGTATTTACGACGATAAATATTTGTTGCCCGACTTCATGACAAGTGTTAGATTTAAAAAACCGAAGATGTCAGCGCGTAAACTGTCCTCAAACGCTGCAGTACACAGAGCCTGTGACATTACGCCTTTTAAACTTAGCCCCGCGACAGATGTTCGAGTGTGCTTGCGTGGAGAGCTCTTGTCGTCGACACTCGACACTGCATTCTGCACACACCCTGTCTGATTAACGTACTATACAACACGTTTAGATCAATAATAAATGACGGCGGTACACCCCATAATATATCAAAAGTAGCTGTGCCCGCGACTTCGTCCGCGTGGAATTTAACAAAAAAGTTATTTAGTAGAAATAAGAGTAGCCTAAGTTACTCCTTATTACATCAGCTACCTGCCAGGCAAAGTCCCGTCAAAATCGGTCCAGCCGTTTCAAAGATTAGCTGGGACAAACAGACAGACAGACAAACAAAATTTGTAAAAAATGTATATTTGGTATATATGTAACGTATATACATTCATATGTATGTAGTAAAAAGCAGTTATTTTAATATTACAAACAGACACTCCAATTTTATTTATTAGTATAGATTCTACGTTCAGACTGACGAGTGTGGTGTGTGGTTGGAAATCATGATTAGTGGTCTCAACCATTCAAAGACAATCGTAATTTAAACGAGTCGCCCGTGCCTTGCTGATGCCGGAGCCTGAAAACTTGTTCCATATCTGGTTTTCATATTTTTCAACTTATATGTACATGTAAAATATTTCCCAGTTGATTTTAGTTAAATCTAGCCAAGTAGGTCTAAAACTTTATCGATATGCTGGAGCGATGTTAGAACTTTTCGGCTTCATGCATTAAGTCATACTAAAGTATATGTATATATATCAGGTTTTGAAGCACCGTTAGGTTTGTTACATATATATCTTTAATCTATTCGGTATTTTGCGTTTTATACAAATTATAAATAGCTCAAATCCCGAGAGCAGGGTTTAATATTGGTTGGCAATTTTTGAAGATCAGATGGAATCCAATAAATTTTTAGTTTGTATGAATTATTAAAAATTTTAGTAATGTCAAAATAAATAACCTTGTAGGGCTTTATTCTTATAATACTAATTATATTGAAAGAACCGCGCTTGTAGAAACGAGACTTTTATGGATCAATGTGATTCGCAAATCGATTGAAAACATTTCATTTATTCGTTTTAGTTAGTACTAAAGGCGGCATATTTATGGTGACCACTAGTGAGGTCGGCGAGAGCGGGATAAATCTCGCGAAGAAAGGCTCTGGTTTGCGGTAGCAATAAACACACGATCTTAGCGAGCAATAAAAATAAATTAGAACCGGAGCAGTGTATAGGGGAAAAGAAAATTAAGAACGATACTTTCAAGAAATCATGAATTGATTTACTGTTCTTTCTTAAAGCCAAGTTTTTGTAGGCGTCGTTTTGCGTTCGACTATTGGCAAGTAAATTTAAATAAAACCTCATATACGTGTATACACACACCGCTGTCATTTATCTATCCCTCTAGCTACGCAATGTGTAATCTAGGAAAGCGGTCTTTGAACGGCATAAAACAACCAAGATTATAGCAAGACACATTTAATAAAACATGAAACAATTTTATTTACGTAGTCTCCAAAGAATCTAATACCTTCCGTATGATATCTACCGTATATCAGGAACCGGTACATCGTAATCTATTTAATATATTCTGAATTATAGTACTTTCGTCTACTAAATTTCGAACATTCTGCTTAACGTGAATAGAATAAAATTCATACATAAAAATCTATATATATATATAATATCTAAAAGGAATCAGGAATATCAAATCACGCATTTTGTGGGTTAGTATGTATGCGGAGGGTAATATTTCTAATCACGACAACTATTTGAAAAATTATTTTACTATTTGAAAGGTACATTATTTCCTGTTGACATGGGCTATATAAATAATTGCTCAGTCGGATGTCGAGGTGGGTGGCTGGTTGTTAATAAAAAGTTTTTGGCCATCATATTCAGACAAGTCTGGAAAAAATAATAGCTAATATTAAACGTCAACACAATAATTAGAAATTAGACGCTTGTGACGGTATTATACCGATGTCACATTTATCTCTTTTTCAAAATTAGGAATATAAGGAGGGATGAAATGAAAGTTGGTACCAGTGAACAATTTAGCAACGGATATACTACTTTTCTGTCAAATTACGCACCATATAAAGAAAGAAAAGGATGAAAGATTCTATTTTTCAAGAATTCCCAAGTAAGTAGCGAGATTCTTCAAAATATAATATACTATAATATACTTAATTGGACGAGTGCGTTGATGCGTGTCAGCATTTATTCGTGTCTGCATAATTTTCAATTTTAATTACTGTCTAAATATTATTTGGTTTACGTAATCTTTACATTTAATACAATTCTAACTGATTGCTTTCTGTACATGAAGGATATATGAGAAAAACTACTATAAGGGGCTTTTATAAACGCAATAGAACCCAAAAAAAATGTTATTAGAATTTTTGTCTGTGCGTTTGTGCGTGCTAATCTCAGAAACGGCTCAACCGATTTCGTTTTGGTTTTCACTAATGTATTTTAGTAATCATCACTTAACATTTAAAATTCGTTTCATCTCAATTCGTCCATAATTAAAAACGTTATAAATTAATTTAAAATACTCACCAGTTTTTGTGTCTGAAAACCTGGCTTCCGAAGGGAAAAGAATATTCCACCTAGCACGTGACTTTGTAGAACAACAACGACAAGTACCGCCGACTACAAGTACAAGAATTGCTGGAGTTCCCATGGGAAAATTTACGTCAGAAAAGAAGATCAATCAGCGCGTATACACATTGCCTCTGAGAACATTCTAAGTAAACTTAAACAAAATAAAGTATAAAATGTATAGTGCACTTTGTTTTTCCTGCCAATTAATATACCTAAATATTTTCCTGTTATGATACGGATTTGTGGTTATCGAGGCATTTGTCTTTTTATTCTTTATGATCGGACTATACCAAAAATCTATGTCTAACTGCACAGGATCTACTACTCGCATGCAGACACCAGTCACATTATTTTCATTAACACATCGTTGCGAGAACAAGCATTCACACAGACTTACATACTACAATATTTATATTATGTATAAACATGAATGTGTGTACACTTACAATTTATATTATTTCAATCTTAATGATAATAGAGGAAAACAACTACTAGTACTAGATGTGCGACTTCGTTGGTATTGCAGTTCTGATGGTTTTCGATGTTTTAAAATTCGATAGTCAATTATTGCAAAAAGGGATTGATAGCATCTCTATTATCTCGAGTGAATATGTGCATATACCTGGAACCTGTCCATTCATACTTGGAGATGTCAGTAATTAGTTTACGATTATAACACAAAAAATTAGATGTATCCACAAAAATTTTGAGAGTTTCACAGTTTTCTTATCTAGCTTCTTCTTCGGCTTCTTACCGGACTTAACAATTTTAAGTGAATATTGGTTAAATAAAAACTCCGCATCCTTTGAAATGAATGAGTACCGATCCTATTCTTAAAATTATATTAACCAAATTTTATTTTTTATTTATCATAAATGCATATTTTCCTTTGTGGGAGGGAGGAAGGTTCTATACATGTATAGAAGTATATACCATCACACATTGTGCGTGCGGATTGTTGCAAAGTACATTAACACTAATTTAATAATATTAAATACTTAGGAGTTATCATTGATGAGCATCTCAATTGGAAAAAACATTTTGAACTTTTATCAACCAGAATGAGAAAATTCGTACATGTTTTCAGAAGGTTTCTCTTTTAATAGTAGTATATTCGTACGTTTACAGTTTTATGTCCTAAGTATCGTAAACTACGGTATAATAAGTTGGGGTGCTGCTTGCAGTACTTATCTTCTAGAACGAGCACAGCGAAGTGTACTTACAGTTGCTTTCAGTAGACCTCTTCGATATCCAACTGATGATCTTTATTCGGAGCTTGAAGTCCTGAGAGTAAGACGGTTATACTCGTACATACTAGTACTCATACTCCGATTTCCTAAAAATGCTATTTCGTCTTTGTAAACTTCGACAAGATCCCAAAAGAAGGCCAAATGGTCAGTACACTGTATAAGTAAGACTTTTTCTCATAGATCTTATAATTATCTTGGACCACTTGTTTATGGCAAAGCACATTAAGAACTAGGTTTACTGCACTGCACAAGTTACGCTTGTAGAGAAAGAGTTAAAAGTTGGCTTATAAATCTTAACTATACAGACACAGAGCAAATCGTTAAAAACACCTTGTTATGATTTAATTTTATTATATATATATATTATAATAACACCCAGACTCACACATACATACAGACTTAGCATAGCATACACATGGATTTTGTAACTCAGCTTTGGTTTTCTTAGTTGAAATTAGTTTTAAAATCAACATGTATGCTATCCTACGCATTAGGTATATATAATTTATTTATTTACGAAAGGGAGAATCTTAGCTTCGCACAACACAGGGAATCCTAGTGTGGGAGCTAGTGGCATTGATTTTATTGTATTGTTGGTTACACAATAAATAATTTTTCATTTTCATAATGTAAATACTATTTCTTACCGTAAGGCGTCGTTTTTCCGAAGCGAAGCGAGGGCAGGTTGCCAGTATTAAATATATTGTTTGATTATCAAACAAAATTTCTCTACAACTTGAGAATAGTACCTTTGCAAATGATGACACCTAAACAATCTGAGCATAACATAGGGTTGTGAATTAGTAAATATGCAAACTTGGGACAGCCATAATTACATCAGTTAAAATTAATAGAGAGATGAACATGAGCTCGCGGCTTGCAGGGCCGGAGGATCGTTATGAGGTGCGTGCGGGAAACTTGACCTAATGGGCTCTCGGCTTGCAGAGGATAATTAGGCAAAATGTGTTGCGCTCAAACTCACTAGTACAGAGTCTGTTTTGTACTGCTAATTTGTCCTGAAATGCTCGTTAGTAACTCCACTAGTACGCAATTAAGTATTTTCCACTTATGTTCCAGGTCTAGGCGGAGTATCATAGCTGTTAGTAGCGCGTTCTGTTTTTAATTAAATTACAAATTTATTAAATTTCATGTTGCCAGGAATAACAATGAAACTTATCATGCTGCAGCAGAAATCCGTGAGATGCTCCCGTACTGAAAATCGAGGTTTTTTGTTTTCTGTAAAATGAAGAGTCGAGGGACACTAATAACTACATAGAAGCACTGTTATAAACTTAGTAAATAGTGACAGATAATGTTTGAAAGTCCGTTTTCGCTTCGGAAATCTCGATTGGAATCCTGCGTGCGCTAAAAATTTTAGATTAGATAAAACGTTTTGCTACAACAGACTTTCTAACGTCTTGGAATCTTTCGAGACCTCGAAATTTTAATGGAGGCCCTCAAGTTGCACAGATTTCCTCAAGATATTATTTTTCACTGAAGTGAGTGATCAATTCTAAAATATAAAAATTCCAATTATTAATTATCCAAGGTTCGAAATCTGACCATGTTCTTCGGTGGTTAAGCGTGACCCCCGATACCATAATGACTTATTATCCTCAAAACAAGAAGTAACAACGGGAGTATAACGTCCGCCAAATCATCATTTATAACCCGTTCTAAAATCCGCCCTCAATTTTTACAATTCATAAAATGACAGTATTGAATGTTTCATAACATATTTACGTTCGCGACAAAACGAATAAAATACAGTTTTATAGATCCGATATTTCTGTGCCAACTCGATCTACAAGTAGTTGGTTATGAGAATAAAATATCAATAAAATATTAACACAGCACTCAATAAACGTGTTTATGTAGTTCCGTATTAAACATTATCCTTACTGTTTATGCGGTGTGAGTAATGTGACCAGGATTTGTGGGTTGCTAGGATTTGGTTTAAGTTTTTCTGTTTATTTCCTCGGAATGTTCTGACTGCGTTTCAAATTATACTTCTTTCGCAGGATGACATCTGTCCCATGTTTGAATAAATTTAAAATGCAAGTAAAATTATAATGAGGCATATACCGACTATTAATACAACCATTTTTATTATCTGCGATTGCCATGTATTTTAAGTATTTTTCTAAATACAAGTAATATATTGGATTGGAAGGGATTTTTTTTTAAATAATTGTACAAATAAATTGATTACGTACTTGTCACAATTTGTAACCTATTGATGGAAAACTATAAAGTTTAAACGTAGATTATTCGATATGACGCTGATTTTATTTATTAAAAAAATATTTGTCTTGAAAATATCAGTGAATACCACCTGATGTATGTGTTACCGACAGTGACTAGTATAGTATAATAAGTTAAGTAAACCAGTATTCATTTACTGTTAGCGCACTATAAAATTATCGATTGGCGTCAGGACGAATGTAAACCGAAATTAATTATAATCCGTATTATGTAATAAAGTTTAACGATGCGGGTGTTGAAAGAATTGCAAGTAATGTAATTAATCGACAATAAATTTCACCAATAAATGTAACGCTATATTTATTGGTCCATCAATATTTATTCGACAGTATTTTGGATGCAGTTTCACATAATATTCGCAGTATTAGTCATCTATAGTACAAGAATGAATTGTAGTTATGTAAAGAAGCGTAAAATATAGCATAGATTTAAACTAAAGTAATATAAAGGTAACAATACACGCGGATTTTGTGAGTTTGTGAGAATGGGGAAATAATCTCCGGGATCACGGCAACTATTTGAAAAATCTTTTTAGCACTTAAAAGGTGCATCATTCCGGATAGACACTGGCATAAATGTCATGTAAATATAATTAATTTTTTAATCCGAACGAAATAGTTGTCAAGTGTTTAGTTAATTAGGGAGACCAAAAAGGTATTCCGAGATGGTAAGTGGTTACAGAGAATCTAAATGAGTGGTCAATAAGAAAGCGAAATTACCTTTCAGAAATTTCGGTATTGAACTGAGTTAAGCTACAGAATGGTCTTCATTAAACTTTGGTTGTTACCTTGAAATTAGCTAGAAATATGGTAAATGCTGCATTTCCGTTTTTATTTTCTTTGTTTTTATTTCTTGGTATTTTCTCGTAATTATAGCACGGTACATACATTCATAAGTGTGATAAAATAAAATAAAATTACACTTTTTTGTGCTGTTATATTTTCGAACCAAGAAGAACAAGCAAAAGCCAATTTAATAAAGAAATTCCGATATAAAATTCAATGAAAAAAATTATAACAATGTTTCATGAAAATTCAAAAAAATGCCAATAAGACCCACAGCGAGCCAATTACGGCCTAACAGAGTAATAACATCAATTTTCTGAAGAATCATCGAACTTTTCAAAACTTAATCTATGTCGGCACCGGGCTGTTACTTCGGAAATTCAATTTATAAACAAGTTAGCATCTCGTTAAAATTCTTCCGATGTAATAACCGAACTTGGCTCCTTTCGTAGGCGTTTGTTGAGTTTGTGATGTTTAGCGGTCGAAACTCGGCTATTGAAGTTTGGACGGCATCCTTCAACATCCACGCGGATGTTAATTGTTTTCAGTTAAGTATCTGTTGATTCCTCGCGATTTGTTTGAGTGTAAAATTGTTGAACCTTATTGTTTATTAACTGTTGAGTTGTAAGAGTTTTTAAGATATTATATATCAGTGTAATAATGTTTGGAAAGTTACAAGTTTTTAGACAATAGATGGCCTTATTCTTAGGATATTTGCGACAACCGTAAGAGCCGCAAACAAGCTATAGCAGCGAAGATGATAGAGTTTGGAATTATTAGTAACCGCCCTTGCTTCGCATTAACAAACCTATGCTTTACGTTTAAATTTTTTTTAGAAAAGGGTTTTTGTTAATTCTATAAATTAGAAATATTAATTATTATATATTGAATATAATAAAATTACGTTAACATTTTTCCTTTAATGGAATGTCCATATTAATTTTTAATTCCTATCCCGCGGAAACAGATCCATTTCCTGTGATAAAAATTATCTTAGATTATGATCCATAATATAAGTCATAAATATGCCAAGTATCATCCAGATCTGTTCAGTGGTTTCAGTAATACGTGGACAGAAAATAAAAATTAATGTACACATTCAGTTCCAATATTTTTAGTAGTATTGGTTTTTTGATAGTATATGACGTTGAATAGCTTTAAACCAATAATAGCTCGGGTCCTCGTCGTTGATGAGATTAGAGTTCACTGCACCATGCTATTACTGTGCGGATTGGTGAAGGTAAGTCCAACCCAAGAGCCGGTAGTTCTCATTTCACTCGAAGGTCTCCGTGGCTTAATAACGAAAAAAATCAAGACTGATGACTGAACGTTTCCTTCGAAGCATAAAAATATTTGCTAATAGCTGTCACTAAAATGGACCGCAAAAGAAAAATGTGCATGAAAATGTAACTCGCAATATTGTCTTTGCTAATAACATAGACACCAATTAGGCTAACATATCTTTTAAGATATTTAATTGTTACCGAAAAAAGAATAAAAGGTTTTATATGTTACAAAGGGTTTATTTTTTATGAGTAAAATATGCTGTACTTTCTATAGATACTTTCAGATGAATTTTACAAAGTGCTAAGGAGCCGCTGCTAATTTCCGTCGGCTCTTTGTGTCAGATAGATCAAGTTTATGATAATTGAACCTAACTGGGGGCTATTTGCATAACCCTCAGATAATAGTTAGTTATGTTGACCGGAAGTTATCGTATCTTAGGTTAAGATTTACTTAAAGAAGCGTAACATTAAGTATATTTATTTATTCAAGTACAGTTAATAATATTATTTTTAAATTTCTCGCCGTGAATATCACACAAATGGCAAAAGGTTATCAATGCTGTATGGAACGTTAAAATTTATGGGCAAATCACCCACGCATTGCTTGGGAACTTGAAAAGGAACTTGATAAAACCGTATCACCGAAGCTGCATCCAAAGCATGTAAAAGAAATACAGTTGATGATATAATAAGTGTGGTAGTTGATCAAAAAAGTTAAGAATTCTTCCGTGCAGGGTACTATTAAGTAAGTGGACCAACACGAAATAAGCAACTTAATTTCATTTTGAGAGAACATAGACTAAGGATAAAACATTCGGGGGTTGTGATGACAACCATAGATGTTTTCATAAGAATTCGGACATTTATGACATGTGTTTAGAATCTTGTCGCCGACAGTAATACTACCTACATTTTGTACGTAGTATAGAATTAAAATTTTGTTCCTTTCTGTTACGTCTATAGGACACGACTTACAAATTCCTAAACAGTTACTTACGAAGACTGATCGCTCCACTTGATTGAATTCCCTGAGGTTTTTAAACATAAATCCTTCACGATTAAGAAGTCAGCGAGCGAACAAATTGATTGATAGATCGGATCGTTCGCTAGCGGGAATATTCCCCCAAATATGATATTCCCCTTTAAGATAAAACTCTTTTGCCGTTGAGAATTTTAAAATGCAAGGCGATATTAAAAATCGGTGAAGTGTAAAAATATTTTAAAATTAAATTTGTATGTGGCGTGGTATACGCATTGAAGGAAAACCTATTTAAAGTTTGAAGCCAACCAAAAGGTTTGAAGCGCCTATTTAGGATGCGTATTTTAATATGGGGCAAAATTTTACAGAGATACGATTGAAATTTTTTTAACACCTAATTGTAACCGAAGAAGTAAAGTAAAGCAATAATAACGCAAAATTATAAGAAAATAATATAAAAAAATGTTTCATGTTAATTTGTATATGTCAGAAAATATTTTTTTTTTAATAAACGCTTACATACTTACTCTATGGAGTTCTAGGATTCCCTTATGCCTCAGATGGAAACAACATGCATAACTTGGCTAATAAAAATATATGTACATCCGAGCACAAGCAATTATCAGCCCTGACCAAAAGTCAACATCACGGCCCTTATGAGAGACTACACACTACACTACTTTCAAGTGAGTTATAGGGTTGCCGACATGTACTCGAATAATTTGTATCTGTGTACGTTTCTCCATTTAATGAAATAAAATTAGTTATTCCACTACCAACCATTCGGCTAAAGAGCCGATCAGATCTGATGATGTTACGGCTTCTAATAGATGAATGGAAAACGGGGACTTTGGATTAAATAAGCGTTCAATTGTATATAATGTCTATAGAATATCGTTTAAAAATACCTTTCGAAGATTTTAATTTCTACTCGTATAAAGAAGAAGTACTCGAGAAATGCGCTTAAAATTCTTGGACTAATACAGATTTATCGTCCTTAATTTGAGCTAAAGCTTGCTTTACTGTGAATGCTTAGCGGCAAACGAAATTACTTTTACTAATTACAAATTAATTATTAAAATTAGGAATTACTTTTACTAATTTTATACCCTTTTCTAGTGTCCAGCAGTTTCGCAAACTCAATGGTAAAGTTTCAAAACGTAAAATTCTGCTCACCATCAGCATTATTTTATATCGTGTAATGCCTAAATGGAGTAATACCTGGACGGCGTCGCGGCATTGATTCTAATTCTGAGATCAAAGGCTATTGCCAGTTTTGACACTGCATACAAGAGCCATCTTATCTTTTACACTCTAACAAGTTCCCAAGTTAGTCGTTTCAAAAACTCGTCTGGTAAAGAAGTCTTAATCACCACTGCGCCAAGATTGATGATGTTTTGATGAATTACTGATGGAGTTAATGGGGTGAATCTGGAAGATAGAGATGCAACTAAGATAAGGGTGTAATGAACAGAAGGACGGAGTGAGTTGCAGTTTGAACATAATAAATTACGAGCGCTTACAAAAAAAAATGGTTTCCATATTCCCATTCCTAATACGGCGAGGCATATTACCTTGGTGTGATTAAAAACTAATTGTGAATTTCAATATATTTTTTCATTTATTTAATATGTGTTTCGTTACCACTTACAGTTCTGCGTCATTTTGTTTTGGAAAACAGTGTCTACGTATCATGAAAATTTAAAAACTGCAGTGTAATGATAATTTCCAAGCAATTTGATCCATTCGTTTCGGAGCTTGTTCTGAACTTAAAGGTAGATGAAATATTTAAAAAAATACTTTTATTGTTGTGAAATGAAATATTTTATTTGTACAATTTTCTCTTTAAAAGCAAACAAATGTAAATAAAAATTTTAGGTTCAATTTTAATTAAATAACAATAACTTAAGTGAATATCGACACCTCCGTGTTTATTTTTCAAAAAATTAAGAACATTTATTTATTTATTATTACAATTATTTGTTGCCTGGGTGTTGCATTTAAGTATTATTGATCCATTTTAGTACTATATTTAGTTCCATATGCTATTGTAACTGTCGCAGAAATGCCGAAGATAAACCTATTTACGTAACAACGATAAAATGTCCCTAGTATTTAGAGACATTTGACCGAATAGTTAAATTGATCATAAGCTGTTAAATTGTCAACAAATTATTTTGTGGTTGCTGTAGTAAAAACCGATCAAGTTTAAATCAGACTCGCGAGGGTGTAAGGTTTCGTATATTATATTTAATTTCAGGGTGTTGTATTTTTACAAAATATATTGTTTAATGGTAGCATGTAAACTTTGGTAGTCATTATTGGGTCACCAAACGCTATTAGTCTTCTTGTTAAGAAAATCGGATGTGACCGACTGATAGAAACACGAGTGATTTTATAGGTGTTAAACCCACTAAAAGATTAAACTATACCTTAAATATTTTGAAGAACTACTGGTTTATAACTTCTAGGGCAAAATAAATCCATCCATCTATGTGTATTTTTATTCATATACGGTTTTGCCCAACTTTTTGGTTGGCTGTTTTGAACGGATGCTAGTGAAAACGCCGTCCGATGTATTATTCCATTCACGTAGAATATGCGTATGTTCATGTTTTCATTTATTCATTCGTGTTCTCTTTGCTCGCAATGAGAGCTTTTAACGTTTTTGAAATAATGCTATTCAAACACAAAATTAGCTGGTACGGTTTACCTGATACGAACCTAATCAATTCAAATGATATGCGATAAGATTGTATCATATACAAAATTTTCTGAAATACTTCAAATTCACTTAAATTTCTACCTATTTCAATTATTACATATCATATCCAATAAACGGTGTTAGCAGTGGTTTATTAGTGGTTATTCTTTAGCGCTGATTCCCTGTCTCTCTCTTTACCTTCCACCTACTTCTCTCTCAGCTACTAATTTTCTAAATTTATGCGCGTACTAGAAATTATTATATATTATTGCTACCTAAAATATAACAATACATTGTTCACCCAGAGCAACCTCTTCACGCGATTACTCAATTTCAGTAAACCCTCCTTAAACAAAAAAAAAATCATACAATAGCTTCGCATTTTCCCCTTTTACAGCACCAAATAAAGAGTAGTATCAGAAAATCGGGCCGAAACCGCTCAATATAAACCCCATGCTGTCATTAAGCAGGGCATCGTTACACTGGCAGCGAAATTAAAAACCATAATTTATGTCTATTGCCGCTTCTCGCTGGCGGAATAAAAAAAAATAATAAAAACCACGAGGTCCGCTTAGATCCTTATTTAATTGTTGAGAGGGAGAAGTGGAAAACATCAAGATGGCAATTTTATTTCAAAAAAGTTCTTGGTTATTTTTTAAAGACCATTAGGATGCAATGTTTATGTAGAAAGTTTTAAGATTATAGACGAATCATCTATCCAAATCCCGACTGCGCTCGACACGTATAAATCCGAAAAATGCAGTGTTGTGTGGCAAGATGCTGTTAGTGTTATGTGTCATAAATATGGTTGTCAAACTAAAAAAAACGAATTAGACGGAAGCTAGACAGATTTATGTATTAGTGTCAAACAAAGACAAATTCATAATTTGCCCAAAATCCCAACTGCCACCTAAATTTATAAATATATTAATATCCACTTAGTGGTATGTCAGATACGTCAAATTCATTGGTAACTGAGTTGGATATGATTCATTGTGTTTTCGGTATGCCTAATGTGTTAAGTGAAATGTTTTTTAAACGCCCTTTTACGATAAAAGCCGGAGATATATTTTTACGGGTAACACAAAAGGGGTGTTTTTACCGAAAGGTCATTAGTGTCTGGAAGCAAAGCGCTTATCGTTCGTCGAAAACTGTAACTTTAAAAGGACTAACTGTAACATCAGTGAGAAACGAAACGTCAAGAAAGATGTGTGATTGAGATACACAAATTAATTGCAAATTCAAATAAATATTGGTAATAATCGGTATATATTTCTATATGAACTGGTACGGTGATAAGATGTCCAATAAGACGTCGCTAATAAATAATATAGTAGCATTAATTGTGCACTATGGGCATTGCCTCAATTCAGTATACTAGTGTTACGCTTAAAAATAGCACCCCCATTATTTTAGAACTGTGTTTTTCTCGTTCTGTGAATTACAAATATATTAATTTATAACTTTTTTATTTATGGACTCAGAAGCAAAATGAGAGAGTTACAACTTAATTCGAATACCAGCAATGTTGTTTTAAGCAAGATAATCGTAGATAGCGTGTAGTTGGTCGTTCGCGGTCTAACAAGCGAATGTAATGAAATTAATTATACCATTCCAGTTAGCAAGAAGATAATACTGAATTTTTATGCCCTTTAAGCACGACCATTAGGGCACCGAACGTCAATTATTTATTTTTCCTGTAAAGTGTGACGCATTAATGCATTCACATTAAAGGATTTTCAATTTGATTTTGATTGATTTGTTTTTTTTTAATAAAAGTTTTTGTATTTATGTTTTTATTTTTTTGATGATTAATGATCGGATTATACAAGAAATATATGAGCAAGTTCAAAAATGGATTCTTTCTTGATTGTCTTTTTAATCATGTTATCACTTCGAGTCACAAAAATGTTACAGACATCTATCAATTTTTATAAGTATATAGTTTCGTCCTGTGTATTTTTAAGATTTCGTAAGATTTCTGAAAAATTTCATATTTATGGAGTTTCTTGCGCCAGTTCTTTGCATGGAAAAAGACTTTCTGAATACCATCTCTATTAATAGTATTAACATTATTTAAAAAAAAACTGTTGTTTTAAAAATAATATTATTGATTGTATCACAGATATACCTAGTGCATTGTTGTAAATTATTTTGGTTATTATAACATCTCCATGGGACCACTAAACATTTTATACTCATTAATGCGTTGCCAAACGTCGCCAGTGTGTGTGCTAGGTATCAGTTATTTGTGTGTGATTTAACACAAATGTGTGATCAAACAGTATTCTCATTGTCACCTAGTGCAACAGGATATATACAATACAACGGGATGTAAACAAGCTGTTGTTTAACGAAAGCTAATGGATAGTCTTAGTGAGGGGTAACTTCAAGTTGTATAGTGTGAGGCTATTGAGTTTACCGTCAAAGATCTAGGCGTTGTAACCACGTGACATCCACGTGCGCAAAAGCATACAAATCATTGAATTTTGTATTGCAACAAACACTGGATATAGTTTGTGACAGTTGTTGACAACATCCTTGTAAAGAGTGTACTGTAGACGTGTAGTTTTCTGGAGCCTATATGAAACAAAATATGGCTCATGCTGGAAAAGCTCCAAAAAAAGATTTCATGTCACTCTTATATTTTAGACGGAACGGCTACTTTGTTGGGCATCGTCATGTGTACCATAGTTTTGTCATTTTGAGAATGTTAGGGTGAAACAACTTGGAAATTCCATGTAATATCACCGTTGCGGAGTATTTAACACAACTTATTAGATGTAAGGTATGAAATTTGCCAGTGCTGGAACTGATTAGTATACTTAATGTTCTGGGTACATATGTTGAAAGTTGACTGTCATCTATTGAAAGTTTACCAATGTCTTCGACCAAAGTCTATAATTTATTGAAAGATTACCAAATGTTATAGACGAAAGACTGTAATTTATTGGAAGTTTAGCTAATGTCTTCGACCAAAGTCTGTAATTTATTGAAAGATTACCAAATATTATAGACGAAAGACTAATTTATTGAAAGTTTATCAAATATATTAGACGAAAGTCATTCATTTTTAAATATCTTAATATTTTTCAACTGTGACTATTAAATTATGTTTTAATTCGACGAGCGTGCTTATAGCGTGCATATATATGAGTATATTCATCGAATCGTATACAAACATTCATTATCATGTACATTGATTCGACGCGGCAGAGTCGTGTCGACTAGTTTATGTCCGTTTAGAAATGTTTATCGTCGGAATGCGCCACGCACAGATCACCGTCAACGCCCACTTGATTCGTCACTCGCCGTTTGTCTCTTCAAACGGAAAGTTGTGGCATAAACTGTAGGAATAACGCGCTTTAATTTATATGAAGCTAAAACAGAACTTTAAAGTACTATTAATAATAAGTAAGTAAAATAAGGAGATTGTCGTGTTGTATTAGCCCTCTAGTAATAAGGAAAAAGATAACAGAGACTAGTACAATGGTTCGTCACGTTTGCAACATTGTTACCTGTATGAATTGAGGAAGTTAAATTTTTAACAACCTTATTATCCTTGAAGGATAGCTGTATCATATCTGTCGGTTAAGTTACCCCTGGATTCGGAAACCTAGCTGTAGAAGGCGATAGTTACCCAAAATTAGAATAATGATTATTATTGATAATGAAGCATTTTCAGAAGAATGTTATATTACTTTACATACATTCTTAAGTGTAAGCAAATAATTTTTACAAAGCAAAGCAAAGCACTTCGAATTCATTTGTATTATTTTTATTTGAGAACATTATCGGGAATGTATATGTTGTGAGTGATGCCGAAATTCTAAAACATCAAAATGTATGAACTGATGCTTGTCACTTAAGTCATCCCCATAGAGTAGATAGCGGCCCTGGGGAGGATCGCATAATGTTCCGCTAGATTCGTAAACGGTAGGGTTAACTGGTCCGGTGACAATATGCAAAAAATATCGGAGGCTAGACAATGTCAGACAGTATGGATATATACACATAATACACATTTTTTTGTTGTATTTTATATTAAAAATAATGATAAAAAATAGGCATCGAAACTTACGACGCAAATGCGAATTTTTCTTTGTTTTGTTCTAAAACATACATGAAAGCTAACAGTTTATCAACTTTAATTTTCAATTAGTGTTTAAATATGCGCCTAACATGGAAAAACATTAGATTGGAATTTTTTATATACAGAACTTTCACAAATAGAGCAGTTTACGCTTTTTCCTAGAAAATGAACACTCCAATACGAACATTTTAATTTAAAATGTGTCATATTATACATTTATTAATGTCAAACCACTGTGAAATTATAATTGCTGGATAATTCCAGGTTAATGCTCAATTTACCGGACCTAAACGTCAGTTCAGGTAGTCTGTGCTAGCAGCGACCTGCAAATATTGAACACTATGAACATTTTTACGGAAGCCTCTTATTACTTGTATGAGTTTTTAATCAAAGATAATTTACTATCGTAAAGTTATGCCCCATAAAAAGTCAGTGCGAATAACATTACAGCTCATAAATTTCATTGCGTTTTGCGTCTCAAAATATACAAGTATTAAGAATACGCGCTTGTATATAGTACAGAAGATATAAATTTTATGTTCGACTCTACCCTCACGCGTTGTTGACGAATGTATTTTACAACATGTGTTGATGTACTTTCGGTTATAACCCCTGTAGTAAGAATCTACAATAAAATGCGGAATTTATGACGAAAATGTTGGCACGAAAACACCGCATCAATGTGCTTTTGTTATTTATAAAATGCACTGATATCGTGGAGGCAGGATTAAAAATTCATCCTGTAGTTCTGATGAAACGGAACGTTTTATCTTTTTAATAGGAAATGCCGCATCAGCTGACTCTGATATATTTCTTTTGCGACTAATTTTTAAACCAAATAAAATTGGGATTGAGTTGTAAGCACATTTGATGAAAGTCTATAGTAGTAATTTTAATTACAATCGTAACAAAAGTAGTACTTACAATTACGATTACTTGCAATAAATCTTTGATGCAAACCAACATGACAATAGTAAATCACAAGTTGTGTATTATCTAATTTAGAGAAATTTCCAATAAAGTCTCAAATCGGAACATAAAACCAATTTATCCACCTCAAACCCAGTACAGGAGCTTGAAACTCAAACAAAAAACGCAGCGTTTGCGACCAACGAGTAAAATAAAAACGCTTTTCACCGAATAAGCGTTACCATAAAAAAGGTTTTCAGTGAGCAAGTGAATCATAATTTATGAATTCCGGTGTCCGGGCAGGGCCCGAGGAGATTTACGCGGGGTCATTGTGTCGACGCTCTTGGCCTACCATGTCAGGGGACTTACCAACTTGTAGAGGTGAACTTTTTGGGATAAGTTTTATTGAAGAGGTGAAATATTTTAAAACTTCATTTAACATTAATGATAGTTTAGAATTGGCAGCCACATGGAATGATAATTTTGCCATATGCAACATCAGAAGTGAGTTTGTCTTACTCCCTTGTGTTATCTCAAGGATTAACGACTAATAAATACATCTTGACGAAAAACAGTTGGAATCGACAGATAAATGTTTGTAAATAAGAATTAGGAAATAAGACTTTAACTGGTAATTGTAACATTGTATTCCAATTAATCAACTATTGTAATTTTATTAACATTATGCAGAATGTAAAGCTACTTATATTAATTACTTGAGTCAACCACTCATAATGCGATGCTTTTGTCAATGAGCTTACCGTAAATATATTTTTTTGGTACTTGACGTACTTAGCGAAGCTGTCGATGGCAATTTTGATTGTTGAATAGGTACCTAAATTTATAAGAAAACTTCTGTGGACTTCCCTACAATTTCACTTCAAGTGCCGCAGTAGAATAGTAGAAATATATTAATTGTAACGATACTGTGAGTGAACAGAACATTGGACTTCAAGAAGATTAATATCATCTCAATGACAAAGCCTATTGAAAGTGTGTGTGTGTGTGTGTGAGCATCACAAATCTAATCGAATCTAGTTATAGATTTAGATAATCCGTGGTTAAAGTAGTTTGAAATAAATTCCCTTTCTTTAGTAGTCCATCAGTAATTACCATATTCTTTATGTCGTTGCATTAGTTTGTGGCATTGAGGTATCATGAATAATTTTAATTTATTTGTGTAATGTCTAAACTTTCATAAATCTTCAACTTACCGTCGTTAATGAAACATAAGGGGGTGCAGCATCCCTCCGTACATATATCCCTCTATATCTGCTCATCCTCTTTGGGGTAAGCTTGCAAATATAGATATACCCGCTAATCGTTCCAGCACGATGTGCTTTTCATCAGCGGAGAAAGAACGTTATTCATAGGACGATAACGTTCAAATTATATTTTATGAAAAATTTATGATTTTCTAGATTATATGACAGAGGTGGTATGTAATTTAATTTAATTTAATAAATCGTGCAATAATTAGTGTACCGGGATGTTTTAAATTCGTTCCAATTCTGAATAAGTCATACAAACCCTGCAACTGTAATTTTGTCGAAACACTGTAGGTATTTTAAATCAATTATAACTTCGTTGTGCGAAATTTTATATGCATTTTAAAGAAATCTGTGTAATGCGAGAGTTATGCATAGTATTTTCAAAAGTATATTGAGTTTACTAAGCCGCGCTCGGCTAGCGTGGTAGTAACACCTTAGTTCATCACATTCTGAGAGAGCGAGAGAGAGGAGAGAGAGATTTGGAATTCTTCCCACTTGTGAGGATGACTGATAAGCACCCCCCTGAGACGACTATATACCTAGACATCCTCAAAGTGCACGGCACAACAGATTGTTCGGAATAACAAAAGACCACGTCGCGGTGAACCAGAGATATAGAAATTGCGTTAAATGTTAACGAACATATCCGGGTGCCGATATATATTCGGATTTGAACCCAGTGGTAGTATTTAAGCAAGTCAACTTAAGCGGATTAGGAAAAAAACAATAATCCTTAACCAACATACGTAGTTAAACTCAAAAATTAAGAAAGTCCAAAAAAAAATGGCTAGTGCCATTAACATCTGGGCATGAAATCAGCTATCATAGACATCTATCAACGAGATCAACAAAATATCTTGGGTGTGTAACGGCCGCAGCTGGGTTGACAGACAAAGTCTTGCAACTAACAGAAAAGCGTCGTTTGTTAGAACAGAATGGAGAAGATAGGAAATTGGTGTAGTGTGATTATAGTTGTATCAAGAAAAGTGTATAGGATGAAAGAATCATATAAAAAATGTAGCTTTAATTTACACAAAGAAATGAAAGAGACGTCAATGATGACATTTCCATTTTATTAATCTTTAGTAAAATCTTTACAAAAATTATTTAGAATCAGTTATTATCGTATTTTTTTAAACTAATTATTTCATATTAATCAGTTTAGATTTTCGAGAGACAATAATAATAATAATAATATTATTGAAAACCCCAAACATGTACATATAGTTATGAATCTTCTGGTCCCTGAGGTAGTCGAAACTGTGTTTCAAAGACCAGCGTCTTCTCCCATATAATGAAACTGTTGTCCAATTTAAGAATAGAATTTAAGAGTAGCTAATGAATTAATTGGATGTGTTGTTCAGTATATTTGAGCGTGTGCGTGTGTGAGCGTGATATACCACTGATGCAGGCATAGCATTTCTTAAATACATTTTTGTTGCAGATTGCATGCATGGTATTTAGGGATTTGTTGACGTGGTGGCGTATTTTGACCTTCGAAAAGTGTTTGTGAAAACCAACTTGGAATTAATATTATTTAAATCAGAATAGTGAATTAAGAATTATTTTGCAATTTTGTTTTTGATTACTATTTCTCCTATGTAGTTTTTCGTTTAATCTTCATGCGATGGTGTAAGTCGTTTGTGTTATAAGTCGATAATCTATACATACAATGAAATTCTAACTAGTAGCTTTCTGTACATTAGGGATATATGAGAAAAACTACTATAAGAGGAGTTTACTAACGCAAAACAATAGTTGTTAGAATTTTTGTCTGTTTGCCTATGCGTTTGTTCGCGTTAATCTCCGAAAGGACTTATCCGATTTCGTTACGGATCTCACTAATATATTGCAGTAAACGTTACTTACACTTTACAGTTCGTTTCATTTCAATCCGTTCATAAATAAAAAAGTTATGAATTAATATATGTATTTCGATTTGCAGAACGAGAAACCCAGAACAACGCAGATGCTATTTTTAAGCGTAAGATAGTTTTTCCGAAGCGAAGCGAGGGCATTTGCTAGTAATTTCATATTTAGCGATGTAAATGGTTGATAGTGATGTTCTAACGGCCCGATACACCCGTTTCTAATACGATATTATTCAGCATTTTTTCAAGAAACACCTTAACAGCAATCTATATGTATATGTCTATAAAAGCTTTTATACGATACACAAAACGCACAATTTAACCATATACATGACTGACGTGTTGAACAATACGCTGGGCTCCTTCAAATGACAGGCCATTTTGCGCCGTGACAACTAGTAGACGTTTCCTTTATGTCCGCGTACAGACATTAGGTAGCGGCAGTCCGGAAATACCATTTTTATGCGAACACAATTATGTTGACATTGTTATATTCAGTTATTCATAGATGATACTAACGCAAACAAAAATGAATACAAATATGGAACAGTAACAGTATATGAATTATACCGTTTAAAACATCAGAGTTAGGTTGCGTAGTTGTATAATTTGCGTAATAATAGTAAATTTGTTGATGAGAGTTATAGCTTATGAACTGGACAAGTGTTCGAGTCCTTTTAAGTATTAAAACACACCTGAGCCAGAAGGACTCTCTCCCACGTCAGTTCTTAACTTTATATAGCCTGCGTAACAACTTAGAAGCGAAGGAGGGAGTTTTATATATGTATATTCTTTTTTTTACTGACGTAATAAACGGGTTTGAATATTTGGATGGCTAAATACATATTTAATATATATAATTAAAATCAGTAAAGTCGCTATTGAATAATGTCAGTTCATGTTTCATTTATTTCAATGAATGGAATTGTGAAAGTCTTACTTTGTACATATATTTTATGTGTACACGTTTACACTAATGTACAATCTCACGTATACGAAACAACTCAACTCAACTCATTTATGCATTTATCGGTAGTCAAAGGATGTTTGTGTACGTTCCGATAAATTATCAGGCAGGTACTTCACAACGTAGCTTACGCAACAGGGAATGATCACGAAATTAAAGTAACATACGTAGAACAATGCATTTATTCCCAAGGATTTTGTCCTAAACTTTTATCGGTCACGCCGTTCTCAACTAACTTTTTATATTTTGCTCCATCTTGGACCGCGGACCACAAAACAGTACAATAACATTAACTATAAGACTATTGCTTTGAAATTGAGATACTCTTAGACGCAATAGATTAGAAAACAGTTATTTAATTAATATTGGAACTAAGGCATGGAAATTACTCCGATCTGTGGGTATTGGCAGATCTTCTAATATCATATTGTAAGTACTTAATGATCTCAATAAACTTTTAAGTTCTGCCTAACTTGACTTTGGTCCTGCTTTGGCATATTTAGTATAGAAAATGCAGTACATTCTGTTTAATTTCGGTGACTTCCAAGGACTATAGTTAAACGTGTGTATTCGCTAACTTTGACGGTTTTTAACTGATTCTCCAGGGTTCTCATGCAGGTCACACTTTAAAAAATCCCTTTTTATTCTATTGGACCAGTTATTATTCCCTTTTTATATGGTAACGCTATATGTATACGTAGAATAATGTTTGTATTGAATTGTCTTCAAAATAGAGAAAATGTACTCGAATGTAATGTTTAGAAACATGTTACAATTGTGCCGTACTATGAACGAGCCGTACCCTGTAAGGTAAAAGCACTTGTCGTGACAATGGCCGGCCTCAAAGCGTCCCCGACTTCCGACCCGCGATACGATACGTGCCTGGTGCCTCCACGCGGAGCTCCTACTGTCGCTCGACTAGCACGCGTCATTATCGAATACGTCTCATTATCGAATACGTGTCGAAAGTGAAGCGAAATGATTTTTCAGTACTTCATCTACAATTTGTCATTGTGAGAACAGAAATAATCAACTACTAGTTTATCACTATTGTTTTTTCGGAGTAAAAACAATGAAACCTTTGTTTGGGGTATTGAAGTCTAGTGCAATAGTACAATTGACTACATTTCGTAAGTAACGCACTACAAGGATGTGTGTAAAAAATACGAATTCGGTGTTTCTGGGAAGTGTCGATACATGATAGGAACTCACACTTAATATGCCGATGAAAAACAAAAATATAAATGAAGCCATAATGGAAATGTTAATAAAATTATACCCGGTACTAAGTTAAATATAAAAATATGATTTTCAATAAACGATATTTTAATGTCTTATTAATTTAGTAAGCAGTTTTCTATAAAAGTATTTTTTGATGTCGAAAATATTTTTTTTCATTACGTGCTTACGCACCTGAAGTAGCTACCTAAAGCGAACATTTTTAAATAAAGGGAATGTATAGCACTTTTCCAACCATTGTGTGAAATGCGGATGTGCGTGAACACATGTTTCTGTCTCGCTCGCACGCTTTGATCAAGTTTCGAATGCATTGCAGGTGCATATGTCACGTTTGTACGTTACTGTTTTGCGAGGGATTCTCCCTATTTATTGGCAAAGATAAAGCAATATACGTAAATTACCTCTGTTATATTGTTGCTGTCAAATATTACTTTGGGGTAATCGTTGTCATTAAATTTGTAATTATTCTGTTAATAGCCATCCTCATCTATAGCGTAATATGCAGATGTCGCTAAACTAAAAATTCTTTTACCCGGAACGGAAGATAGCTCGGTGCATTTTGTATCACAGTATTAGTAGCAGTGTTACGTTTAAAAAGTACTGATTGCTGAATATATTTCTGTTCAAATATAGAACTCGGGCAGTATAGTGTTTAATTGGCAGCGGTTTGGTTTGACAACGTAAACTATATTAAATTATAATGTTTGAATATTCACAAAAAACTTATTCGGTGTTTTCGGGAGAGGCATCTAAAGTTGTAAAAACAAACACTAATTTCCGTATCATAACGAATTAAACCGAATGTAAATGAATAGATAAGGCGCGTCTCTTGTATTGCAGAATACATATAAAGTCGCAAGCACGTAGCGTGTGTTTGGTGCAAATAAAGTCCAAGGCACGCACGTGGTGTATTGCACTGTTTAACGTACCGTTGTATACTAGACGGGGTTACCCATACATTACAGTGCTCGGCTTTTGTGGAGAGCTTCGAGTGAATTTATTTATTGGTGTGAAACTAGTGTTAGAAACAATAGAAAAAAATATTTTCAATAATAGATTAATGTCGGTAAAGTAATATAATGTTTTGTTTGTAATCTATGTATTTTTTCCTTTTAATTAATACACTGAGTAACCAAGGATACATGTTTTATCATTTATGTATCGTTTTGAACCAATAAATGAGTATTTAGTCTGTGGATACCTTTGTGAGTAGTTTAAAGTAATCAATTTCTATTTAGTTTTGCCGAAGGAGAATGAGGAGTTTGGAGATATTATTAACCTTTCTTAATTTTTACGTACTTGTAATTATACCAACCAGAATAAGACAGCTGAGAAATGGAAGTGGATGGATATAAGGAAAGGGGAAGACCGAAGAAGAGGTGGATGGACTATGTGGAAGACGATACGAAGATTAAGGAAGTGTGTATTGAAATTACGGAAAATAGAGATGTGTGGAAGAAAGGACACACTGCGCCGACCCCAAGTGATTGGGATGAGGGCCGGGAGATGATGATGAATTGCACACACACACACATGTTTGTATATATATATATATATATATGTACATATGTACCTATCTATACCTACTAATATTACAGAGAGAGTGCGACTACGGCAACTATTTGAAAAATTATTTTACAATTTGAAAATTAAATTATTCCGGTAAGGCGTATCAAGTGTATGAATATAATAATTAATTGTTGATTCCGAACGAAGTCGGGTGGCGCCGCTAGTAGATTATACTGCGATTATTATTATTTCATTTACCTAAGAGTTTAATTAGGTGACGGGGACTGAAACTATATTTAAATAGCTTTTTGTTGTTTTAAACGATTACACGCTCCCATTCCCGCGCAAGGGTTTTCTGTGTAGCGGATGGCATGGACACACACAAATACAAAATCACAAACACCCATGACCCGAGAACAACATTTATCTGTTACATAAATCTCAGTCGGGAATCGAACCAGAGACCCCCGCTCGGTAGGCAGGGTCCCTACCAACTGGGTTATGGGGTCGTCAAATTGATTTGACGTTCTTTTTATGTACTTTGAATATCATTTGAACCAGTCGCCCTTTTATCATGACGGTCTAATGTTTTAAACTTAAGCTCCTGTCAACAATTATAATTATTATTGCTTCTCCGTTTACTATAATTATTTTAAGATAGAATTTAAGATGAGTGGTGAATGAGAGGCTGTGTGTAAATCTCAGGCATCGCTTTTCAGAGCTGAATCGTATGTAACGAATTGTAACTTTGCCTGCTAAATACTTGAGGTAAAAGTCAACAATATAAATATAATATATGCATAAACCATTCACGCATCTCGCCACTTTAGAAACAAAAATTCCTTGTTGTATGACATGTAAAATCTTGTATGTTTTCTTGTAAACAAAGATAGGGAGCGTTATGTCGCCAGTGTGACCGCGGCACACGTTCGAAAAAATCCAGGTCCCATTTCATTAATTCAGGCCCTGGCAGCCAAAAAAGCCGTTCGCCATAAAACCCTCGACGTTGGCTCACGTTCGCTTTTTATTTCTCACAACAGACCGGCGCTGCTTAAATATGAACCCGCTTGAATACTGAATGCTGGACGATTTTAATCAACACTACTAAGTCGGGGAAATATTACGTAAGAAATATTACTAATAATTATAACTTTCAGTACCTAGTGCAACAATTAACTGCTGTAATTGTTGTTCTCATAAATAAATGTTCAAATTCTTAAATGCACCAAGATACTGGGTGTGGTAGGTTGCGTGAATCCACAGTTAATATAATTTTTAAACTATTAATCGAACATACACTAAGGTTATAATAATGAAATCCCATTAGTGACAAAATTTGATTAAAGTGTTTATCGGTGCAGGAAAAGTTACGTACTTGGGGTCTGGTGTGTAGTGGGGTGGTAGAATTTTAAAGCAGGCATTAAATTTTGGACTTTATTGCTTACTAGCTATGCCCACGACTTCGTCCGCGTGGAATTAAACAAAAAAGTTATTTAGTAGAAATAAAAGTAGCCTAAGTTACTCCTTATTACATTAGCTACCTGCCAGTGAAAGTCCCGTTAAAATCGGACCAGCCGTTTCAGAGATTAGCCGGAACAAACAGATAGACACACAGACAAAAATTGTAAAAAATGTTATTTTGGTATATGTACCGTATATAAATTCATATGCATGTAGTAAAAAGCGGTTATTTTAATATTACAAACAGACACCCCAATTTTATTTATTAGTATAGATTATTATTATTCTTTTGTGCTTTATGTATTTAACGGAATCGAAAATTTTAATGGCATTTATATTTAATATTAATTAACCGATAAATTAAATGTAAGCGTTTGCACCGTGCGTGGCTGGAACTCAGAATTCCTCTTCTGACACGGTCTACTCGTACCAGTGTGATTATTTCGTACGAGAAATTATTTTGATGCTTTTTCAAATCTATACATATAATAAAATTCTAACTGTTCGCTGTTTGTACATGAAGGATATATGAGAAAAACTATTATTGTTTTTCTGTGCATTCTTCCGCGCTAATCTCAGAAACGACTCAACCGATTTCGTTATGTTTTTCACCAATGTATTGCAGGTAACATATGTAATATTTAACATTCGTTTCATTTCAATCCATCCAAAACTAAAAAAGTTATAAATTAATCTATGTGTGTCTCATTCATAAAACGAAAAAACTCATCTCATTCATTCATAGAACGAGAAAAACCCAGTCTTAAAACAATTCAGTTGTTATTTCTAAGGGTGAGATGTAGCTTTTCTGAATCGAAGCAAGGGCTACTTGGTTCGTTAGTAGATAATATAATATCTGTTTAAACAATAATATATTTAAGGATATATAATAAACACACATTTAGTTTTTAAATCTATGCACATAATTTACTTATTTGTGATTCCATGTACACATCTGTAGTTTTACGGCATCTACTCGTATTCTTGCTGCAATCCATTTAAATCAGTATGTAAAAAATAATAATATTTCACAGTCCATTTTAAAACAAGCATTTTATCAAACATCCAACGTACACCGTATAAGAGACGACGTCTACTTCCAATGTTGGCTAACCGGCTATGAGTAGATTCGTCTTATGTGCTTACGAGCTTATGAGTTCGCCTCAACAAGGATTAGAGGCTTACCGAGAATTAATTTACTCTCCCTTGTTGGAAAAGTACATAACTAAATTAACTATGTAGATCGTACCAGTGGTTTTTTTTTTCATAAATTTAAGGTTACAGTATACCAGCACTGTTCTTTTAAGTCCATGCTAGTTTTACCTGTAGCACACTGCTTAACACTGCGGCAATGACATCCTACTGTTGGAGGACGCTCGGTTCAGTGCTGTTTAAGTCAGAAAGTATATTGTCATGGAGGCAAGCCTTTTTATCAGTATGCGTAGCTACTAACCTCATTCTAGAATTATATTGTGAAATTGCTTCATTATGCTTGGGCCAGTGTTGAAGAACTATTTAACTAGTGGATTCTCCGTTTCGTTCTTGACGGACAAATTATTGGTAATACTCTTTGTGTTTAGGTGTTCGTGGCCAGCGGTGACCAGTTACTGTCAGGTGATTCCTCTCGTCATTTGTCGATTATTTAAACGAAAAATGGTTGCTAAGGAGACATTTAAGAATATTAAATTGTACTTTTATATTACGCTTGCTACGCTCATATATTCATAAACCAGCTGTGAAATTCATTACCACCAACCGTCCGCCCATCAACGTCGATTTTATCATTTAAAAAAAGAGTAAAAAAATATTATTTCTTTCGAACGTAATTTTTTTAATTGTCTTAATTTTATTTTAGATATGATATTGAACGTCTCTGATCGCCGTATGCGAAGAACGTGAACACAGTACATTAACAATTTCTTACCTCAAAACAGTGATATCCGTAACGTAATAAACTCTTACCTTCGAACAGAATACTTTGAGTTATACCAGCTAGACCCTTGTGACGGGTTTTTCAATAAATCTCATTATAAAATAACTCGGACGAGTGCTCGTGGGTACTCGTAAAAATATCGGTCAAAGTAAAGTGCCAGAATGACATTCCTGCCCTAAGGTGCCTTGGATGTCTGGAAGGCTTGTGCTCGTAAACATACGTACGAAGTTCTGCTAACCTTTAAAAAATTACCTAAACAAATTTCAATCATACTTTAGTCATACTAACCAATTATAAGATGATTAAGTGTAGCCAAGTGTACATTATATTATTAAAAGTGTTTTTGACTTATTGTCAATATTGCGCAAATATATGAAATTGATTAATTTACAAAGGAATAAATAAACGTGTGACATCCGTAGCAGAGTGCCGCGTGCAATTTCTAGTGTATTAAAGAATTTAGCTTAACTTAGCGACATGAAAATATTGTCAATATGTATAGTACCGATATGTAACGGCTGCTAGATTAGAAGTGTGATCAATCTGGAATTCAGATGACAATTAACATGTCTGGGTTAATTTCTGGAAAGGAACAATTATATTTTGCAGATAAATGTGATTCTGTCTGTCTATACTACTCGTACCCTCGACGTTTTGTATATAAAAATTTTCATGATACTATCAGCAAGCACATTAACGTGCTTTTGAATAAGATATAACAACTCTAGGAGAACTTTGGACAAGAAAGACGATTTGCTCGTACGTATCTTCGGCCGTGAGCCCTCATCGCCGGAGGCGGAATGTGCCCTGCCCTGCGCCGCACCCGTATTTAGGATAGCACCCTTTGCCGGATGCCGGCCTATCTGCCACTCGTCTCAGTCTCTTTGTATTGACCGTTGCGATTGACAAATAGACCTTCTACCGAACTAGAAAATTGGTTCCGTCCGAAGTACCCGTGGCGTAGCGTTCGAAGTTTTTTGTAAGTAAATAGAGGTAGGATCTATGTTAAAATGGATTTTTCAAAACGATGAGGAGGATTTTTTTAATGTTAACAACCAACAAACTGCCAACATCTGCTATGTTGGCAATCCGTTAAGGGGAGGTTGCAACCAAATTACCTCTTATGACCCCTATCCAAATATTCGAACCATTTTCGAGTAATTCAATATTTTAAGTTTTTTCCAAGAATGTCGGTACCAAAGTGTTGCATATTTTGTAATTTCTCTCGTGAGTTATATGAAGTCTACCTTTAATTCCCCTTAATTTTAAGAGTATAATAAAATTTACGTAAATAAATGTACAATGCTAACCCGTACAGCGTAATTTTCGTAAGATGTTGTAACTGAGTCGTTGAGTGGTATTATAGATCCCACTAGTTACCTTATGTCGGATACCTTCGGGCGGTATAAGAACTTCCAACACTTGGATTGTCAACTAACCTTTCCGGAATTCTGCACTAGAGCAGCATAATGGAGTATGCTCCGGGTCTCCTCTTTACATTTGTATAAGGACCGAGATTTACCCTGCAACGGGCTGCTTATAGATTGAAGCCAATTATGTCATAGTTGTAGTACCGCTAATGACCTGTAGTTATATCTAGTTTCCTGTCGAATAGCTCCAAGCCCCACGCAAACAGCGAAATGTTACAAAACTATTACCAATTTGCTGTCTCCATGATGTTCATTTGGAGTTACCGGAGCGACCGCGACGGTCGGAGTTTGACAAACAGTTGGAGCGGACGAATCAAGTTTAGTGTTAATGGAACTTGCGTCTAACTTTACAACTTACCTGTCGTAGCTCAGGCTAGTTATATACTACACGTTGGTTTATTAAATAATATTTAACAAGAAACTACATTAATCTGTAAATTCAATATTTATGATAAAAAATATGGGTTGTATTATCGGCATCTGATGACGAACTTCACGCGTGATGTCTGTCCTAACAGTTAAGTTCTTTTATACTTATAGAGATTATAACATTTCGCATATTGCTTCATTGGAACAATCTTTTGTCGTTAGACATAAATCAACGTCGGGTTCTTGGCTCTTGTCTCATAGTCAAGTACGATGAGGAGTCCTGACTAGGGGGTAAGTACCTTTATGCAGTCGTTCAGTCCAACATTTTCTACTAGTGTACTCTGCTGAACTTGCAAAGGCAGTGGTCAGCCTTACTAAATAGATATATGATTTCTTTAGCCACTTTAGTCTTGACGATCTTCATGGGTGGTTACATGGTTCTTTGAGTACATGGGTTGCTACCACCTCTTTTCTAAAAATCAATCTTTCAACAGCTTTTAATATAATTAAACGTACATGTATGTCTACATCTAAGAATTTAATTATGTACCAACTTTCCTATTCAGTAGTTGAGAGCACTTTAATGGAATCTTTCACAGAATAGACGAGTACGTGACTGCACGAAGTAAACACTTTAGCAACTCAGGAGTAATTCGCAGAACGGGCGTAACTTCTCGACTCAAACTAGGGACAATACTACTTAATAAACTATTCTAGTCATGTCTAGATTCTGGAAATACCAAACAGTAGAAAATATAAAGTTGTTGGGAGACATTGGTTGGTAGGTAAGTAAACGTTTGATCCACAACTTTAATGTCTTGTAACCGCAATCGAGCAGATGGTTATGAGGGATGTGGGTACTTGGCAGTGGCTGATGCCCATATATATCTGAACGAACAAAGTCTTCACTGACGTATTGTCGGCCAAAAAAAAATTTGGTAAAACTATTTTTCCAACACTGCAATCGAAGCAACTTAAAAGTATTCCACAGTTGTGTTATGAAAGTACAGAGCTTTTCTTGTTTTAGCCGTGAAGCAATTTCCACTAAAAACCTGGGCATCTTGTGTTTATTTTCATATCATCTTTATCATCTTGTATAAAAATCAGAACTTGAAATATTTTACTACCGGCTTCAAATAAGATTGTGATTGAAACTGATATACCTAATAGCTGTGCAAGTCCATGGGCTAAATTGGCCCAATAACAGCTGTTAGATTGCACATAATCACATTCACTATGCATTTCCATCATCAGTGTCACCACACTGCAATGGCACGAGATGCATGAAGAAGCGGGGCTAACGTTCTCTCTGCTGAAAACTCACCGAGAACGTCTCTTGTGTGACGAAATTCCACAGACAACGATTATAACTTACTTGTAGGTAGCAACAACTTGTAGTTGTATAGTAAGTATACTATGAGCATTTGACGCAAATAAGGTATAATTAGTATCATAAAATGCTGTTAGTATTTATAAATATAAAAGTCACGTATAATGAAGTCAGCTCGGAAGAGCATACCAGTAACTACTTGTTGCTAATGTAAAATAGGTTTATGTAAAAGGGGTAATAAATGTATGTTTAGAAAAAGGAAAAATAAAGAGTGTCATTAGATGTCATAACGCAAGGAAATGAAAAATAATATGGTTTGAATCTAAAGTTATATTAAATGTGCTAATTATTAAATAAATTATTGTAGGATGTAAAATTAAGTACTCAGAATTAAAAGAGTGATTCCAGGAGCAGATGGTTATTATAATTTAAATCTTCAACAATGCTATGATGTACATAAATATTATTTTGAGTGATATATTCGTAACTATATCTATAAAGAATAAAGTAGTAAAAATAAAGCTAAGAACAACTAAACTAAAACGTTCCAAAGTATAATTTGTTCAAGTTTCCGAAGAACAAGTTTCAAGTAACAATTTGAAAGTCGAAATCGAAGTGAGCGTCCGCTCAACTCGCTTCGACTTGGACAAAGCCAGCGGCTACGAAACTACCGACGCTTTGAGAAAATGTCCATTTCACAACTTTTAACATCGGTTTTGTAGTTCCCGGGGCCTGTATTATGATTTTAGGTACTGTGTTTCAACTTTATCGATGGCTCTTGGGCTGCCTGCGTGTTCCGGCTGTCCTAGTGTTGTTGTATAGGGAAAAAGAGCCATATATGAAAATGTTTGTAGTATTGAGAGAAGTCCCGCCGGACTAGGCTCTTACTTCTTCAGGTGGTCATGCTCCGATTGATATAATTTGGAACTTGTTTACATATTCGTATTTGCAAGCGTTTTAAAAAACTTTGATACCGTCATTCAGGTTAATTGACACATTTGATATATGCATACAGTGGAATATTGCTACATCACCTCCTGTTACAAGCCTACTAGTCCTTTCAAAGATCTTTCTTAAGACTACCTCAGTAAAGCCAAAAAGAGTGCAGATCGATGTAAAGAAACTAACAGCGTTGCAACTAGTAAACATGTAGTAATAATTTTCAAACAAAGACGAACCTTTAACTTGGTTGTAATTATACTTCTGAGTAGTAATCCTACTTGATGAGCGAAAGGTTTCAATAACAACGGTGTGATGTTTTTTCTGTTTATATTCTGATAATCCTACTGGTACTTTCCTATTTAAGAGGTAAAGGTGAAGTACTAACCTTTGGAAATTATGTATATAAAAATTAGGATTCAGGAAACTTATTTAATTATCGACAGAACCTTCGAAAATGGCGATGAAAACACGAAAAGTAAATATTCTTAAGCGAGAAACTACGCAACAGAGGTGAATGCCGAAATATCAAAGGAAGTGATTGAAATTTCTTGTTATTAGTTATACACGCTATATAAATTATGATGACGGCGTAAGCCTTACCGTATAGTGAAAACCCAAGGGATATTCGTTCTTGTACTAAGTCCGTCAGAGTTTCAAATGGCATGCAACATTCTGGGACTTATTCAGCAGAGTTACCTTGTAGACGTAAGAGTAATCAGTATCAAAGGAATGTCTTAATTAATGCTAACAAACTCATTAACCTCGTCAGAGGCGAAGTTTCAATGTATACGTTTATTGTTATTGCGAAAGGACAAGCGTGATGAAAGGATATATCACAATCTTTTATATATACATTTTCTTAGATATTTTATGCCATGCCATTTTTATGCCATAGCGGATATAATATATTACTAAAGGATATCTTAAAAAATCATTGATAGCCTTTTGATAAGGGAACCGCGAGTTCGAATTCTGCAAGTACCAGTCTGTCGGCGGCGGGGAGGTTGGAAATTTGTGATTGAAATTTGAGGCACTTCCCGACTAGATAAAAATCTAATATAATTATTGTGTGTTCAGTTTCGATGACAATACACGATAGTGCAATAATTGTCAAATATTGATTCATAAATTTAAATAAATTGATTAATTTTAATATATGCTTTCATTGTGAAATCTGTCGGCAATACTGGAACTACGACATAAATGCATATTTGTATAAGTTTTAATTATTTAATTCGGGTTGCTATTAAAGTGTGTTTTTTTAATTCTTTTAAACTATAATTTATGTGCGCATTACAAATTAATTATCATTTGCTTCGGTGAAAGAAAACACGTTGAGGGAACCTGGGAGTTCTCCATAATAAGTGTCTGAATTCTGCCAACCCGGATTTGACTATTGTGAGAGCAGACCCGATCTCAGCAGTGGGACTTTTAGGGTTGTAAAGATGACGATAATACATTGTTCTTTACTTAGTTGGTTAGCTACCATCTATTTAATGTAAACAGGTTCATCAGGCAGGGTCCTTACCGTATGGGCTAGGGCTGCAGGTTCGACAAAATAATTCTACTTCAATTAGGATATGGATAATTACTATTTTTATGTATTTTTTAAAACTACTCTATTTAAATAGTAAAATTTAGTGACAAATTATTAACATAAAAATACTTCTCTCACTAAGTCATGGTTGGATTATAATGAGTTTCGTGTAATTATTTCAAAACTACTCTGTTTACAAATAATGTAAAAGTAAATGTCATACATACCGAAGTGATGCAAGCTTAAGTCATTGTGATATTTCACTCACCTCATGAATTTTACTTCGCAAGACAATTATTGTACAATTTTCTTGTTGGTGTCAATTTTTAATCGCAATTGATGCGAATATCCTTTATATAGCTTGAAGCTTTTTCATTATAATTAGTCATCGAATTACTCATCAAGCAAAACGGCATGTTCACAACAGGCCCCCCGTGGCAGTAAACGTGATGAAGAAGGCTTATTGTTCATTGTGCTAATTATAATTACCATTTGCTCTTAAACCACTTAGCGTAAATGAGTTAAATTTGTAAAGAGTGTTAGAGCTCACTGACTCTGATATTGGATTTAATTCTATACTGTGCAGTTAGCTGTTTCGGGCTACACAATCTGTCATAGCGACGACCGTAATATTTAGGTACTGGCATACTTTGTAACTTTTAGAATATTGCTTTGTTCAACTTTTATAATTTTCTGTATCTTTTATCCAGTTATTCTGTAATTTGTTTAATTATCTTTTATTATGATTGAAGTTCTAAGTAACAAGTGATTCTAACTTATTTTGTACCATTGCCTCCTTTATATTATTGTAACATATTTATTGTAACCGCCAGGAATAGTTTAATACAATCTATCTTCTAAATTTCTTTATCTTTTAATTATAACACTATATCTTGGAGTCCAGTTATTGACCTTGTCTACTGAGCTACGGGTCCCGGGTTGAACTCCTGGCTGGGGCAGTCCCTACATATGTCTGTTCTCAGGTCATGCGTCAGGTCATGTGTTATTCGTTATATGTCCATGCAATCGCAACACAGGGAATACTAGTGCGGGGTGTGTGTGTGTGTTTGTGTGAACGTTTGTTATCGTTATTTACAATGTATTTCCGTCCTTCTAACATTGGCGACGTGCACACATGATAAACGGAAAGATGTATAATTACACCGTAGTAAAGTAATTACTGGCACCAATATGACACCTCTATAAAAGCTACCTTGACGTCAAACAAGCAGGTGATGCTTTGTTTTGCGGTGAAACCTGTCTTGGTGATAGAATGTATGGCTATACACAGGTTTTTGTATTGATATTGCCGTGTTTTGTTTTTGTGGGAGGGCGGCAAGTTGCCACCTGAGTTGAGGTCAGGGATTAAACAGTTGGTAACGTCATACGTGATAAAAGACAGCCAGAATAGTTATCTTAGACCTCAAACCACCTAGATTCGATGGAAGTCTATGATGCAAACACGTTTAAGAGCAACCGTATAAGAACCTGAAAAACTGGATGAAATGGCCTAAATAAAAATACACTGGAATGTTAGTTAGAACATTTTCTGGTGTACTTTCGTGTGATTCTTGAAAATCTGTCCTAAAGAAGATAAATAAATATCTTATGAAAATCTCCACTTTCCATAAAATTCCAAGATAAAATATGAAAGAAAACAATAGGCTATCCTTACATTTTCCCTGCCGGTGGCGTCATCGTTTCCCCATCGCGTTATTCGCAATTTACGACGTCACGGGCTATTAGAGCAGCGAGACGAGTTTAGATATATCCAAGTATTATTACTATTTATCCTCATACAAATAATATAATATATTATGCGTATCTTTGCATTCAGTTATATTTTTCAATAATGAATCTTAAGAATTGTATCATAAATTGTTACTTACTTCAGATAATGTAAGTAAGGCTATGAGGAGATGTTCTTACTTGGGAGTTCGTCATAATATACTCAGTGGTGTGTCACCACCATACCATTATTACTCAATTGTCCCACTGTTAGACTAGAGCCTCCTTGAAAGGGGTTACAGCCACAGTCCGTTACGCTGGTTAAGACTTCATTCGTGTATGAAGTATAACATTAAGGGAAACTGTTATGTTTGCAGGTTTCCTCATGATATTTTCTGTCTCCGAAGCAAATTGAGGTGCGTGTAGGATTTGAACTCGAGTCTTCCATGCGGCATGCCGACGTCCAAACCACTGGCCTATCACTGCCACGTAGATTATGATTTTTACTAAACAGCTTGTGCACGGTAACTCAAATAGTCCATAGGATTTAGAAAACAAAGAAAGTTTTTACTACACTGGGGAGAATAGAGATGTTAACAGGATTCATTGGAAATTAATTTTTCGAATTGGATGCCAATTTAAATAATGTAAGTTGATAATCAACCTGAAATCGGGCCATATTTAAAAATAAATATTTTTTATTCATTAAAAATTATAATGTAGAGTTTTTAATTGATGCATAGAATTTTTATTATGGCAAATATTCTCTGTGATGATATGTTTTTGCGTTTTCTGAGATTTAAAAGTTTATCTGGAAAAATAATGAACGATTGTGATACCATTTAAAAGAAATGAAAAACGTAGAAAATATTCTTAATTTATTATTAATTACTCGGGCAAACTAATACAATATTTCAAAAAGCTATAAATTTCAGCATCCTTACTTAGGTAACTTTTCCATTAAGTCATCAATGCCAGAAGGAGGGTCTTTGGGCATGACTATACACCCTTGTTTTTAAATCTGGTGGAGTGACGACACAACGCTTCCCTATAACTCGCAATTTATGACGTCACGGGCAATTAGGGCAATGAACCACCCTAACGTTAATATGTTTTTGATTTTACTGGACCCTAAACATTTTTCAGTACACCCCTACATATATGTAATTTTATCTACATAATAGGCAGTAGAAAAGAAGTTATTGTTTTGATAATTGTTCTGAATCACTATTTCAGTCATTTCGTTTTACATTTGCATTTAATTATAACCCATTAGGCAAATAAGTTTGTTAATTTAATATCGTGTGCGCACAGCTTAGACACGTGGATTAAAAGCTTTATCATTATAATTTGATTTGATAACAACATAATACGCTTGAACGATAATTTGTTATACACAATTTGGGTTTTAATAATCTTATATATTTATATAGTGTACTTAGAGTACACTTAGAGTTGGAATTTTTCACGGGAACAGATCCATTTCCCGGGTTTAAAAGAATTCTAGATTTTAACCTATAATATAGTTTAGGATTATACCAAGAACCATGTAATCGATGGTTTTAGTGGTACTTACGTGTCTAAACACAACGATCAATAACAAACACTTTGTATATTAAAATTTTCAAAAAAATATTCCATGCACAAATTCGGCCCGTTGTAGTTTTATAATTAGTATTGCATCTTATATGAACTATGTTAGGTTATGGCTTCGTCCACGAAAGATATGCTTGCGCTGCATTGCATTTCGTGGGATCTCTATTCTATTTGAATAAAATATGGCCCGCGTTAGTCGCCGATAATGTAGCTTTCGATAGTAGTAGCAGAAGATGATGTATGTAGCACAGCGACCTCCAACAGGAGGGACTGGTCTAGGGCGCATCACAAACCAGGAAGGTTGATTGATGTCAAGAATGTATTAAGCCCCTTGCACTCTGAAAATCGTCCAAGATAAATGATCTACTGAAGAAGATTTTTTTTTCTTTTTTTTCGAATAATTTTCTCTGGCATCATATGACCAACCACAGCTATTTTCATGGCCAAGTAAAAATTGCCATCTTTGAACATTTTGGAGGGTTCAGGTACGGAGAATTCCTCACGATGTTTTTCTTGACCGAGAAAATCATAATTATTTTATAATAAAAAATTGCGCGCAGAATCGAACCGGACCTTTCGGGCCACCGTTAAAGCCAATAAGCTATCATTGCTTTAAATATGTTAAGTGAGATTAACGTCGAAACGCATTCAGCGGCTCTGAATTTCATGCCCAATAACCTCTAGATGCCACAAAATTGAACTTAAACTACTTCACAAAAATGCAGATCACGCAACTCATTCCGCTCGTAACAACATGAATATTCAAGCACTTAATTATTGCCATACAAGAATAGGTATAAAACCACCCCTAGCAAGATTTCAGCCCGTCATTGTCAGTGTCGCTCACAGTAACTGCCCCATAAAGATTCCACGAGGACCCCATGACTTACGCTTGCCATTTCCCTTGCAAAAGAATGCAAGCACTCCGCTGTGGTATTAAACTCAAATCATGTGAGGGTGGCTTTGAGAGGGAACAGAAAGCACAAAAAGTTTTTTGTTTCTTACACAAAGGAACTGTGCTAGGGATGACGATTGCTTTTCAGGAATATATATGTAAAGAAAAACAATTTTAGTCAAAGATATATTGATTGAATTTTCCAACCGATTACAATACTACTAATTTTAATCGTATTTTTCTAGAAGCAGATTTATTATAGTTTAGTACAGTATATAATAAAGATAAATCATTTTGGCAGTCTGAACGAAACAATATCAAGAATACTAAATGGATTTTCATACGGGTTTTACTTATATATGTTACAGTTAAAACCAGTTTTTAGATAGAACGTGTTTTCCCTAGTTAGAACTAGTTTTTACTAAATGCCTTTGTTAAAACTAGAATTTAGGTTAGGTTAGATTAGGTTAGCCTCGGGGGCTGCCACCTTGTCGTGGTGGTGGGGCTTGCGTATCCTGATGATCCCTGAGACTATACGGCAGAGTCTCGACTCATACCGGAAGTCGAAGGGTGAAGGATCAGACTAAGAGCAGCTCAGGGAGTATGTTTCTCCGGGTGTCCCTCTGTTAAGCAGAGGGCACTCCGGACAGAAACGCGGTGGTGTGTTTCGGACCCGAAAGGGTCTGAAATAGGGCAGTAGAGCGCTCTTGGTGCCCGAGGCCAACCGTCGGGGCGTCACGGTTGAATGCGCCAGCGGTCCCATGGCGCCCCATCAAGACGATGAGGGCTCCGCTGGGTTTAAGTGGGTATTCTGGCACGTAGAGGACATGCCAGGGAGTCTCACATACCCGCCACCTCCCCGCGGCGGGATGCGTAAATGCATTTCCCAGCGTTAAAAAAAAAGGTTAGGTCCTCGAGGTGATGCGCACGGTGTTCCCGCGTGCACCTCAAAGAGACGGGCTCTGTAGAAGAGCGAACGCCGTCGGGGCCGCGGAAGAATGCGAGAGCATACCCGCAGTCCAGACAAAGGGCGCTCAGAGGAACACCGTGGGGTTTTAGGCGGTAGGAGTCCGACATATCCCATGAGGGTTTCCCGACGTAAAAAAATAGATTAGGTTAGGTTAGGTTAGAATGAACGAGCACACAGCGCGCAGATGGCGCTCGGAAAGGGATTCCCCCGCACTTGTCGAATCAGGTGACGTCTCGCGATCAATTAGAATAAAATACAATGAACTTTAAGAACAGTTTCAACTGACTCATTTAAAAAAAACGCGTTTTGTTTAGTAAGAACTAGTTTTAACTGATATTCAATTTTGAGCATTAGTTAATTCTAGTTTTAACAAAGGCATTTAGTGAAAACTAGTTCTAACTAGGGAAAACGCGTTCTATCTAAAAACTGGTTTTAACTGTAACATATATAATGTGATTAACGAGAAAGATTTGTGTATAATTGTTGTAACTTTGTATGGGTGCGTGGATAATAATTATCGCATAAGTCAGAACTTAATGGCTGATAAACATACTCGTAAGTAACCAATATAAAAAGTGAGTATGGGTACATGAGGAAGATAATCTCAGGAACCATAGTAGTTGAAAACACTTTAACTTACTATTCCGGTATGCATGTAGCCCATTTATATATGATAGTCATTAAAAAAATATATATATATCCAGATTGTGTTAGATAATAATAGTCAGTGATAGATAATTGTTCAACTTGAACGAACTCAGGACCGGCCGCTACTGTAATTATAAAGGTATTGTTTATTTGTAATTGAGGATAATTATTAGTTTTATTTATTTATTAATTTCGTATTTCGCTCTACGTAGATCGCTATGAGTCCTAACAACAATCTATTTTTCCTTACATATGGCAAGCAGGGTAAAATTGTTGAACTGTTATCGAATTATCGTTTTTTGATATATTTCAAGAAAAAAATTATTTTTCATCTATCAATTTTGTTTTGTCTCAGTGTTTGTTCCCGATTAAATTTAGACTGCAACGTCACATAAAAGGGTATACTGTCATTTGTCAAAGTACCTTCTCAGCAAGTCTTTTAAACAGATAAAGTTGACAACCCTACCTTCGGTTGAACATGTCAACTAGAGCTAGTTTGAAAAAAGCAAAAGAAATAAAACCTTGCAATCTCGCCCGCTTGTGAATCTGCAATTGAAAAGGGCACTTACCTGATGATGTCCTGTTTTGGATAATGCCTTTCACGTCTGGAATGTTTTATCGTAAGCCTTTTGCTTTGTATTATCGTTAGATACTGACGTATCCCGAAACTCATGGCAGAAATGTTTTCAGAATTATGTAATGTCCGTTATAGCAAAATAGATGTAGCAAAGTTAGATGGTTTTTTATTAAAATCTTACTTGTTATGAAATTTTTCGTTTATTTGACTAGCTTTAAGTTTTATCCGTTTTGTAAAAAAATATTAAATTATTATTATATATAAATATATATAATAATATAGATTTAATTTATATTATTTGTCAACATGATGTTGTTTATAAATGTGTATATATTTCATTCAATAAACTTATTATTTTCTAAGGAGTTCTATAAGTAAATATGTAAGTTACTTAAAATGCTTTTACTTTATGCGGTTTTATTGTACATCAAAAAGTACAAAGAATGCTTTAGTAATATTGATTAGTTGTGTGCAAAATCTTTTTCAAGTAAAGTTTTTGTGTGGCTACAATATATATCATAAAATTTTAACTGATCGCTCGATTATGGGAAAAACAATAATTAGGGGTCTTTATTAACGCAAAGGAACCCAAAACAATAGTTGTTAGAATTTGAGTTTGTTCGTCTGTGCATTTGTTCGCACCAATCTCAGACACGGCTTAACTGATTTCGTTATGGTTTTCACTTGTGTATTGCAGTAAACATCACTTAATATTTAAAGTTTGTTTCACGGTAATCCGTCCACGCATTAAAAAAGGTATAAAGAGAAAATCCTAGTTCAAAACAATCCAGGTGCTATTTCTAAGCGTTAAGCGTAGTTTACTTGTAAAAAATAAATTTATTCAATAGCTTGTCAGTAATTTATTAGTAAATTTCTACATACATATTTTATACGTTACAATTGCATTTGAAATAATGACACACATCACCTCTTACCTAATCTAACCCACCAAAGCCACCGAGGTGTCTTTTCTCTGTATTGATCATTAAATCTAATCCACCTTTCACCTACTTTTTTATCCACAGTTATGTTAACAGAATTGAGATCAAGACTACTTTTTACTGTATCAGTGTATGCATCCATGGGAATGGGTGCACCCTCTACTCTCGAGTTTGATTGACGTCGACGTAACGTTGAACTAGGGAGGGCAGTGTAATGGTGCGAAACACTGGAGAGACTTGAAGCATGCTTTTTTTTGTTTTTTTCAAACCTATCTTTAACCTTTACTTAGGTTTGATTAAATGACGAAATTAGGAGAGACAGAAAATAAATCGTAGTTTATAGTAATACATATGTTAATTGACTAGGGTCGTTTACCATTGCCAATTACGACACATTTTGTGATTCTTTTCCTATATGATTTAAAACTTATATCATCGCGAATATTATATTTATATTTACGATATGTTTTGGTTTCCTTATTAACGTTCGGATTTATTGGATTTGGATTTTGATAAGTCACACTTATTGTAAAAAGTATTGTTAGGAATATTATTTTCTGCTACATCTTATACCTTTCATATTTATTGTATTTTCTGTAGGTCTGTGGATGGGATAGCTAACTAAGTGATCGGACCATCATGTCGGAAACTTGTGATTGATCTTATTGGTGTACAATAAAAGGGATACAACTTATGCTAACAAATACAGTCTTAAAAATATTTTAGGCTTTCACTTTATTTATATGAGTTTCTGGTGAAGCTTGAACTACTTTTAATGCTTGTTACAGTTCATTGCTATTCTACTTTAGCAATCCGATCTCTACTGAGATTTTTTTATTTGGGAATTTTATCGACATTGAAATGGAAACATTTTGTTTCCATAAATGTCTTTCTGCCGTTTTATCGGCACACATTGACACTTCTCTGTATATTGAAATGATATTTGGCATATTCGTAGGATCAGAATGGATCAATATTTAGAAATTTTCAATACAAGGCAATAAATGTGTTCCCGCATAATAGCAGTTAAAATTTATGATTCAATTTCAATTCAAATTCAAAATCATTTAATCATATAGGTATTCTGTAAATACTTTTGTGCACGTCATTTTTTGCTTCTACTACCGTTTCGAAAAGGTGCTTTAACATCGAGGAGAAGAAACGGTGAAAGAAATTCCTCAGCACATCTTTTAAACCACACATGGTAATTACAAACTACAGACACTATTATTTCCAGGCGTCCTTGTCATTAATATATTAATCTATACTATAATATCCTTTGCCTATAAGTTGTATCTTAATGCGTCGCTTAAAAGTTCCAATGAGTAGTAGCTCACGTATCAATAAAAATATTATACATATATAAAGAATATTAAGATCGTAATTAATTAAACATTACTTTCATATAATTATAAATCAATATATAAAAGAATAAAATGAGAAAAACAAAATTTATTCAATGTCTGATAGAATAATTAAGAATTGTTTCAGATGCGGATGCTTCTCACCCAATTATATTATTATGATAGAGGATAAATTCGGTATCCTTAATACTGTATCGATACATTGCGAAATAAATTTTCCATTACTGGAATAAGCCAGTACTAGGAAGTAGCAGATGAAGAAAGATTATCATAGAAGCAAAACATCTACCTTCGTAATACGTCGTTTCCGTAATAGTTACAGATCCAACATCCCTTGTCCGGACCCTCGCTGTTCAAGTGAGTGACACCGCGCTGTCAACGGGGGTGCACGATATTGAAAACGATGGAGTAATGAACCGGAACACTTACTTCGAATTGCTTTTAGGAACCACCGGTCAAGCGTTTACCCGGGGTATTTGTGTAGTAATTTAAATGTTAAGTGCTGAAATTAAGTGAAATTCGAACAATTTAACCATGGTACAATCCCGAAGAAAATATGAATGTCTGTAAAAATCTTACCGAATTATTTATTTATATCTAAAACAAAATAACTTGTACTTGCTCCCAAACATATTTTTAAGTAAAGTACGTCAACTACAACATGTTGAATTATGTTGCTGAATCCAGTACATGAAATTATAGCGTAAATAAACACTTAGTACCGACATGGAGATTAATATTTAAACTCCCTTTTTAATTAAATGCGGAATTTGCGGGTGCCCAAAGGATCTCTTATGGGTGTCGCCCTTAAAGAGTGTGTATGGTTGACGAAATCCATGTTATAAGCACAACGCGTTGAAAACTTACAAAATATACATGCGTGCAGATCAGACATCTGCGTGTAAGATTACCTCTACCTTTCAACGTTTTCAAAGGTTTCACCTTCAATTCTATAGCCCCTTCATAAATCTCACCGGAATTTAATATAAAGGTCAGATTCAGCTGTAAAGCTCGGCGAAGCCATAACTTATTTATAAGTTGAAGCCCCGCGGTTCGATGAAGGTTGTATATCATCCTGAAATCCTTTGGAACTCGCCACAATGCCTCTCTTCTGTAGTAGCACGTCGAATTTATTAGATTTTAATTTAATGTTTATATGAAATGTTGTAAGACTTGCTTCCATACAATCAAACGAGATTTACAGGAAAGCCTATTCTTTATCACTAGGAGTCCTAGAAAAGAATGCTTGAAGTGCATGCTAAATAAATTCCGAGGCGCTTGGTCACCCTATTTGCAGGTTGATGGGTTGTGTATTATCCAGCTTAATTTAAATGTTTCTACGGCGCGTCTTGGATGAGACCATTGGCCGGTCTGTAAATTTTGCCGTGAAGCAGGTAGCATCGAGATGTTTTAATGTTTATGTATGTAAGGAAGTTTAGAGCCAGTGATGCTTTCGGCTCACTTCAGCAATAGCAATATAGGAGTGTCTATAACCGCCTAAATAAACCTATATGATTGAATGTGTTTTTTAGTTTGATTACAGATGTCCTTGGATTATAATAGCTTCACAACTTCAGGCGAACTGCATGACCGTCGTTTCGCCCAAGAATAAAAACTCTCATCTATTCAGTGCAATCTAAGGATACTTAGGCAAATAAGCGATGTAATGTATTATCTTGAAATACATTCGGCAGATTATCGATTCTTGTAAATTGTTTTTATATGTCTACGCAATTAATGAATGTCATTCATTCAAAAAGTATATCCGAGCCCATAGTTTGATGGTTATATTCTGTGATAATTCAGTCACACGTTGACTGTTAGACTTATTGAGAAAAAAAAATGGTTTATAATCATATTTTAAGGGGTTTTGAATCATGGGACATAGTTAATGGCTGTTATTTTTTGTCGGAGAACGCTCGTCTTTGGGTCATCTAATAAAAAAATAGCGAAAGCACCTATCCACATTTATATTTCAGTACGATGCACCTAGTTCATACAAAGTTTCGAGGACTTAGCCACTCATACTAAAAAATTGGGGTATACGGACTAACAAACCGAAAATAGCTTGCGTTCGCAAAAAGCTAAGCACTTCACTTAACTGCTAGCGTCGGAACTCAAAAAGTGGAATTAAAAAGCTCCAACTATCAGTTACGCCAATTACGTTCCATTGCAAAGTTTGGTCGGTGGTTGAACATAGATGTGTAAAACATGGATTGCGCGTTTTTATTCGTCAGTAGTAGCTTTCTATGGCTCCGTATATGTAGTATAAAATGGGGCAGTTTTAGAATAAGTTGCGTGTCTGTTACTTCGTCTGTCATGCCCGATTTACTTGGAAATTACCGACGGATTACGTAGACTGTTCGTAAAAATGTAGTTTGGTGCTCCGTAGAAGGCGCATATCATAATTATTGCTGCTACTCTGACTAAGTGGATTATTTTTAAGGTTTAATTCGAAAATCCTCAACTATATCTTACGACCAAGGACTCTATTGAACACGAATGTATTTTTGATAATTCTTACATGAAAATTAAAAATAAAACTTAATAATTAACAACGATCTAATATATACATATAATATAATACAATAAGAACACGATAGCACACCTGGTCACGGTGCTTGAGCTACCTCCTTGATTAACCTTCCCTTCTCGTGGTTCAACCTGTTGAACAATGGACGAGGCTGTGGCGATCGCTCCCCCTTGTTGCAGGTCACTGGGCTCGGTACTACGTAGCTTAATTCCAACGGTACTAGTATGGTGCTAGGGTATTTTGGCAAGCTACCACCCTTCTTTAAAAACCGACCGTGAAATATTTCATACGTTTGTCGACATGAAATACGGTGATATCTGGCATATATAATGAACAATATTATAACAAGATTCTGGTATTTGCGGCTATTAAAGTGTTAAAGTGATTTTTACTTTTTTACTTTTATAAAGTGTAACGTATAGAATCTTAAAAATGTACACCGACTCAAAAATTTTACATCAAGAAGGGTCCCGTGACTACTATTTTATTTTTAGAAGTAGGTATATTATTATTGTAAAAGTGACAACATTAAATAGATGGTTTATACTATTTTCAGCCGTTTAAGCATACGCGTTGCTGCGAAACGTTTTTTTTTAAATAACAAAGGCGCAGAATAGTTTTATAACGGTCTGAAACTTGAACGATAATCTTGTTTTGATATACATAGCTCCGGTGCAACACTGTTACATTTGAAAAAAATATTTTTACAGAAGAAGCTTTTCAGGATTAGGTATCGGTAAAGTTGTATTGGTCATAACCCTTACTTATACTTTGAACGTCATGATGAATGGAAATAACTAATCATTTTTATTATGGATAGTAGAGAAATAATAATTTAACATAAATTTTAAAAAATCTTTCACGCATGTAAAACATCTACTTATGTATTTTAACATGTACATAATTATTAAAGATTAGGAATATTAAGTTTAAACTAACTTAAATGATATTAGGTATAAATAAAAAAGTACAACCTGAGTTATATGCTTTAATATATATTCTTATATATTGGTTAAGATATAAAATTTTGTTACTTGTATCTTTAATTTGTATTGTAATTCCAAAATAATTACAATAACATCAAAATATTTAGAGAGAAAAATTACTTATGTACAAACGTGTTGTTATCGGTACGAAACTAACCTGTATATATTAAATTTATATTGTGGAATAAACGTAATAACTGCCATTAATGCTTCAAAAATAGTAAAATAAAATGCCACAATTACCTTAATAACGTTGTAGCTCGAAGGCATTCCTACACTTACAGGGTGACTACGCATAATTGACTAATAAAACCATACTTTTTCTCGAATATTGCGAAAATCATAACGACAGTTCCGTTCTCTCATGCAAAATATTACTATCACATTGATGTCACCAACGCGCCAAGTGCAAAGGGTATTTCGGTAAGATATTACATATACAACTTATTTTTCAAAATATTGCTAAAGTGACTAGAGGTGCGATATGTTCACTTACCTTACTTGTCATTATCATGTAAAATTTGCCAAATCATTGAAGATTGTGCTTCACTCGTGGTTTGTTATGGCCATTAATTTTAGTTATCAACCATAAGTTTGGTTGTTAATTATTTTCGTTATTTGGTTGGTTATTTTGGGGTTATAAATTAATCTTATTTTGTAATAAGTGATATGGTTTGAATTATAAACAAAACAATTTTGTTGAAACAAGTTGATTTGTAATCAACAATTTTAATTAAAATATTATTTTTAACTGGACGGCTTGTATATCATTTGAAATATAACGAAAAAATATGGGCACAAAATAAAAATATCGTATTTGTCATAGTTTTTATCTTAATCAACTTGTACATAGATATAAACTCCATTTAAATTTTTGTTTCTGAGAGTTCTTCGAGTTGCGTTTTTAGTCATATTATTTTTTATTATTTCTTAATCAGTCATTTTTATTTGCTTTATTGATAATATTGATCAGTCTATATTAATCTATAAATTTCTTAATATAGATTTCTATACATTTTCAGTTCTTATAATTTAATGATTTTTACTTTTCACAATATGTCATTTGATGAGTGAAAAAATCAAAATCCTATTTATGTCCAGTGTATATCAATAAGACTTATAGTTATCAAATAATATACAACAAAAGTGCCATATCTAGCAATGAATTTCGTATCAATTCAATACAAAGTGCAAACAAGGCCCGAATTCTACCTGACCCAGTTTTTTATTTCAATATAGAGAATGAAATCGCTCGTAGTGGCCGCTGTATTTTTTTATTTTTACACGAAAATACTTTTTATCTTCATATTACAGCGCTTTTACGAAGCTCGCGGCGAGCGAGCGATGAAATGCGTTTATGCTGATGAAATGGTATTTTTACTCATTACATACGAGATCCATAAAAACACGGTGTACAAAAACGCGAAAAAATCCCGCGTATTTTCGTCGCTGAAAAGTTGTTTTCGAGCTTTATGAATGTTGAATAAAATACCAATGGGCGTACCTACAACTGAAGTGGATACTATGTCCAATAAAAATGTAGCAGAAGTTGTGCTTACGGACACTGAAGCACCATCTGGTTTTGGCTTTTAAAATATTTTCTGACAAGTTTCTTTAATTTATTAGTATTGCAATTGAAAGGATTGCGAAATTGACTGTTCATGCCGTCGACCTGTAGAAGAAATTTGTCAAGATATTGATATCGAATGTCGAATACGATTACCGTGGGTAACCTGGGGATTTCTTGACAGTTTTTTTTATCTCTTGCGTTCCAAGAAAATAAACCAAGTAAAAACTAGAGTAAAAATTGAGAACAGTCAAGTCAATGGCGTGAGATACAGACACAGGAGAAGAACGGAAATGTTAATGTTAAATCCTACATGACATGTATGGCAGAGTCATCGTAAAATTTGATATAACATATCTTACTTGATGTGTTTTAATTTAGAGAATATATTTTCAACGATTTAACAAATGTAAATTTACGTGTGTCCGTATCTTAGCATATTGGTTACCGCCGAATCTTCGCGAACTTACGTAACAATATTATAAATAGAAATGATATAAATTTATATGTTGTATATATGTATCAAATGTAAAATGTTCTCTTCGTTTCAACTATACTTTCGTAGGTATTGAACCCCAAGTTTACAGAGAGATATTTATAACGTACACAGAACTGTATTGACCTAACTATAATATATCCTTTGTGCCTATAGGGCTTACTTCAGATATGCGAAAGCATAGATTGGAATATCTATGATGCGGATATCCGCAGGGAATGATTTCAGTGTGGTGTGCATGATGCGTCGGAATTGCATCTCATCGAGGCATGAGATGGTTCGAATTACTAATATTTCACTAAAGGCGAGAAACGATAAACGAGGAGACGTAAGTCAGTTTCAGAGGAGGATCGATTCGAGATCCAACACTCGGTTATAACTGGTAATGTGACTAATGCCGTAAGCCGTGGCTCAGAGGATCAGAACTGCTTTAAAAAAGTTGACGATTATTTACGATTGAAATGAGGCACAGGGTAATCATATTGATGTTACCAATAAATTAATTAGTTACCAATAATTTTCAAAATTAAACAATTAATAATTAAACTACAAACGTTTGATATATTTTGCAGATACATAAACGTGGCCCTGTTGTTGTCAATCAATAACTTATTTTACGTAAAAACAACCCTATTTCTTACAGCCTTTTTTCTTCAAAGCTGATCTTCAGATCAGCTGAATATTTGAATATTATAATATTTGAATATTAAATAGAATTATTGAATTCTTATTTTAAGCGATGCAATATTTAAATAGGCAGTATTTAAATTTATTATTTATTTAATTAATTAAATGGGCTTAAATGTATATTGCAATATCTCGTTTAAGTCATAATAACTACTTCTAAAAGTCTTAAAAAGGGCATTACTTATGCTTTTCTATTACTGCGTCAAATAAAATAAAAATAAATTGTACTTCTGCAAGTCTTAAAAACGGCATTACCTGTTTCTTTTATTAATGTATCACTGTTCAGGAAATAAATGTCTGGAATGCTCTACTGGTGCAAAATACAAAGCTAACTTTAAGATTTTTTTTGTATTTTTTATATGAGTTTTAATAATTGTTTTAAATAAAACATTTAGTGCTTATACATTGAATATTGTACGATAGTAATGTACATACATATATGCAGCGGTTTGTTGAAATGTATGTTTCAAGTATTTAGTTGCTAATTGTGTGTCATCTACATAATATGCTACGAAGTAAGTGCTTCAAGAAATGTTTGAGACTCAAAAGTGTTGACTCCAGATACAGAACAGATACTCCGGAGAAACCAACCTAAAATATAACCAGTTAATTTTCGAGATGGCTACCGGAATATGTTTAAAAACCATTATATAATATTTCCAATGTTTCATTGTTGTCAATTTGGAAATTTAGGTAATAATTTTTTTTATCAACATTACCGACTCAATAGCTGCTTATTTCGTATCAAACAACAATGCCACAAAACGTGTACTGAAGACGTGTACTGAAGAATACATTTAAAACTACTTAATTAGATGCAATATGATAATGGCGAGGAGTTCTCGTCAATTAATTAAACAAGAGAAGGGATCGTTCTAAATAATATAAAGCCCGTTAGGCACCAGCGCACTCTGAGCGTCATTATCTTCAGATGTTGGTGTGTGGCGTCAGTTGAAGCGACGTAATGTCGTAGTGTTAACATATTATAAAAAAAATCATTAAAAAATCTGTGCAAAAATAATGTAATTGAACATAATAGTATTGTACAGCTGTAGTTATTAAGCAGTCTTATAAAGTATTTAAGTATTGGCATTACATATGTCATATATTATTTTTAATATTACATGACCTGTGTCATTGACAACTTGCCGTCAGTGCCTGTGTTCTCCCTTAGCTCCTGAAATTCTTGTACCTATGTGAAGATTCACAAGACTTTATCGGCGTAAATTAAAATGTACTTTTAAATATCTTTATACTAACCAATTTAAGATCAAGTCAGTATAAGCTAAATGCATGTCGGTAAGTATTACTGCTCAGTCGGAACACCGCCGCAAAACTCAAACAATTGTGGTATAACTCGCTTTTATTTGTGAGCAACTTTTGTTGCACTGTTGAAATACATTCTGATCATTGCTCATAACGTGCCATTAGAAGTAGAATTTCAAAAACTAAGGAATAATATCATGTTATGAATGTGTCGGAAGTAAATTTAAACATGGATTTTATATTGTTATAGGTTGTCTTTATTTTCGTTTGAAAGCCGACATTACTTTTATATCAGAGTTCCTACCTCGTTTCTTTGAATAAATAAATCCGTTAATACACTCTGCCTAATTTAATAATGGTTAACTAACATTTATACAAGCTTCTGTCGTCATTAAGCAAAAACTAATCTTAATGTTTTTTGATACAACTAAATTTCTACCATTTTTAATAATGTTAATAATCTTTTTAATCTAAAAATTAGTGAATTATACTAGTTGATAATTATGAGATGTGTGGAAATATTGCAGACGCATTAAACATTGACGTTTTGGCATTAATTATAATTACAGCATAGTGAAATAAGTATAGACTGTATGTAAAACTGTTCAACTGTGATTAATAAATATAATAATTACTATTTTTATGGCAAACAACTTATTTTAATCTGTATTTTCTTATTAGTACATTTAAGCAGTTGAAACCAGCTTAGCGGATAGCAAACGCTTATGTGATACTGTACGCCCGCTATCAAACAGTCGGCAACGCGGGGGACAGAAGATTTCATTTTATTTTTTAGGCAAAGCAATTAGAACCGAGAGCCTCTTCAAAGGGTAAGAGCCTGAATAAAATAAAAATGAGAAATCGGGATTAGGACGCAATAATTAGAACGCGTATCCTTTATTTGTGGTGTTTCATCTCTAAAGCTTAGAATAATTAATTCTACTTTGCCAATATCAAAATTGATATTTACAGTATTACCGTAAAATGTGTTTATGAGCAATTTGACGCATAATTTATTTTGGACCCTGTCAAAGACTTTTTGTTGCACCAACTTTACATCTACCAATATTGTCATGAAATAATCCTATATTATTTCTACTTCCACATCCTTATAACCAGAAACTCCAAGAATTTCGCTGGAAAAATAAATGTATAAGAGAAGGGAAGATGCGAAGCGAAACGCTATTAATCCAGTTGAAATCGAATATATTGTCACGGAAAAAAATTCGAATGACTTATAAATGGGGCAAAATTTGAGATGGCGAGCACACAATAATTATGCTAAACAGCTTTATAAGAAGGTTTTAGGCAAAGTTGTTCGAGCGGTGCCAAAGTATGCTGAACCATCGAGGCTGTTCAAACTTAAAACTTGTAAGAAGATAGAAAACATGGAATTTCAAAGTCCAAATTATGTAAATTTACAGAAAACACAGCGTGGGACGGCGAGAACAACTTTGGAACATTTAAGGTTATAAAACTATTTGTTTATTAATATGGCAGTCCTTTCGTGCACTGTTGGTAGCGACCCTAGCTGCCGAGCAAATAGTCCCAGGTTTGAATCCCGGGAAAACTTTTATATTAGATAAATGTTTATTCTTTCGTCATAGTTGTTGGAGATATCTTAATTGTATTTATTTTGATGCTAATCTTAGACCTGAGGGACGTTTTGATAGCGTACAGTAGGATGAGATATATTTTAAGGTATTATCGAATAACATTTAGTTAAGAGCGAGTCGTAATTTGAGTGACAGTATCCGGCCAAATTCAAAGCCAATTCAAAACAATGTCTCAATAGTACCACACTTACAATTTGTTCTTTCTAAAGTGAACTTGAAGTGAAAGTTCACATTTGCTGTGTTCTCACAAGCCAAACTTTCTAGCTTGCATTCTGTAACTAATAATAAATAACTGTCAAATATATCCGCAGAATAATTTCAAACATGTACGCTAGAACTACAGTTATATTGTTAGTGATGCCGAGTAGCTAAAATAAAATCGAAGAGACGGCTAAGTTAATGTATCAAATATCGTTTCCGCTGTCTGACGTCATATTGTATTACGGGCAGACAAAAACTCCGTTACTCGTCTCGGACTCCAGAAAAAATAAAAAACAATACTACACGAGAATTGCTAAGACTTGGTCTACAATATTTCTGGCATTCTGTTAGACAGTCGCTATTTCATTCACCGGATCGACTCGGATCGAGTTCGACAAATACTTCATACAAACTTGCTTACAGGTACATTTTTCTAGTTGTAATTAAATTTTCTTATTGGAATGTCTTGTGTGATATAAAAATAACATCAAAAGTATCTAAGACTCGGTTCTGGATTTTTTTCAACGCTTACGGGATCGAGACTCTTGACCCGTGGCACTCCGAAGCTCATTATCTTTTAATCGATAAAAAATAACAGCTGAAAGATAAGAAATGCGATCCGAAAGTTCGAAGATTACTCGCTAAGCGTAGAAACATTGCTATATTATAAATACTACTTATTTACATTTAGATGATTCTTGGCACTTTTAAAATTTGGAATTTATTTATTATTCATCCCGGGAAATGGATCAGAAAAAGGAGAATTTTTCGAACGAAGCGTGAGCAGGTTACTTCCAGTGCTGTACAATATACAAACTTTGAGTACACTTTATAGTTTAAAAACTTAAGTTCATAAGCTTATAAAGCTTATATATTTCATACATACAACCTTTATACAAACGTGCCTTTGACTAGAGACCAAATGTAACGTATGTAATGTAAATAAATCAAATGTAACGTATGTCTAAGCCATGTGTAGTTAATAACACCATGACCATTCCTCCATTATCTTGTTAGTGATACACCTTGTTTGGCTGTGTAGTTATTTAGTCACTTTTGACTATTCGAAGTCCGGAAAAACCCACCAAGATTGAAATAGGTGACCCCAATCAACTGGAGTGTTAATCCGATCGTCGCTGATGTTGAGTTTATTACGTCACAGGCCACAACACAAGCAATTTGTCACATGAACGCGCTCGGTAACACCACTCAACACCGGCGCGGCGGCCAGGTGCGATTAGACTATGGTAACTGACGTCAACAAGGCTTCTGACAAAGTCGAGACCACTGGAAGAAAATTGATTGCTTTCGGGAACATGCCCTTAGTTTTTGGGTCAGTGCACCGAGTTATAACGAGCTGGCGCAATGTACTCAGCGGTTATACTTTTTAAAGATACGCGTATATCAATATTGAATTTTGATGTTTCGACGGATGTCGTATTGTGTGAATATTGAAAAGAATGGGAGGTTCGTGATAATTTATTTTATATTTTCATTAATAACAACAGCAGAATATAACTACTGAACCTTATCAAAAGCTTTAAACGAAGTACTCGTTAACAAACTGGACAGTAATTAAATGTGTATAATTCAAGCAGAATTTAATGTATTTTATGAGGGTGAAAGGATAAATTCGACGTATTAATCACATCAATAATTGTTTTTGCATATTAATAATAAGCGTTTTTGGGCTCTTAAAGGCCCTCAAAAAAAAAAACAATTTTACGCAAGTCTTTTAAATTAATGCGGAATATCAATTCTCTGTGCAATTTTATTGATAGATCACTTCGACAACACTAAGTGTTCTTACGGCATTAATTCAACATTATTACTTATTATAAGTGGTTAAAAGATGATAGTATAATAGATTGCAATTAAAGCTATCAATAATTTAACAAAATAAAGGGCCGGACGAAGCTCTTGATAACCACTATAGAATATTTACAGAAGCAAATATTTGTTACTTCTTTGTTGCTGTATATTGCCGTGCTGCTCCACTGCTTGGCTACGACAATGAAAGGGTTAAAAATAATTAATCAACCATGATGGTCAATTAGAATACTAGAGTAGTATGCAGGTTTTGTCGGTGTGTTTTATCTCATTGAATCTTTTTAGTCAACGTAATTATGTAATATCCTATATGCATTTAAAACATTAGGCCTGCTTGCAAGATTTGTAACTGATCAGAAAACAATTATGTTCTTGTGCTTTGAAACTCTGTCTAGAATTTACATGGTTTGAGTTAGATTTCTGTCACCTTGTTAGTAAACCCTCCCACCTCGATAGGATTGTATTGTTGACCAGTAACTCGCTCTGGCTTCGCTTCAGAAAACCTACGCCTTACGATTAGAAATAGCACCATTATTATTTTAGAAATGGTTTGCAGTTTGATTCGTTGTATGAATTAGAAACATATTAATATACTATTATAATTGAAGCCAGGTAGTCAAGAATTTTTTACGGCCTTCTTAATAGAATTTCCACATAAAATTTTCTTTTATATCCCGCGGTAACAGATCCCTTTTCTGGGAAAAACAGTATCGTAGATTACCAGTAATACCAGATACTAAAATGTTAATTATCATTGGAAACTATTTAGGGGTCCTAGTGTGATGCGTGGTCAGACAAATAGACAAAAATTCCGAAAAAAAAAATTAGTTTTGATATCTAACTTTACCTTAATTACAGTATAGTATGTTTTTAATTTATATTTAATTCACTTGAGTTTATTAATTTTACTGTTTTAATTAATCAATTTAATGACATTATAACGCCCTTAAAGGGTCTCAGGCTGTACCATTAACGTCAACATCTCATGTAAAATTACGCATGATGCAATAAAAAATGATTATGATTAATATTCCCAAAAAGTATTGTATACAAATTCTACTCCGTTATAGTTTTATTAGTATTTCGATTATAGATGACAGCAAATATTTTCTTGCGTCTTAAATAAATTTGCTGAAGTAATCATACTATCGTGACAACTCGCAGTTCGAGAGGAATTTATTTACCCGGTCAATTATTTGGGAATGTTCACGGTTTTAAGGACTCCAAAACCGGACGAGCCTTGAGTTTCGGGCTTAATGAAATGCAAGCTGGTAGATCCTTTGTGGCTTCAAAGAACATTTGCAGCGCTGAGAATTAAAAAGCGGCGTAAGGAATTGGGGAACTGCCAAAATTCTTTTTTCGTTTTTAAAATACCCACCGATTTTAAAAAGTCTGGGAATTTGATTTCGACGGCTGCTACGACAAATACCAGGGAATAAATGCGGCGGATTTTAATTAAAGAAAAGTTTTGTAACTGTACGCTCTACAGCGTGCAAGCAAATAATTTAGAAAAAATAAAAGTTTTTAAATTTATTCATAACGCATATCGTTTTCAAATACATTAAATAAATTGACAACTACTTAATACTTTACGCTTTAAATGATAATCAATATTTAAAAAATGTTGTTTTGTTTTCCAGTAAAATCAAGTTTTTAGTGATTTCCCTGTGTTTTTACTGTCAGATATACACATGTAAACTAACCAGTACTCTTAATCACTGTGATATTTCACTGCAAAATTTATGACGAATATTTACAATATTGCAACTGGGATAACAGTCTGTGAGACTTTATTGTTTTAAACCCTCACTTTCTGTGGCTAAGAGAACAGCATCGGGATTGTTCGATTTGGGATTTTATCATCGATCGTTAACTTATGGCCGGTGTCAATAGCTTATCACGTACTGCCAATAAGAATTCATAACAAGCAATGGTAGACTAAT